>BSBM01000526.1:6455000-6612500 GCA_027924585.1 Larix kaempferi
AATTTTTTCAATTTGGGGGTTTGGAAATGCATTGCGTAGACCAGGGTTTGGAAATGCACTGCGTAGACTAGGGTTAGAAAGAAGGCACTCGGCGCTGAATTCATCATCATTATTCTGTGCACAAGATAAAGTCCTTCTATCATACACTAGCAATCATACACCCACAAAGACAGAGCAAACTAAAACACCCAATTGCTTACTTTCTTTGAATCCGTATTAATTTTTAATAAGTTACAGTGAATGTGCCCATTTAAATTGATTAACCTTCATTGGCTCGCCTTTTCCTATACCTAAATCCGTAACCCCTATTTATGGTGCCTATGCCTTTTCCCTTGTGGGATAAACTCATCCAAGGCCAACGATTTAATTTGGAAAAATTATGTAATGCATGGTGATCTCTTAATAACGCTGAACTATTGTGTATATTTCAGTTTCGTTCAATACTGCGCTGGCTATTGTGTGTGTATCATAAAAAAATACCATCTATCCTTTTTATTGGGTTTATGCCGGCCATTATTGGGGTTTTACCTTTTTTTCCCTACTACAAGGTATTCATCCAATTATTAACAACTAGTAGAGATTATAATTCCTCATCACTACTTGTCAAAAATTCTACGAAGAAATCCTATGTGACTGCCTTGCTAGGGCATCACAAATGACAAGATTCACAAGCCCATCAGGGGCTAAGGTTGTTGACTTCCTATTTTTAACCTTGGTTCTCATATCTTTTATGGAACAATAAATATGGAATGCTCAAGTTTTCTCTAGGATTTAAAAGTGAAAAATACCTTAATTGACCTAATAATATGAATGATAAAAATGCATTAATCTATTCCTACCATCACATTAAATGCACTTGATTATATGAAGAGGATATTCATCCAAAAGGTTTAGTAGGATAATTAATTTAACCATGTTCTTTGTGCCTCCATAGTCTAACATGCTAAGAGGAAATCCTACTTGGCTTCTTGGGCTAAGATTATGTCATCTTTGTCCCATAGTTTTTCAACCAGTATCCTTACAACTCTTGCAATTGTCTCTATGCCTACTTGAACTTCTAGTTCTTTGATTATGGAAACACATCCATGATATTATCCCATAGTGGCATTAGTCCCAAATCCTTGAACAAACTCCATGGTGAGGTCATCATCAAACCCTTGCAGTCTTGTTTGATATTCAAACCATCTAGCTTTTTGAAACTTTTCCACTACCCGAGGGTTACTTTATAATAGGTTCATATATATTGTATTATTGTGTTTAAATCCTCCCCTTGTGATTGGCTTTAGTTTTTTTATTCTTTGAGGTGTACGCACTTATGCTTGACATGGATTTAATATTTGAACTCAAGCTCTGTAGAACTGGTGACTCTAATTTAATATTAAAAAAATTAAGCACGTGATATTGTGGAACAATCATAGTCTACCTTTAAAGCAAGGAACTTGCATCTACCTACTGTTATGTTTGAATTTATGAGAGCATGAATTTATATTTGGAGTAATATGGAAGATGGACAATTGACTTAGAAGTTGAATCAAGACAATACACTCCCTTTACTTTCTACTATGGCTCTGAGTTAATGTATTCCCTTTAATTTATGTTGGATTTACTTCTTTATCACTTATTGAGAGATCAAGCATATGCTACAACATGATATGGAGGAGGAATGCTTGGCTATGGGCTTGAAATGGGTTCAAAATAAATTTTGAAATGCGTCCCGTGGAGTTGTAATCTTGTCATCTTGAGTTTACCATATTTAATAATGGTTACTTCTCTTTGTATCAATGTGCTCACCTTTTTGCATTAGCCTTGATTTGAATATTTAATTTCATTCTAATTATGGATTGGAGTGGGTCAAATTCATGTATGGGTATCACACTTTCCTACCAGCTCATGTTCAGAGTACTATGTTTAAAATGTAATTTAAATGATGGTTGGGTTTGATAGATGGATGGGAATAATTTGGGTTAACAACCATTAGATGGCATTAATAACACATTTAAATAAAGTTTGAATTAATCTCAAAGTGAATATAACAATACTTGGTAGTCTTTGTAAGTGAGATTATATGTGTTGAAATCTTTGGGTGCACTGAGTTAACTTGATTTCCTTGCTACAAATTTGATAAGGTTTCATGATTATGCCAATTTATTTCAAGTTATTTTGAAAATAAATTATGTAGAAGATTGAAATGCCTTGCATTAAAGACTTGTAGTGAACTCCTTCCATGTAACAAATCCTTGCAACTAGAAATGCAAAAGTCTGTAGCTTCCTATAGGTGTTAAATTTTGTAGCAGCATGTTAGAAAACCGTGGCATGCCATATTTGTAGGTATATAATGACATGTATAAGTATGTAGGAAAATTGTAGTGTGACATACTCGTAGGTATAGAAGTTTGTATGAGATTGACAATGAATTTGTAGTAGGAATGCAGGTCCCCAAATATGGATTTGAATGTTAGTAATCTTGTAGTATGGTGGTAGGTCTTCAAGTATATTATAGCATATTTTACAAGAATGTGTTGTAGGTATTTATACCAGTATATTTGTACAATCATCAATGCTTGTTTGATATGTTGGATACAGTATTAAGTGTATTTCTTGAATGCAATTTTGTATTTTGTTATTCGGGAGGGGGGGGGGGGTCATCTTTGACCCTAAGGGAAATCTAGAAGAGAGTTTTGAATTGGGATTGGGAAGGGCCACAAATAATAAGGCCGAATCTACGACTCTCTCTCAAGGATTTAGAATAATGGATGGAAGGAGAATTTGTAGTGTAATTTGTCATAGGATATTCACTGGTTGTCATAACTTATATGTAAAGGACCTTGATGTAATGGATGGAAAATTTGCTAGATTTGTTTAATAGATTAAAAAGGAATCTAGTCTCTTTGAAAAAATTGAAAATATATCATGTCTTAAGAGATCAAAATAGACAAGCGGATTGTCTAGTGAATGAATCCTCTAAGCATTGATCAGAAAAAGAGGGGTTGCAATACTAATCCCAATACAGGAGAGCAGCAAAATGCATTCCCTACATTAAAAAATGATGTATTTGTATCCATTATGTTTGGAGTAGATATAATCAGAAAAAACCATGTTGTATATAATTTTAAAATTAAAATATGCCTGCCTCAACTTGGACTTGTCTGAAATGAAGGCATTAGCTCATTCAAATTGCTAAAACTACATATTTATGCCAATTTCACTCCACTTGGATGTTTTCCTTCCATGGCATCCTTTTTATGTCTACAATCTGCACAAAGATACAGAAATTGACCATAGCCTTATTAAGAAATAAATAGAAATAAGACAAATTAAATTTGTGTTAAAGGAAAATATTAGTGAAATATGTGTTGGATAAGGTAAAAAACAAACAAAACCACATGCAAAAGGAATTTTGAAATGGTTTTTGAGGAATGAAGCAATTTGGAAAAATTGAAAGCATACTTAGAGCTTAGAGACACCCTTTGGGTGAGGGATGAGATCACTATACTTGAATAAATATTTAAGAATCATACAATGCTAACTTCTAACTTGGATTTAGTGAACATAATTGATGACAAGTAGAAGGGGGTAGTTCTCATCTATAGGCAACAATAGTAGTATCCAAATTTCTGAAAAGACGAGGACCGTTGTAGGTCATAATGAAATACCTCCAGCAACTAGTATTAGATATTTTATTCAGACATGGGTAGATCTTCACAACCCTCATTTAAGATTAGGAAAGAGCCCCACACTCCTTAATATACCACCCCTTATTATAGTAAAAAAATAGCCACATCCAAATGAAAACTGAATTCAAGTCAAAAAATTAAAACTGAGTATAGGTGACAAGACACATATGTTATTTTCCTTCTAGATATCATATTGCAAGAGTGATTTCTACTGAAAATTCAAGGCAGACCTGTTACATCCATTTCGAATCCTTGAAAGAAGTATTGGAAATTTGTGTTACTTGGAAAGATTTCTTTGCATTTCAATTCATACAATTGGCTTAGAAATTTTTTTCCAACCCTATCCTCTCCTTTGTTTAAAAATCACAAGTTTCATTCCAATAGAAGCCATATTTCCATTTACTTGTCATGCATTTTACTCATTAGAAGTAGAATAATGTCAATGTTGGATTCATTTACTTTGAAAGAGTAGTTCTAGTTTGGCATAAAAGGAAAAAATACAAAAATGTGTAGTTTTTCTCTTTGAAAAGTTTGTGCTTGTGTTTATTTTGCTTTTTGGATCGAAGAACTCTCTCCTTCTTGTAGCTAGTTTTTCATCAAAAAGAAAAGTGCATTGATTCATTCACTTATGCATGGTTTGAGTCGAGTCATAAGACCATTGAGTTCCACTTCCGCTACTCGATTGAGTAAGACAACAAACCATTAAAATTGATCTCCCTAACTCAACACATTTTAACCTCACTTGAGGATACAAAATAATCTGTTAGTTAGGTAGGACACCGGGGATAGGAATCCAAATAATTCCCCCTTGTCGCTTTACATCTGAAACATAGTTGTTGTCCTTTAGGGTACTAAAATCCTCTTGTATTTGTTGACATGGTCATCGACCAGTTTGTTGAGAGGGCCCCCCGTTCTACGAGAGTAAGCAGTGAGGACTGGTTCCAGATGGACTTTGTGGAATGCCACACTCCACTTAGCACCTAAGGACACCTATCCATTATCTTCCTTGTATTTTCCATATTGGTTGTACAAGGGTTCAAAGGCAGAAGCTTCGGTTAACCTTCTCGGGCGTGTCATGAACGAGGTAGCTTAGTTTTTTTTCTTCTAGTGAAATTTTACCCAGGATCCCTTTCAGTAGAGGGGTATCCTTCCATTTTGGTCTCTCACTTCATATTGTTCGACTTGGATTTCATCACCTTGTGGAGGATACGATCTATTGAGGTCTCTATACCTTAGTTAGGAATATTGCTTGCTATCATACCTTTTAGATGGTCTTTTATTTTAGAGTGTTGCTTGTTGACATTCTAGCCTTTTTGTTGTAGCTCGCTTGCTGTAACATCGGTCTCAGTATAGTTTTAGAGCTTTCTTTTGGCCTGTGCGCCTCTTCTTTTTCTGGCTTCCCTTCTGCATGCTCGGTTGCTTTAGGGTTTTTGAGTTCTTACACGGTCAGTTACCAATATGATGATGTGTGATGTCCTCTTCTCCTAGGTATTCAAGATGGTTGAGTTAGATGGTCTTCTCAAGGGAATGGACATCCCTTGATGGAGCCACTAATGCTTGATCTTAGGAGCAGTCTAGAGGACCACGTGATCACATCATCCGTGTGGACTTTTCCTTTTACAGTGATGATGAACTTTCAGGTTATATGGAACACTGGTACATTTGAGAGTGAGATTATTGATTGTACCCCACCTTGGTTGATTGAATTTTGGTCCTTTCATTGTGTTGTAATTTTTTTGTGGTACCTTTCATTTTACCTTTTGGGTCTTTTACTCATCTTGAGTTATCTTTTGATTTGTACCACCTTTTATGTTTTTGGTCTTATGGGTACTATGGTAGTTTGTCCACATTTGAGGTACACCCCCTTAATCCTAAGGGTTATGAGTCTTTATACCCACTCTTATATTTTTGAATTGTACCTTACTAGTTGGTCTTTGTACCCTCACCTATTTATTTAATTGTGTAACCTTGGTACCCACCTAAGACATTCTACTTTACTTTTTTTTTATCTTTTATTTTTCAGATCTTTTTTTGAAGTTTGAAGGTTATTGAGAATTGATTGGTAACCTTTCTGCCTACTGTGTTTTTCGATCTTCTCTCCTTCTGCCTGTTGGGGAGGTTGTGACACTCAGACTCAATCGTGATCCTATTTTTTCTATGCTGGTTGTTTTAGTCAGGGTTGTGAGGTCTTAAGGGTTTTCTTTACCCTTCTGTGTACTCATATGTGGAGGATGTGAGTCTCTTTGGCCTTAGTCTGCTAGCTGTTAGCTCATCTATGAGAGCCAAAATTTTGTATGGGCAGTTTGGACTGAGTTTTTAAATTATTTTGTTTTTTTTGCTGACCTTTGTTTTATATGCTCAAATTTTGTGTGTAGTTCTTGATCTGTGGTTATATATATATATATATATATTTGTTGAGTTTTATTTGTGATGTTAAGACTTATTAAGGGCTGATCTTTATTATGATTGTACTGATTTTTTTGACAGTCATTGACTTTCTTTGATTGATTGTACCATAGCCCAGTCATCTCTCTCTTTCTCTCTCAGGTTTGTACTAACCCTCTAATAGGGTCACCTGGTTCCTAAAGTTGACCGGCCTCTAAGAGGAACAGTCATTTATGAAAGTAAATCTTATGAGTATATTACAGGAAACGTCTACACCTAGGTAAGTATCTTCACGTATTTATTTTCTTGTAAATTAAACAAGTTTAGTATTACATGTTACTGAAGATTACTTTAACACAGTGACCATCTGGTAGTGTTAAAGGTGAGAAGTTGAATTTTATTTTTTGTATTAAGTAGTTAAGACTTGTCCTGTCAGACAAAATTGTTGGTGAACAAATATGTGTTTTTCTGTTAAGCTTTTACTTGCATTAAAACTTTTGTTGTAATCATTATTTGCGCTTTACTTTGTATACTTTTCAATTCCCATTGCATCCTTTTAAAATAAAGTCGTTTACCATTTGTGCCAATAGTTTTGTAGAATTGGTTGTCAAAATCAAGTCTTCTCTAGTGTCAAATACTGACTTAAACATTGCATCATAACCTCCTTTTCTAAGATACCTAATTTTATGTTTCATATTGTGAAAGGCATAGTCCCCACACACTATCATACAAGATTTTAATTCTACTAATTTGTATTGGAAAGCACTCATGCATTGCAGTTACAAGAGGTAGTTACAAGGAGCTATTGCATATATTTGACATTATTTGACTTTCTATCTCTTTTGAATGTCAAATAACAGGTAGTTACAAGGAGCTATTACATACAAGAGGTAGTTACAAGGAGCTATTGCAATATATATTTGACCTTATTTGTACCTTCCCCACAACGGTTGATTTACTTTTGGTCCTTACACCCTATTGTTTATTGGTCTTGTGGTACCTTGTCCTTGGTGTGTGGTTGATAGGGTCATTTATCCCATCTTGAGTTGTTCGTATCACCCTTTAATGTTTTTGGTCCTTTGGGTACTATGGTTGTTTGTCCCCTAAATGACCCTAGTACCCCACTTATGAGTTATGTGTTTTTCTATTAAGCTTTTACTTGCACTAGGACTTTTGCTGTAATCATTCTTTGTGCTTTATTTAAATTCTGTTATGAATGTAACTGTCTTTGTCTTATAACTAATGTTGCATACAACCTTTCTATCTCTCTCTCTGGTTTGTACTTACCCTTTAGTAGGGTCAGTGGGTTCCTAGTGTTGGCTGACCTCTGAGAGGTACAATTTTCACTGAAAGTAATAATTATGAGTACCTGACAAGAAGGTTCCACATTATGGTGTAATTACCCTAAACCTATCTCTTTACTCATGTTAATGTTGATTAACTATTGTTAGAAATTACATGTTACTGAAGATTACTTTAACACAATGATCCAACTGGTAGTGTTAATGTGGAAAAGTCGAAAGAGATGAAAATTATGTTTTGTTATTGTTGTTTTATTTAGTTTCAGTGGTACTTGTTTATTATATGTAATAAAAGAAAGGATTTTACATTTGGTGGAGGCATGCTAACTACGTATGATGATAGTGGAAAATGCATGCCTTAATGAATTGTAATTTTCTAATATGAACTATGCATATGCCTTGTAGCGCCTTTTATAAGAGGCGTGAAGCGACTTTGGAGCCGTACTATTATCAGTTGCAGAAGGTTGTAAGACCAACCTTTCCCTGACTCCCTCTCTTCACCCATAGTAGCAAAAAAAGAAAATGAGACTAAAAATGAAATTGAAATTGAAACTAAAACAGAAAATGAAAATGAGACTAAAAATGAAACTAAAAATGAGACTAAAAATGAAATTGAAACTGAAACATAAAAATGAACCTAAAATTGATATTCACTGCCAAAAACTGCAGCTAAAATCCCAGGACCCGAGGCTGAACAGATAACCCCTAAACTTAACGTGCAACCCTTAACTGACACCTGCACCTAGGTGCTACACGTCACCTTGTAAAAGGCGCTACACGTCACCTTATAAAAGGCACTATACGTCACCTTTTAAAAGGCACTATGCCTTGATGTCCTATTTGAACTTTTTTCCCATGGTGCAGGTAGAACCAAACAGGTATTTGTCAGACCTGTCTTCCTTGAACGAGGGGGGTTTAGGAAGGCTAGAGGAAAGTGAGACATCCAGTAGGTCTACAAGAGTTTTATCAACTAGATGTCAAAAGATCAGAAGAAAATTCCATAATCGCATGGAAGTTTGTCTCGTTGAAGGGGGGTCATGTTCCTATGATGATGAGACAATAGGCGACATCAAGGTTCCCTTGAGGTACAAACATATAGTGAAACAATGGGTAGCCAAGGATCTTCCTCAACTGAACACAAATTTTTGTGTGAACGAGAGGATATATCGAATTGCACCGTCGTCATTACATGGTTTGGGGTTGATTTGCATGGATGGCATAAAGGTCGGTTACAACAGATGTACATAATTGATGGAGTATGTTGGACCCTGTTACAACTACAAATATTGGATGCACTTGGTCCAATATATACGAAGTATGCATAGATATGGATTGTTAGCAAACTATTTACAGTTGAAAGACAAAGATCAAAATAAAGGAGCAACGTTGTACATTGACGGAAGGCGAAAGGCCACAGGGATTATTGCGGGGCTTATAAACAATACACAACTAGGGTCTACTATTAAGCAACCCAACTAGGAATTTGAGGGGTGTGAAGGAAACCATGTTTTTGTATGCGCTATTAAATCAATAGCTGCAGGGGAAGAGTTTCTTATTAATTACAATTTGAATCAAGTAGATACAAACACAGTTACTATGGGAGTGGTACATCTAACAATTTACCCAACCTTTTATTAATGAATTTAACATCTTAAGGATTTTTTGTTAGTTTATTTTGTTTAAATTTTCTATATATACTTCGCAGGGTAGTGATTGGGGAAAATCCCGGCCAGCAGATGGTCAGAGGAGTACAACTTCCTCGAGGGAGCAGGTATACATCTTTGTAATAGTAAAAATATAATAGGAAAAAAGAGTTTTTTTTTGCTGTGTTTTTTCATTAGTATATTTGTTTGGTTTATATAATGTTATCTATATTTGATGCGGAATGTTGATCGAGGAAGCCACCCAGCTGTTGATCAGATGACAATAACCTTGGGGCAATAGGTAAACCTGATTGTAATTGTACAATTTAAATACGTCAAAATGTTTTCTTATTATATTGTTTCAGTGAGTATTTTGGTTTCGTTTAGGTAATTTTTTCTATGTTTTTGATGGAGGTCGGTTCTCTAAGGAGCACCTCCCTAGCAGTAGATCATACCAGACCTGCCTCGAGGCAGCAGGTATGCATCTTTGTAATAGTAAAAATATAATATGACAAAAGAGTTTTTTTTTGTTTTTTCATGAGCATATTCGTTTGGTTTATATAATGTTATCTATATTTGATGCAGAGTGTTGATTGGGGAAGCCACCCTGCTATTGATCAGATGACAACAACCTCGGGGAAACAGGTAAACCTGATTGTAATTGTACAATTTAAATACGTCAAAATGTTTTGTTATTATATTGTTTCATTGAGTATTTTGGTTTCGTTTAGGTAATTTTTTCTATGTTTTTGATTCATGGTTTTGTAAGGGGAACCTCCCCATTAGTAGATCGGGGTAGGTCACCTATAACCATTGATCTGATGAGTAGATCACGATCCTTGAGGCAGCAAGTATAATTCATTGGAATTGTACCAATATAATATGTAGCATAATGTTTATTTTGTTATGTATTTTTTGTGTGTATACTAGTGTCATTATGATAATGTTTTCTACTTCTTTTTCGAAGGGGGATGATCGGGGCAAGTCCCTAGCTGTGGATCAGACGACATCATCCAGGAATAAGGTAAACCTAGTTGTAATTTTAGGAATCTATCATGATAGATATGTTTTGTTAATATACTTTTTTCCTCAATCTATTACTTTCACATCAGTAATGTTTTATATATTTTTGTTGCAGACCAATGATTCGGTGTATGAAACAACATCACATCAATCAATAGATTTTGAAATGGATGAGTTGTTGGGCGATGCTGACATTGGTTCTTCTCTAGACCCGGTTAATCTGATAGAGAAAACCTTGAAAAAAATTAATGCGGATATCCTTCATCTGCTATTCATTATTTCACAGATAGATGAGATTAAATCCAAGGTTGATGTTTTGGTAAAGAGATCTCATGCCTTGCAAGTAAGTTGTGGAATCTTGAATCATAAAATAAATTCATTTAGAACTTTAAAATTTTTAATTTTATATGATAGTCAACTTATAAAATGTGGTTTGTATTTATAGTATTTTCCATTACCACACACTATTGGTCAAGGCGGTGTTGTCCCTAGTGATGCTCATGGAGAGACGTCACATGAGCAAGCAACTCCACGTGTATCGACTCATTCGCCACTGTTTTCGACTAAATAGTCGGCAACATGTTCCGCAACATCCCTGATGCCAGCTGTGAGTGCACCAACAGCTAGTGATCGATGCACACCAGATCGTGCAGAAGAAGGGGTCGAAACCGAGCCCCCTAGTATTGATATTGCTGAAGCAACATTTCCTAGATCTTCCCATGTCACTAGCACGGGTACAATTGAGACAAAAAATTTGGTGGACAAAGATCTAGTTCCAATAAAGATAGAGAAGATACCAAGTAATTATACGTTGATCAAGTTAGTGTTTATAATTTGATTGTAATATACCGATAAAACATTTTTTTTCAATTAATTTTGATCATGGCATGACTGTTTTGTAGGAAATGATGTTTTTTATAAACATCTGAATGATTTATCCTTGGATATCTTCGGGCCCACCATTCGCACAAGGTGGGATAGACAAACAAAAATTTAAAAGATGAGCTCACTAATTGGTTGGTTGGCCTATTCGGCAATGAGACCTTCGATCGAGCCACGGTCCTGAAAAAGGTTGGACAACATATGAAGATTGTGCCAGACCAATATAGGGTTCACCTAGAAAGGAACCCTAGGTATGAGAGCCCTCCGATGATTCCAACAAGAGAGTGGAAATATCTAGTGGAAGATGGAAATGAGAGGGCTCTGAGAAAATAAGGAAAGCTACCACCGGGCACAGGGAAGTATACAATACTTTCCATAATGTAATTCTAAACCTTATTATTATTATTGATTTTTATATCGAATTTGGAACATTTAACGTATTTCAACACTTGCATAGGTTGTGAGACACATCAAAGGCCACAAAGGAAAGACTGGAAAAAATTGGTCAACACAAGCTTCGGCCTGGTGGTTATTCGAATTTGGCGGCATGAATTGTAAGTATCGAAAAATCAATAATGCATCCAAATAATAAATTACAAATTATTTTCATTTTATTGCATCGCAAAATGTAAACTAATGACGCTATGAAAATATGCAGGCCGACCGATTCAAAGAAGTGTCCACTGAGGAAGACTTGCAGCTTGGCTTCCAGCATGGCTTTGGAGCCATTGTTGAATGCCGAAAAAGCTTGTCTGGGAAAATAAAATCTTCTGGTACTGATCCATCTGGTGCACAGGTATCTAAAATATATATAGTTTAATGAAGATTTATTACTTGTGCAACCTATTCGTTATAAATAATTGCCATAAAATATTGACTCTGTTTTGAGCATAAAAGCAATGATCCCCTTAATGTCGAGGAGGGACAACAACAAATCGAAGATCATGCTTCGAATCCTGGTAATGAATTTATTCATATGCTACAATTTTATATATAACATTGCAGATGGTGAACATTAATTGTACTTCTCCATATTTCAACTGTAGAGCATGTAGAGGGTCACATTGTATAGGTTGAGACTGGATAGGAATATGAAGAACATGATGTGGCCACAATAGGTAAAAAAGCACCTTTGTAATGTTTTTTTTAAATGAAATACTTGTCATTATAATAACAAAATATATCGATGTAACATTTTCACATTATTGCAGCAAATCCAAACCCCTTGCAACAAAATCCATGTCGCGAGCACTTTATGAGGAAGACATCACGACAAGTTGATGAAGCACCAAGAACTGAAGGACAAGTTCCAGAAGATGAGCTTCTTGTTGATTTCGTACACAAAAGAAAAATTTGAAAGAAGTGATTGAAAAAATATTGTGTAAAATTATTTGATAATATTATGTCCTACATGATTGTTGGCCTAATGAATGAGTGAATGGTTTAATGAATGTCATCTTTTATTGAATGAATGTGATCAATGAATGAATGAATGGTTTAATGAATGTTAGCTTTTATTGAATGAATGGTAAATGTTTGTTTATGATGAAATCTGCATGAATTTGCACGTAATTGTTTTTCAAGTTTATGCATTGGGTGTGGGGAATTGAGAGTGATGTGAGGGGGCGAGGGGCCATAAGAGCTTCCACCTTCACGTGGTTGGACCTATTTAGTAGAGAATATTAAATTATTCTCGAAACAGAGAGGATCTCAATGAATGGCTAAGTGGGTGCTTCCTTTCTACAACCCACTCGCGTATCATCTAAATTTTGACAATTTCTTGGCGCTTGTTATGAAACTAAAGCATCTTATCCTACTTTCCAAGCCTCTAAAAAGGTAAGGAATTATCAATTTCCCACAATTATTTATTTGAATCATTATTGTCATAGCATGTATTCCATGGCTTATAAAATTTCTTCTGGTGTATAATTGTAGTGTTGAAATTTTACTATGGCTATTTCACTCATCCCTTGGAACTTGTTACAGATAGCCTTGGCAAACATTTTGAAATTTCAGAAGAAAAATTGGCGTTTTGATGTGATCGGTGGTATTATATACTTTGATTTGGTGTTTTCCATGTTTCCTTAGGTGAACTCTTATTACCATTATTTTACTTGAATATTATTGTAATTTACATTATTAAATTAAAATGTTCATCAAACGTAAAATGCTCATTATTAATGTTGTTTTTCTTCATTGAGACTTCTGAGACTCTTTTTTTTAGGTTCATTTTGTTATTTTCATAAACAAGCAAATATTTATTTGAGGGGTCCTACCATGAAATTATGCAACATGAAAATATTTGTAGTATGTTGAAAGATGTTTTGAAAGGTAAAGCAAATGTAGACATTGTCAAGCTCCACAAATCAAGGGAAGTTGTTCCAAGAAATTATAAGTATCGACAATCGATGCGTATTTACAGGACACGGGTAAGAGCAATGATGCAATATGACATACTTTTAAATTCTAGCTGCTTTAAAACATTTTTATTTATAGCCATCCATTTTCATAGTTCTTTCAGAACTATTGGAATTTTTTGTACACAATTATAGAGAAGACTACTAGTGCATTATTGAGTCCAAAAGGCATAACGTTGTAAGCAAAAAAACTCCGTTCAATGGTAAAGGAGGTATTTTGGTTGTCCTCTTTTTCCATCTTGACTTGATGGTATTCAAAGAATAAATATGTAAAAGAGCACACTTCATTTCCCACATAAATGAATAACTAACTTATAAAGTCCAAACAGACCTTGATACCATCCATATCTTTCTTGCTCTAAATGACAATGTGATTAATCCAAATAGACTCTTTTATAGGAAATATCAGACCTATAACCATCTTTCCCTTAATCTTCTTTTTCAATTGTTCTTTAACCTTGGGATTAAGATGAGAGATTGATGTTTAACGGTATTATCATTTGGTCACAACTCAAATTTCATTTCCCCTAGTTCTCCCATGATCCCAACTCAAAAATCAACTCCACTAGTTATGCAATAGATATTGACCAATGAAGAAAACACCACATAAGATAGACTAATGAAGTAGGAGATTGAGAAAAAGTTTGTCTGCCACTATAGGTCAACGTATTAGTCCTGAATTCTCACATATTAGAGATGTAGAATGGCCATGTAGACTTGTCTCAATGGGGGCCTACATATAATATATGAAGCCCATACAAGGCTGTGTAAGCAATCACTTTGGATGAGTTGGAAACTACTCTAATTGATATGGTCAAGACTAAGTCTTTGAGATAGGATGGTATTTTGTGTGCATTCTATAAGGCCACCTGGAACTTTGGCAACTCGAACTTGTTATAAGCACAAAAAGAAGTTATGGATAATCCATCCTTCGGTCAAGGATAAGACAATGTCATGTGCAATTAGTAGCATCTTACAAATCTTTTGTAGTTTCCACCATATACTTTAACTCATCCTTTCCACCTTGTCTGGCCACCTTTTTCACATCTATAATTGAATACAGTTCTTTCCATCAATCGTCAGTTTTTTCTTCTATGTTCCCCATAAACCTTTCAATTTATTTCATTTTCGTCCACTTTACCTCACCTTTTTTATATTCCATCTATATTTTCGGATGGAATTTCCTCATGTTTAGCTTTCTCAACCTCCTCTATGTCATTTTTCTACAAGTAATAACTAATTTGGCACTTGAATGGAGTATCAAGTTTATAACCTGTTTCATCTCTAAGATATTCATGTTATCTCTTCCCCTTGTTGTAATTTGTCTTCATTCAGGAGCAGATGGCCTAAGTCATCAATACTTTTCATTGATAACTCTTCCAACACCTCTACAGAAATGCCCATCTTTGTAATTCCACTTTCCTCACTTACAGGTTATTAACTTAGAAGATCAAACTCACTGTATATTTTATGTCCTTGAAACCATGGCTCAAAATTCTATTACATTTGGTCCAAATTATACCAATGGAAATGTAGTGCCTCAAAAATACAAATATTTTGGGGGGTGAGACAAACATGAATTTCCCCATTTAAAAATTTAATGGCATCTGTGTTGATTAACAATATAAGCAATAGGCTAATCTATTATGAATCATATTCATATCAAAGCGATGTATCCTTAGTCATTATAAGTTTAAGTAGTTCATCTATGGGTAGGGATATTATTTTAAATGAGCATATTCAATATCAAAATATACAACTAAGGGAGAAGCTATGACAATGAGAGAAGATTTTCAAACTTGTAGAACTCTAGACATTAAAATATTTAATTACTTTCATGAGGAAATAGTTAGTGAGACACCAAAAATCCATTACCAATGTTATGGTGAGATAAGAATTGTGTACAATTCATCTCATGTAGTTGGGAGAGATGTTGAATCAATTGGATAATCACCAAGAGGAAAGGTGTATAAAATGATTGAACAACTATAATAATAATTGGCAGTTGAGGAGGAGAATTTGCCAAAACTCTAGGTATAATTCCAAGTGATGAAGGAAGATAGAAAATATACCACTTCTATAGTAGATGCTTGTGCAGTGACCAATGAAAACATGGTAAGCAAGTCCACAAAAAACCTTTGTCATTTTGATTCATCGGAAGAATATTTTGGTAGTTTTGAATTACAAATCAAAGAAATAGGTTCTAAACTTATCATGAAACATCTGGGACAAAATAGCTGATCCCCGACAACGGCGTATAGTATATTTTTTAGTAAGACATAATTCTTACCAAGCTAGGCCACATTAATTACATGGATTGTTTCTACCCGAATTTTACACATCAATTTTAAATATTTTTCAATCGCTCTCACTGAGACTGACGACAACCAGCATTCGACGTTGCTAGGGCTCGGCAGTCGCCGCGAGCTTTCCCAGCTTCCCTCTGCTCTGGTTGCTGCAACGACCAGGGTTCGGCCGGTCCCTGTTCGGATCCTCTGCGTGTTCAAGCAGAATGACGGCCATCTACGCCTCTGTTGTCTGCGCCTCCTGTTCGTTTCCGGCTGGGGATTCGATCCCGGTCTCGATCTCCAATGGGGGAAAGGAAACCCGCGGCCAGCCTCCCTTGTTTGTTCAGGAAATACCTGCACCATCCACAGCGGTGGTTAAAGAATCTTTGATCGAAGCAAGGAATTTCGCAAAGTCTACTTTGGTTTGTCGCTTCAATGGCTTCTGGCATTGCCTGGTTGCTCTCCATAAGTGTATCTCTGAGGTATGGAAACCCCTTGTTTCTGAGGAAATTTCTATTTACCCCTTTGCTCGAGGTTTTTTTCTTGTGGATTTCGATTCTCCTATGAATAAACAGATCATTCTTGACTCTGGTCCATGGTTTTGGGGAAGTTTGGGGCTCTTTATGAAACCCTGGAGCCCTCTTTTTGACCCATCTACTGACCAGATCTCATCTGCTCTGGTTTGGGTTCGACTTCCTAATTTTCCCTTGCATTTCTGGAACCTAGCCTCGCTTAAAGCTATTGGCAATGTGTTGGGATCCTTCTACGATCGAAGTCTAGAAATAAAGGCTTACCTCAAAACTACCTATGCTCGCATCTGTGTGGAAATGGAATTTAACATTGGATTTCCTGTTGAGATCCATTTGACCAGCATAGATTATGTGTGGGTGCAAAAGCTAGACTATGAAAATGTGATGTTCAGATGCAAATCTTGATTTGCAACCAAGAATCTTCTAAAAGATTGCCCAAAAGCCTCTCAGATCCCCAAATCCAAAAAGCTTCATCGCAAATCCACTTGGTGGGAAGGAGCAAACTCCAAGCATTATACAGTAAGCATAAATGAAGATCTACCCAAAGAGGCTCCATCACAAGCTAAGGAATCTTCTCAAGCTAAAACAGAGGACACTCCATAAGAACAAAGGATCCCCGCCAATGACAAAGATCCACCTGTAGCTCCACGGGATAATGTTATCCAACTGATGGACCCGAAAATTCCAGCCCCATAGGATGCACCGAAAAATGCAGTACCCATTCTCGAAGCATTTGTCGAACCATCAGATCGGATCAAAGTCGACAAAAAGAAAAGAGGAGATTCACCCTCTTTGAAACCAAAAGAAAGTTTAACTTCTCTAAGAAAAACAAGAAGCCAACAAACTTCATATTGTTAATCTCTGGGTTGTATTGAGTTGTTTGTAAGAAGTAGGACAACAACATTTTTTGGTCTTGCTAGTAGTAAATGTAGCCCAGTTCCTTCTTGGGCAGTATGTTAGAAGATTCAGTCTCCATAGAATAGGAAAGTATTAGGATAAGTTAAGACTGGTTGTAGATGATCAAGGAGTCATGGATGTAGTCCTCTCTTGGGAACAACCTATCTTCAGAACTATGTAATCTTTATTTATCTTTTTATATATAAAAGCTTTAACCGTTTTTGTTAAAAAAAAAACATTTGGGATAAAATAGCCAAGAGTTTAGCAAGAATGTGAAAGGGATTAAATACCTTATTATAGTGTACCCTATTCCATGGCATGAAGGATTAGTGTTTTGTGATAAATAGGAAATGGGTGAATGCTCCAAGATATGGAAGATTGTGAGCATGTTGAGGCAAAATCCAATCTCTAAAATGTTTTTTTGTAAGATAATATGATACTACAAGCTATCAAGTAAAAAGAGACTAAATCAATTGCCACTTCAAGTTAAGAAAAGACAACATCAAAGAGAGTATGCAATAATCCATTACTCTAGCAATCTTGTGCAATATTGAAGAAGGGTAGAAATAATATGACCATGAATTATAAGACTACACTGGCACTTGGTAAAGCAAGCAAGTAAGCATGAAATAACAAGAGAAAACCAAATAGGTAGGCATAAGGAAGATCACCTCTTGTTTATTGTTGCTGCAAGAAGAAATACCGGAAGGTAATAGATTGTTTGTATTATGATATATAATCCTTTTTGGATTGAAAGATCATCATGTGGATTCATGTGCAAAGACACAAGCCTTCTTCAAAGAGAGAAATTGTTTAAAAAATAAGGGGGATACTAGGTTAACTTCCTTAAATCATAAGAAAATCCACAAGAGCATGAACAAGAAGGGAGTACCTAGAATCCATCACATGGTGATTCAATAAGACCACTTGTGTGAAAAACATCTAATTTTTAGAATGTATATTATAAAGGATATAACTTGAAATTCTTTCATTGTTGTCACACAAATCAACAACAAGTCACAAAATCATCAACACGAAATGGGATCCTGCAACAGCTAGTTTGTATGTTGTTGAGTGATTCACTGGTATGATATAGGATGTGAAGTCAAGTTGCATCCTTTATATGCCAATAAGTTCTTAAAAATGGGAATTGACCTCCTCCTATGACCTAAAACAAAACCTGCTAGCAATCCTCGAACGTGAATTCATGCAATGTTCTTATTTTGAACAAAACTCATCTATTAATCATGAAAATCCAAGCATGATGTATATCATCCCAAGATGGTTAAAATATATGAAATATGTTAACAATATCAAAGGGAAGTTTCAAATAGTCAACTTAACAATACAATGTTGAAAAAATATATGAGCTTGTCACCAAGATATTGTTATTGGACAATCTACTCGAGCGGACGTGAGCCAGATCTCCCTAGTTCAATGCGAATCTAGAACAAATAGAGACAGAATACAAAGCTACTTTCCTAGATCTAGTTAGAGATCGAGTACTTAGACATCTTACCTTCAGATTGTAGATATTTCTCCTCGTTGTTGCTCCAAGTCCCGCAGTCATCAGATCTTTAGTTGGAAGACCTGTCAAAACATATGGAAACAATACAAGCAGTAAAATATGTCTAAACAATAATTGATCTAAGTAAGCAGTTAAGCAAGTAAACTACAAACATTACTAACACAATAACATTTGTGGAAAGAGTTTATATTACGTTATAAAAGAGGGAAATACAAAGTACAAAGATGATCACAACCCAAGCCTTAACGCCGCAATCCTCCTCCAACAAGCCAATCTAATGCCTCCAAAGGAAGTGAGAGTCTCCCAATAGATGGATAGGAATATCCTAAGCAAATTTCACCAGCATGTAAGTGCTATAGACTTCCTCTCCTTGGAATGGAGATAGACCTTGTATTTATAGGACCAAGTGGATAGAGTAGGTTGAGGATCATGGGGAGAGGGCTAAGGGATCCTCCCTCAAAGTTAGGGAACCGAAGGCCAAATCACCTAGGAGTTAGGGATAGAGATCCACCTCATCCAACTTCTAGAAATCGCTATAAAGCTACCTTTATCCCATTTAACTAACTCCGGCGCAAGTTGTATGGAGGAAACCTGCACCTGATAGGGAAAACGCAGGTTGTGCACAGGTGTTCTGCACCGTCGGCGTTGTTCGGCAGAGTACACTCGGCGCTGACGCTTCTTGCTCCAAGACAATATGCGCCATCCCAATTAGAAATGTGGACAAAGGGAATCAACTTGTTCTAACTGATTTTCTTAATTAAGGGAACTTTAGGGATTGAGGCACTAAATTAACATGGGACTCATGATGACAAGATTTAGGTGTAACAGAATGCCCCCCAAAGCATGGAGATGCTAAAATAAGACAGGTGAAGTGCATTGAAAGATAAATGGCAAGGACTTGCTGGATGGAGGATGCTGTTGCAGTACAATTGACTCTGAGATACAAGTCTCACATAACTCATAACATGGATTCCAAACAATACATTGCAGATCCATGATAGTAAAGACCAACTGAACAAATCATGGCTACTAGATACAATCGCAGATCCATGATGAGATGATAATACAGCCACGACCAATACAAAGTGGATCCATGTAATATGACTCAAACAATCTCCATCGCAACTTGGGTAAGATATGATTTTCCCCAGGGTCTTCAAGTCGAACCCGTAATGATACGAATCTATCCATGTGATTACAATGTTTTGGAATCGAACATGGCCTAGAAACCACTTGATTACCGGTCATTAATGTATACCATTAACAAGTGCGAGGGAAATCACCATTAATGTCAATGATTCCCAAGGTATCATAGTACATATCACCGAGCGTGAATCAATGAGTTGAGGTTGAAAACCCAATGAAATATTTCAATCAAGAGCCAATGATGTAAAATCATGTTGAAAGCGAGGTAACCTACCATTGAGGCATGCAGGCCCAAGGTACTCGATTGGTTTCTAGATTCAGTCCCCGGATGATGTGTTGAAGTCGACAAGGATGATTCCATGGAAGGAGGGCCGTGATTAATCCCCCATCAACGACACGAAACTCTATAACAGATGTTTGGAGTAGATCGGACGGTAGAGTAATGTGCAATACTGACTCAAGGTAGACAAATATGGTAGAAGGTGTACTGACTACAAATGATGAGCAATGGACATATCTTGAACATGGGCATGGCATGACTTGGCAGTATTGATATGACGAGAATAGTGTTGACCCCTAATGGTAAATGATAGTGGAGACATTCTTCTGATGAACCAAAGGAGTGACATGACTCATGGAATCAGTATGACTCGAAGACAAACGGATGACCCAAGTGTTGTATGCAAATGCAAATGAGCACCATGTTCAAGAGTGACGATGCAATTTTCGTAAATACAGCGTAACACAAAATATTTCATTTTTCCCCATCATGACTGATGAGTACCTCACTTGTTTTTAATGAGCTTGAGGAGGGTAGAAAGATGCTTGGTATAGCTCATCTCATTGATGAGTTCAATCCCAAATGTTTTTCGAACCCGAGAAAGGAGGGTTTCGTCCCATGATGGGCCCTTCAATGGTTAAATTTGAACGAGTCCATAGAAGGTAAACTCGGTGTCATTTCATATTTAGAGAGTTTGAAAAGAACTAAAGAAGACTCCAAAGGTCCTTTTTCGTAAGAATAGCCTCTTCACCCAGAAAAGGGTAAAACAACACGAGAGGATTCTTCCAGTCATGATTGGCTGGAGTGCTCCTTTTTCATAAATAGTACCTCCTAGTTCGAAAAAGGGGTAAATTATCACCAGAAGGACGACTTTTCAAATAATTTTACAAGCATGAAAGAATCAAGTTTGCTTGGCGATCTTTTCATATTTATGGAGTCTGAAAAGAGCTTAAAGAGGACTCCATGTACAACTTTGTCATGGTTGATCACCGAGTACAACAAAGGAAAAAGTAAACTCGACACGATTCCTTTTCCGTAAATAGTCTAGCGAGGTTGGATAAAGTGATAAACCTATACTCGTTAGACACACCGTTTTACTCAAATTTTTATCGAGCACGACAATGGTATCAAAAGCACTCGGAATATTTTTCATGTTTGAACCAGGGCACAAAAAAGTAAAAACTAATCTCAAACCACTTTTCGTGTTTCAACCAGAGCACGAAAAAGTGAAAAGTAACCTCAAACCACTTTTCATGTTTAAACTAGAGCACGGAAAAGGTGAAAAGTAAGCTCAAGACAGGTGAAAAGAATGCTCATGATGTCTGCTTCATTTTTTAACGAGCTTGTAGCATAAAATGAACTATGCTTTGGGATTATTTTCATGGTCTAGCGAGCTCAAAACCCAAAAGAAAGTATGCTCGAAAATATTACCCATTGGTGGATTATTTCCCATCATGATATCCAAAGGTTGGTACATTCCCCCAACATGATTGCTAGAAGTAAGTGACTTAAATCCAACATGGTGTGGAGAGGCGATCGAGTTGAATTCAACATAACGTCCAGAGGTTGAAGACGTGCCCCCCAAGCTTCATTTCATTCTCCTAATCTACATCTTCACTCGATTAAACTTCTGGTTACTAATAAGAAGATGTTCACCAGAGATGAACGAAGATCAAAATGACATAGGAGGATGAATAGAAGGTTCAGGTACTAAGTCTATGGAAATACTCGACTCAATGGAAAAGGATCTATTTCATTTTTTAACGAGCTTGACACAAGAATAGAACTCTGCTCATGGGGTACTATTTCATTTTTTAACGAGATTGACATAGGAATAGAACCATGCTCGTATGACCTGTTTCATTTTTTAATGAGCTTGACATCGAAATGGAACTATGCTCATGGGGGTTTATTCCAGTTTTTAATGAGCTTGGAATTAAAGACTAATATGTGCTCATGGGAACCTGTTTCATTTTTTAACGAGCTTGACACAAAAAGGGAACTATGCTCATACCCAACATGATGTCTAGAGGTTGGTAGTGTCCCCCTAGCATAATAAGCTAGGGGAATAACTCCAGCATGATGTCCAAAGGCTGGAGACATGCTCCCCATCTCTAGGGGGAGGAAACCACTAAAACATGTGGAACATTCAGGGAGGTCTGATGACTAGGAGTCATGCGATGAGTGGGTGTCATAAAGGAAAGCTGATCAATGGTCACCATATTCCCATGATGAGGAAAATAAGTCACTCGAAAGAGTGAGGACACTACAACTTTCATTGCATAAACATAGTCTCGTCCAAGGAGTAGATTAAAATCTAAGGGACCTTCGACTACCATAACATCAATACAGACATTTTTCCCTCCTAAAGTGATAGGTAATCGAGGAAGGATCCCTAAAGGTCCAATAGGCCTTCTATTAAAAGCCAATATCTTGTCGGTGACTAGCACAAGCTGAGGGGAACCTATAGCTTGCCAAGCAATTGAGGATACAATACTAAGAGAATATCCCTTGTCAACAATAGTGCGAAATATTTCCTTATCGGAAACTCCTACAGATATCTGGAAAGGAACACTCAAAGGAAGACGAGATTCTATTAGACCATTCCAATCAAAGGAAATGACCTCAATACTTGGAGGGGGTCCTGTAGAAATGGACGGGATTTCCCCTTGCCTAGAATAATATGAACTGACTAGGAAAACATCAGCAGTTTCCAATTCACTTTCATCTGGAAGACTAGAATGAGACAAATATTTTATCATGGTGACTACTTCAGTCTATACAGTCTCCAATAAAAGAGTGGGATCGAGTGGATGTGATATCGACTCGACTACTTCGAATTCACTCTTTGAAGAAAGAGTGGGATCGACCGAGGATGGGGCTAGATCAACCACTTCATCAACCAATGGGGGGTCAAGGGACCAATTATGACATCTAGTTGGAAGGTGTTTATGAGATACAGTAATGTCTTCCAACAATTGTGAAGCTTCATCCATGCATGGATAAAGGTAATAAAGGTGCATGCCCTTGCATAACAAACAAGGATTCTTGACTTTACCTTTCCGACTCTTCACAATAGAGTCACTAGTCGAGGGAGCATCATCAGCATGAAGACCAGAGACTAATGACAAAGGTGGTTCTGAAATTTGCGACCACAATTCTAAGACCGTGGAAAGACCAGGACATTCTTTAAGAAAATGGGGTCCTTTGCAAATCTTGCAAGGGAACTTAGGTTTACGCAGAATCAAGACAGGTACATCAATATTCCTAGCATGATGATTAGCAGCTGGTGGGTTCCTAACATGATGGTCAGAGGTTGGAACTGTGACCTTATGCTTAGTGTTCTTCTTCTTATCCTTCCCTTTTGTCTTCTTCTTATCCACCCGTTTACTAACATCATAGTTTTCAATAGGCGAAGAGGAAGAAATGGAAGTCGATTCAACATTCGACGAGGAAGGAGAAGGATCGACAAGAGGTTGATGCTCATGTAGTGAAGGACCATGATCCGACACAAATGTTGCACTTGGTACAATGGGATTGGAGAATAACCACATAGGTAATCCTATAGTCAATCCAGGAAGACTCAATGTGACCATAAAGGGAGGACCAACACTTCCACAAGGGGGAGCTATAAAAGACATACCTTAGAAAGGGGTCTCTTGGTTGGTAGTCCCAGGAGGGTATTCCATATCTAAACTTCCTAAGAGTCTCTAAAGTAACACACAAATTAAACACTACTCAAGTCTAAAAGCAACAAGAAAATTGTGTGAATAGGAGTGGATAAAAGGTCAGGATCCTCACAGGATTGTCAAGGCACCACAGCTTGCTATATACCGCAGGGTCCAACAGTAAAACACGACACAGAGGATTGGGACCGTACCCTTTCCCGTATAACCCGACTACCTAACAGTACATGCGTAGTAATATCCCCGAGTGTTGTTCTTGGTGTATTGAGACAACAAGACGGTCAAAAGGTTTGCTCGGATGGTTTCAGGAATCCTAGGAGGGTCTCCCGATATACTCAAGGTACGTGGGAACACAAATCCGTAGTGGTCTTGTCTAATGCACAACCATACGACAAGAGACTTCTGATATACTACTGAGTACGTGAAGTGCATTTCGATATACTACCAAGTACGTGAATTTCTTTTTGATATACCCTAAGGTACGTGAAAGAGCCTTCGATATACTGGTTGGTACGTGAAAGAGCCTTCGATATACCGGTTGGTACGTGGAAGAAATATAGTGCCCCCAGGATGCAATGCAGGAAAATAACGACAACTGCCACGCTTAACGATGATGGAACACGTCACTAACCTAACACATAAGTTGCTAAAAGTTTTTAACTTAAAGTAGAGTTAATTTTATCTTATGCAGTTAAGTGGATGCATGAGGTATAGACAGGAAATGTAAAAAAAATGCAAATCCTAGATACATGACGATGCACATTTTCCTTTCCTTTTCAATGAAAACTACTTAAGGTAAGGAGAGATTTTTATTTCTTTCAAACCGAAAAGTACTTAAGTAGTAATGAAAAGAAGAATTTCCAAGTATGGTCGTCGGTTTGTTATTGGACAATCCACTCGAGCGGATGCGAGCCTGATATCCCTAGTTCAATGCGAATCTAGAACAAATAGAGACATAAAACAAAGATACTTTCCTAGAACTAGTTAAAGATCGAGTATTTAGACATCTTATCTTCAGATTGTATATCTTTCTCTTCATTGTTGCTCCAAGTCCCACGGTCGTCAAATATTTAGCTGCAAGACCTCTCAAAACATATGGAAACAATACAAGCAGTCAAATATGTCTAAACAATAACTGATCTAAGTAAACAGTTAAGGAAGTAAACAACAAACATTACTAACACAATAACTTTTGTGGAAAGAGTTTATATTACTGTATAAAAGAGGGAAATACAAAGTACATAGATGATCACAACCCAAGCCTTAACGCCGCAATCCTCCTCCAACAAGCCAAGCCATGCCTCCAAAGGAAGTGAGAGTCTCCCAATAGATGGATGGGGATCTCCTAATATAATTTCACCAGCATGTAAGAGCTATAGACTTCCTCCCCTTGGAATGGAGAGAGACCTTGTATTTATAGGACCAAGTTGATATAGTAGGTTGAGAATCATGGGGAGTGGGATAAGGGATCCTCTCTCAAAGTTAGGGAACCAAAGGCCAGCTCACCTAGGAGTTAGGGATAGAGATACACCTCATCCAACTTCAGAAATCGCTTGTAAGTTACCTTTATCCCATTTAACTAACTCCGGCGCAAGTTGTATGAAGGAAACCTGCACCTGATAGGGAAAACGCAGGTTGTACACAGGTGTTCTGTGCCGTTGGCGTTGTTCAACAGAGGACACTCGGTGCCGACGCTTCTTGCTCCAAGACAACATGTGCCAGCCCAATTAGAAATGTGGACAAAGGGCATCAACTTTCTCTAACTAACTTGCTTGATCAAGGGAACTTCAGGGATTAATGCACTAAGTTAACATGGGATTCATGATGGAGAGATTTAGGTGTAACAGATATCAAAGAAGATTAAGTTTGAATTCTACAGTTTAGTAGTAAGACGATGCATACTCAAGAAGAAGGGGTCATGTTGGTATTTGAGTGTGTGTGCTCCGACCATGATGAAGGGATGAATTTTTAGAACTTGTTTGATTCCATAGGCACTACCAAAGGAAGAAGATACAAAGATAGCCAAAACGTTGTTTTTGTATTATCTTTAGTGCTCAGTGAGACATGAATAAGGCATACATCAAGTTATACTATTCTAGATATGTGCAATAAAACATAGTTCAAAAATGAAGAAAAGTTGGATTTTCTTCACTTGATTGAATAAAGTACCCAAGACTTAAATTTGTATGTGGGAGATAAGAATGTTGTTCAAGTATTTTGTTTCACCATCAAAATTTGTGTGGGATTTAGCAAGATTGCAACTAAGAAAATACACTGGTTTTTAAAAGAGGACAACCCATTTGTTTGGAATTTGATGAATGATCATAGGTGTAGTAGAGAACCTGTTGAGCATGAGGTCCATTGGACATGCTAAACATATGAAGCTCATATATTTTTCATGGGATATCTGTATTTTTTTTTAAATTCCACATAACCATTGGATATCCGACGGCCACTTCTAAAGAATCCGACGTCGTCGCCATACCACCGACGGCTAAAGGCATCGGCTTTCGGACTTCTTACAATTCAAATACCGTTGGATATCCGACGACCACTTCCAAAGAATACGATGCTATTGCCATACCATCGATGACTAAAGGCGTCATATTTTTGACTTCTTACAATTCCAATACTATCGGTTATCCAACGGCCACTTCCAAAGAATCTGACGTCGTTGCCATACCACCGACGGCTAAAGGCATCGGTATTTGATGTCAATCATGCCAGATATACGAACTCCTATAAAGTAAGAGTTGTTGGATATTTGACCTCCTATAAAGTAAGCGTTGTCGGATATCCGGCCTCCTATAAAGTGAGAGGTGTCGTATATGCGACAGAAATTGATGTCAATCATGTCGGATATCCGACCTCCTATAAAGTAAGAGTTGTCAAATATCCGACCTCCTATAAAGTAAGTGTTGTCAGATATCCGAGCTCATATAAAGTGAGAGGTGTCGGATATGCAACGGAAATGTTAAAAGAAGCATTGTCGGATATCCGACCGGATTATGTCGGATATCTGACGAGTTCATTTTACTGTCGGATATTCACCGAAGTGCCACTGACGTTTAAAAAAGAAGATGATTGTCGGATGGTCGACATCACGATGTCGAAAATTGAACATCTATGTCATTGTATTTTGGGTTAAAAAATGCTAGTGAATGGTGTTATGACTACTTCGACGTTAATGGAAACAGTATTGCCTCCTAATTCAATGAATAAGGACTGTAAAATCCCGCGTGGTTAGAATCCACGTCTATCAAATTCTTTCAGAGTGGTAGGGGAACAGTTCAGTTCAGGAGAGCCAATGGCTCTCTTGCAGGACAAGGACATTATAGAAGTAGAGGCTCCTTCGTCTAAAAAAGTACGATGGATATTTTTCCCAGTGACATTTGTAATGATTTGGAATGCCAGTTGGTGGGAAAGCCCCAGTTTAAAGTATTCCAATCTAAACATGATGGTGTTAGATGATTATGGATCCATTTCTCCAATAGCATATTCTTACGTTGATTAGGATAGTTTTGTAAGACTTCAAGGGTCAACATAGCACATGGTGCCTAGGCTAGATCTTCCACAATGTTGTAGTTTTGAGTAGCCCGAGCATTGGGGTTGAAAATCACTTTTCAGATTGTGCTTTTGGGTGGACGCAATACTGTATCTTATATAGGTTTTAGTATTGTCAAAGGACCTTGTGTAGGAGGGAAAGTAGATGCAGATGTGGAAAATATTTTAGCATGACCTCCATTAGATTCTTTGTCAGGAACATAATCGTACTTATGTGCCCTGGCAGATAGGTTAATCGTTTCACTACGCATCATGAGAACATGAGCAATCATGGATGTTTCTCCTTGCGAAGGGGTTGGTTGTTGTGCAACCATCTGTTTTTGTTGTGTGAGGAAGGGGTCTGTTAAAAATACGGGTTAAGGGTTTCCTTTTAGGAATTTTTGGACTTCTTCACGATGTGGGCATTCTTTCATGAAGTGGTCATTACCGCACAATAAACATGGATATTTAGCCTTTTGTTTCGGTTTGGCATCAATAGAGTTTGGATTGGTTTTTTGTTCCTGGTAGTTAGAAGATTTATTGGGTTTTCCTTTGTTTTTCTTCTTACCACTGGATTTATGAGATGAAGCATATTGGACTAAATTCACCTCTGTAGTGGGAGTAGGACTAGGTGAATGGTTGGTGCTATTACCAACCTATGCCCAAGTTGGATTTGAAACCATATGGATTTGTGATTCAATCGATTGGGTGGAAGGTTGGGTGCTAACAAAACCAATTATGCCATCGACATGAGATCCCGTGGAAGGTTTCCTTGGGTCCTATGTGGGGGGAGGGGAATTGGGAATGATGTTGTATAAAGGGCCATATTGAGCATAGACTAATTCTAAGTACTGGGCAAGTGCAATGGCTTGTTCTTCTGTAACTTCCCCACCCATAGCAACACCTTTGGTTCTTATACTAAACAATGATTTGGTAAACCAATCAGCCAATAATTGATCTGGAATGGGAGCCTTAATAAGTCGACGTCTTCTCCTCCATTTGTGAATATGATCGAAAATATGAGTGGAGGTAGATTGTTGGAGCGAAGTTAAAATATCTGTGTTGGTTTCCTAGTGGATTAGTAATTGGAAATGCATAAGAAAGGAGATAGCCAAGGATCGAAAGTCTACGAAATAATGTGATGGTAATTTGATATACCATTTGGCGCCTCTGGTGGTGAGGGTTCTTTGAAATAGCCTCAAACAAATAGAACCATCTATTAATGAGTTTGAGGAACACTACAAGTAATATGTCATTACGTGGTTTTTTGGATCCTCGCCGGGTTTTCCGTCAAACTTGGGTATGTGCAATGGCAGTTTTACAGGAATGGGTGGCCAATTCAGGCCATGTTGAATGGGATCATTGGTCAAACGTGATAGGTCTGACAGATCTAATGTAGCGAAAAATGGTAAATGTCGGTTTGGTTGCGAGTATTCGTAGTATTGATACGTCATTTGAGTACCAGTAGGACCATAGATCGATTGATTGCAAGGTCCTCCCATAGAGGGTTGGCCATATGGGCGGGGTCCTCCCAAGTTAGGAGGTGGACTTGATGGGGTTTCTCCTCCCGTGCTCCTCCCAAATGAAGGGATCCTCTAGAATGAGGGGGTTGTCTGGATGATGGGGGTGAGGTGGGAAAGGTGGTGGAGGTGGACATGGGGCTGGTGGTGGGGGAGGGGGTGGGTCATTGGTTGGAGGTCCAACCGGCAGAAATTTATGTTAACCCCACTGGGTGTTTTTATTTCCGGCGTAAGATACTCCGGGATAAAGGTTTCCTAGCGCAGTTTGATATATTTGACTCATTTCCATATTGTGATTACCCGGATATGTATAAGCCCATGCGGGTTGGGCCCATACAGATGGTCCCCCCGTGTGATGTTCCCACAAAGATTTGTCCCATGGCTCGGGTGAACTCCCAGTCATATTATAAGTCATAAATGAAGGTTTTACTCCACTTAAATTTTTTCCACTAACTAGAGGTTGCCCCTTAGTTAGATTTTGTCCACTAACTAGAGGTTTCCCATCAGTTAGGTTTTGTACACTAGCTAGAGGTTTCCCTCCAGTTAGTTTTTGACCACTAACTAGAGGTTACCCCCCAGTTAGGTTTTGACTACCAACCGAAGTTTTCCCCATAATTAGACCACTGGCCATAGGTTTCCCTATGGCCATATTTTGACCACTAACCAGAGGGTGGCTTCCGATCATACTTTTTATCGAAGGATGTGTTCCAGTCACGAATTTAACAGTGGCTGAAGGTTTCCCCTTAGTCATTGAGGTCAAAAGAGGTCTAGAACCGACCAAATGTGAAACAGGTGGAAAAGATGGTTGGCGTTGGGTGTATTTACTGTCTTAAGGAATCACCAAATATTTAATTATCAACCGGGGTTGGTAATCTTAGAGTTGTGGCAAAGTATATGCTGAGATAGAAGGTACCTAAGTTTTCGGCTTGTCAAACCTTAGAAATGTTTAATAGAGAAAAGATCGAAATATCTTTCAAAATGAAAAACCGAGTCAAACTTCAAAAATAGAACTACTGAGCTAATTAGACCTAACCAATAGATCATAATAGTATCAAGCTATACTACTCTACTCTATGGACAATAATTGAAAGGCTAATATTGAAACTTCGACAAAACCAAACTAATCTACAAAAGTAGAGACGATCAAAACACTAATCTATGAAACAATTTAGTTCATCAATTAATTATGAGAAAGCAAAGAAATATACTATTCAAGGAAACAAAACTATTTAGATTCAACAGTTAAACTGCTAATACATGGAAAATCAAACTAAGCTATCTAATTCCATTCTCCCTGAGGAATCTGAAGATTTACATCAAATGTGACAAGAACAAGAGTAAATGTATCAAAATGACTTTCAAATGTAACAAAGAAACATAATGGAAGTAAATATAATTTAACCTCTACAAAGAGATGTAGACTGAAAAGTTACCAATTGCAACTAATCTTAAACATTGTAATCTATTCTTTATCCATAAGCAACTAACATTGGAAATCTCTAATTAAGCTATTCAAAACTGATTCGAAATGAGATATGATTAACAAGAAACTAGAAACATGTCTTTCTAAGGAATACTTTGAAACGGAAGATATACAAACATCTATTCTATCTAAGCATGGGCAATTGACTTGGAAACAAATCTGATCTAGAAGCAAGTAGAAAACTTGATAAAATTATGTTAAGAAGCAAGTAGAAAACTTAATAAAATTATGTTTAGAAGCAAGTAGAAAACTTAATAAAGATATTTTATTCCTAAATCAAATCCTATCCTATGAGCATCTTTATTAACTATGTAAATGAGAAAGAAAATCCTATGCTTGAAAGCTATGATCAAACCATAAGAAACTAATGTATGTCTGAAAATGAAATTACCAAGTTCAATCCAAAATCGACTTTAAACAAGAACTAAGAATGGATGTGAAGCTTAATTGAAACTTTATGCATTTCAAAACAAGGTCCTAATTACATAAATAAATGCTGATCAATTACAGGGAACAGTACAATTTAAAAACTTGAGAAATTGAATTCAAAATAAGCATAAAAACAAGACAGTAAATATGAAGGTCTGAATGACAGTCCGAATGGAAAAAAATATATAAACTATGAAAATAAGCAAACTAAATGATCTTAACTCCAGCTGGTAAGTGCATATGAACCTACAGTGCAAGGAAAGCGGTAAATAAACTATTTAAATCATTGAAATAAAAAGAAAACAACTACTCTACTCACTATCTAAGGAAAATAAGTTATTTCCTATTGTATGGCAAAACAGGGCAGAAAGATGAAATGAAACTAACCTACAGCTATAGAAACTAATTCTAACTGTGAATTGAACTTGAAATATTAAACTAGTTAAACTCTATCTAACTGCAATAAAAATACTGAAAGCAAACTAAAGAAAAGGATGCATGACCGGTCATTTAACTTCTAGGAATATAAATTACATTAGCAGCAAGATATAAACTACATGAAATAAAGGACTGACATGTATAGGAAACAAGTTAAATACTGGAAATGAAAGCTATTAATTTGCAGAAAAGAAATGCATGATATATACAGTAAAACCTCTGGTTGTTGAGGGGCCCTTATCAGCAATCAGGGGGTTGAAGCTAACTCAAGTTATTCACCAACAACAGAACATCAATAGCTAGAATCTGGAACTTCCATTAACTGATAAAAATTACACAATGTCTATATAAACTTTTCTTCTATCGTCTATGTGCTACCCATACATATACTTGATGCCACGTTCTCCATAGGAGACATCTTTATATAAGTTTTACAATAATAGAGAAGGTCGACGTAGTCGACCTCTCTAAAAATAGGAGGTTTAATGGCTAAGAAACAGCTGCAAGGTGGTTCACGATAGCACACAGTCCGTCTTCCTGAATCCACAGCATTGATTCTCCTTGACGCGAAAAACTCTGCGTTAGTTCTCTTCAATCGTGGGGAGAGGATGCATTGGCAAGCTAGGCGTGGAAGGATGAGTATCTTCGGCAACGTTAACATGGGCAGAGAATGTGTCGTCAGTTGGAGCGAGCAGGAGGATGGATCTTCTGGAATGAAGGCTCACAAACGATGCAAGACACATCCCCAACATAACCCATATCACGGTTTTTAACTTTAATGCCTCGGAATATTCCAACCAACGATTCTGTGGGTGTGAATGAAGGGCTGAACGAAGGGCTGAATGCGGTTGGATGTTTGCAACGTGAACGCGCGTCTGAATGAAGGTCCGTTTGAAACCCATAGCCTGCAGAATGAAATCTATTTTCCAAACAAGTCGAGAAATGTCAAATAAACGTTAATAAATCACAATATGACGATATTTAACCAAGATTCATGTGATATGTGAATATGTCCATACCTGGGTCTGATTGACAGTTTGAATGGAAAGAAGAATTACTTATCATATCAAAAAAGTGAAAATAACGCCAGTCAAAGTGGTTTTACTGATAAAAAATGGTGACAAAATGGACACCAACATTCCCCAAAACCAGAGATATGCCAGGTCCCACTGAGCAAAAGAAGAGAGAAATCTAGGAAGAAGGTCGAGCTATGGTAGCAGCTGCCTTCGACTTGGACGAGGAAGATGTAGACTTGGCCTAAAGCCTCTTGAATTGATCCTTCAAGGCATCATACCTCATCCGGAGAGAAGTGTGGGAAGTTGTTTTGGCGTTGCTAAAATCTTCAATGCTTTTTACTTGCAAATGCAATTCTTTGTTTTCTTCACGAAGCTAGAGATTGTCTCAGCATATCTCCGATTCTGGTTTGCTAGATGTGCTAGTTCTTGGGTCAACCTATCCACTTCCTGCTAATTTGGAGTGGATTGTTCTGTATGATGTTCGGAATCCTTTTGAGGACTCAACTCTCTTGAAAATATTTCAGGATTAACAATATGTTCTTCAAGAGCCCTGGATTCATTGTGTGCAGGAGAAAATTCAAAAGTAGGGGTTTCAAGTAAATGGGTGGATACATTTGCTAACACAAGAAGAGGTGTTTCAAGGGTATTGTCATTCGACTGTTTGTCAATATTGTCCAAACGCTGCAGCTGAACGACGGGTTGAATGACGGTCTGAGGACGGTTTTCCTTCCTCGATTTAGTAGGTATCGGTGAAAAGAGTGGAGATTCCGTGGCCGAGTCCTTGTGGACAAGTCCAGGAGAAGAGGATGAGTGGACAAGGTGCATTTCTCATGTGGCATCTTCATCAAACCACATAGATTTGGTATCCCTTTTTGCTTGGGCAGAGGCTTAGGATGGCTCGTTTACACGGGTTTGGAAACGATGACACTTACGAGAAGGAGGGGATTTAACAATAGGCTTCTCAACTAAGTGGGGGTTCAGGACTTCAAAGACAAAGCGCTCCTAGGTTTGCCCCTTTTCTTCCAACTGGTGAGTGATTGGGATTTTAATCAGGCACTGGTGATATAGGCTTCCAGAGGGGTTAGTGGTATTTTTCCTAACCTAACTTGACATTTCTCCAAACTCTTCAGAAAGTAGAAGGAAAAATTAAGAGCCTGATCATTAACGAAATGTGCTAGTAATTTAAGGTGATAGGATTTGAAAATGGTGAACTTAACTTCATAGGTAATCAACCAGATGATGACAGTCAAGGGCACGAGATATTCTGGTTTAATCCATTCCCTATGAAACCCTTTTGTGCTTGCAACATGTTGGTAGTCGGCTTTGAGAGCGAATTCAAGGGTTGTCCGTGGAAGGAAAAAATGTTTGTGCCATTGGGCACCCTCCTTGGGAAGCTTTGTGGCCAACGCAATGGAATCTTCCGTCACAGGAAAAGTGAGATGGCCAACCTTGGCCATCTTGCCATCGAACCCCTTAGTCAATTAGATTTATCAGCAACATCAAAATTTAAATATCTGAGCATACTTAATAATGACATTATAAGCTATGGTTTCATTCAGATCATCATTCAACACTTCATTAAGATCGTCATTCATTCGCCTCATTCGTCATGTCGTTTGGATCGTCATTCGACCCTTCATTCAACCCTTCATACAAACCTTTTATCTATACAAGATATTTTTTTGGACCTGACTGATGCTGATTTTGCAGGGAATTTATGAGGCTGCTAGCAGACAAAAGATGTTATAAACCTACTTTTTCTGGAACTTTAGTTACGTTCTTCTTTATTTATCATTTGATCAGAACAATCTTCCTTCTGCTACTTGCATTATTCCCTAAACACGTATCATTTTATCAGAGATAAATGAACTATTTGGTAATTAATCAGAAAAATAAAGACAGTTCTGAACCTCCCCCAAACAAGAATTATGGCGTGTCCTCAAGCCATCAAAGAAAAATTGATTGGTATTCAAATATTTTCAATTAATAGTTTAACCAATAATTCTATAATGCTGTTATTTTTAAAAGAAAAAGAAAAACTAACTAATAATGGAAATGATTCATACATACAAATTCATCGAAAATAAATAACAGTGCTTAATAATACCATATTAATAATGATAGTGTAGTTGATGCGAAAAATACCATAGGAAAACCAGTCATCCTTGACTCATTTTAAAGATCTCTTATCATCCAAAGAATATAGATAAGGTTCACCTGGAGTTCGTTACATTTCTATAATTATGGGTCCCACTTCTAGGATAACACATCCTAGATATTGTTTGAATTAGATGACAGGGTCGAAGTCCAACTTACAACCATTCTCTAATGATAGTATAAATAATTGGCCTAAACATGTATTTGTGTACTCAGTTTTTTTAGATGAACCATGTGCATAGTAATACATTAACCATATCTCTTTTACCCGATATTGCCCCGCTTCCAGCAGGCTTATTCAGTACCCCAACGGGTTTATCTTTGTACCATGCAAGCATAGCCCCGCTGCCAGCGATCTTGCTCAGTACTCAGACAGGTTTACTTGCATTTACCGAGCTTCCTTGTTTAAGATTTTACTTAGCATGGACCCGCTTCCAGCGAGCCTGTTCAGTATCCTTGCGGGTTTGCTTTGTATAATAATTTTAGCATGTGGAAGCCGGTTGGCACTAGAGTGTATTAATCTTGCTAAACACATAATTCAAAATTTTAGAGCGAACATGATGAGTAACTTTATTTATAATAGCCTGCATTACCGATCATGTCAAAAGAGAATAACCTAAACTTGTCCCTTGACCTCTCAGTCTATCTTCTTCATAAAAGATCAGTAGTGTTCCCCACAAGTAGAAATATCACTTATCCTTGAGCTACCTTTTAAAGAATGCTTAACAGACAAGTTTTGATAATGAGTCTGGGATGAACTAGTATTCCATAGGTGTGAGATGAACTTTTTCAAAAACATGTTGATTAAAGTAGGCCTTAAGCAACTGTCCTAATGATAAATCATGAATTTGCATATTTGAATCAAATACCATATATAGAAGCATAATAAATAAATAAAAATCAATCGAAAGGAATCATAGAATCAAGTGGTCAGAAATGACATATAGAACAATTTATCTTCTCACTATAAATTTTCAGTTCTTAAAAATAATCAAGGGAAAAGGATCAAGATGTAAAAAAAGATTTAGAGCACTTCCCATTTTAAATGATGTCCTTCCTGAGCTGGTTATAGATATAAGGTTCTTGTAATCAACTGCAAACCACTTATTAAATGATTCAAACTTATTCAAAACAACAACATATGTATACAGAGAAAATTTATATGGAATTTTATTAAAATCTAGGAAAAGAAAAAGAGTCTTCCCTTCTTGATTGATAAAGTATGATCACAAATGTGAAATTCCTGTGAAAATACAATCAGTTGTCAGAAATAACTCTTATTTATTTAAAGAAACAAGAAAAACATATTTACATATTTACAAATGAAGATAACCCAAAATAATTCAAGAACCAGGAGAAGGAGGAATGCCTTCCTCTTCAACCAGCTCCATATCCTTCTATTGTGAGACATTCTACACAAAGTCTTGTTTAGATATTGGTTGATGATAAAGTCTTAGTCTATGTCCGTTTACAATAAAGGAAATTTGCGAATCATCAATTGTCTTAATCTTAGCAGATCCATTGTCAAAAGCTGTAACAATTTCATATGGACCCATCCAACGAGTAGTTAATTTACCTTTAAAGTTTTTGTACCATGAATAAAAAATTAAAGCCTAGTCTCCAGTTTTAAATTGCTTTTGTTTAAAACTGTGTGTTTTGCATTGGTTTTGTATTAGAATTGTGCGTTGAATGGCATCTTTTCTAATCTTGTCTAATTCATTTATCTGCAGGATTCGTTGTCTCTCAGCTTCTTCCAGATTCATCCCTAACTGAGCAACCATTCGAAAGGTTTTGACTTGACATTCAATGGGTAGAAGAACTTGTTTACCATAGACAAGTTCATAAGGTGTGTGGCCAGTGGTATTCCTCCAAGTTATTCTATAAACCCACAAGGCTTCTGGGAGCCTATCTTCCCAGTCTTTGTGGTGTAATTGGATAGTCTTAGTTAAGATGGATTATAATACCTTGTTTCTTCTTTCTACTTGACCATTTGTTTACGGGTTATATGGTGAAGATTTGCAGTGTCTAATACCATATTTTTCAGTAAGCTCTTTCATTAACTTGGAGGTAAATTGAGATCCTTGGTCAGTTACAATTTCCCTAGGTACACCGAATCGGGTAAATATTTCTTCATAAATAAATTCCACCACAGATTTCTCTGTGGCTCGAAATAAGGCTTTGGCTTCCACCCATTTAGTGACATAATATGTACAAAATACATGTACTTCTTCTTGTGAGACATAGGGGAAATTGGCCCAACAAAATCTAGAGCACATTTCTCAAAAGGCTCAATCATCACTTGGGGTTGTAAGGGAATCTCATCAGATGGCATAGGTATACCCATTCTTTGGAAACTCTCACATCCCTTAACATACTTGGCAGCATCTTTAAAAATGCTTGGCCAATAATATCCAGAGTGCAACACTTTGTATGTTGTTCTCTTATCAAAAAAATGCCCACCGCAAGGTCCACCATCACATGCATGAAGGATCTCTGCCAAATCATCCTCTCATACACATCGTCCAATAATCAGATCAGGATCAGTATGGAAAAGATCATTTTCTAGCCAAGAATAATTAGAAATCTGGACTATGATCCTACGTTTCTTGGGTGGGGAGAGATGGTTTGGTAGCTTTCCGGTTGCTAAATAATTGGCTATGTCTGCAAACCAAGGGGTTCGAATAGACACATCGAACAAATGTTCATCTAGAAAGCTATCATCGAGAGGACTGGCATTATTTTCAACTTGAATTCGAGAGAGAAAATATGCCACCACATTCTCTTGACCGGGACGATCAACAACAATAATGTTAAATTCTTGTAACAAGAGAAGCCACCGAGTCACCCTGTCATTGGTGATTGGTTTATTCATTAAAAATATAATGGCGGAGTGGTCTGTGTGTACGAAAACTTCATATCCCGTGATATAATGACGAAACTTGTTGATGGTATAGACTACTGCCAGAAACTCTTTTTCAGTAATGGTGTATTTTGTTTCTATAGGGTTCAAATTTTTACTAGCAAAATAGATGGCATGTGATGTTTGTCCTCTTTTTGACCTAAGACTGCTCCTATAGCTATGTTGGGAGCATCAATGGATATATGGAAGGGAAGGGAGCAATTGGGGCCCCTAAGTATTGGTGCCACTAATAGCTTTTCCTTCAAGGTTTTAAAGGCATGTTGACAAGGTTCAGTCCATTGAAATTTTGTGTCTTTCATGAGTAACTTGAACATAGGTGCGGCTATCTCAGTGAAGTTTTCAATAAAACGTCTATAATAGCCTGCATGGCCAAGAAAGCTTCTTACTTCCTTCGGAGTTTTTGGAGGAGGAAGATTAACAATTATTTATATCTTGGAAGGATCCACCTTGATACCTTGAAGAGATACATTATGTCCCAAAACTATGCCCTAGGTTAGCAACATCTTACATTTTTCGTGACTGAGGGCTAAGTTCGTTTCTTGGCACCAAATAAGAACTATTTCAAGGTTATCAAGGGCTTCTTGGAAGGTATTACCATAAACTGTAAAATCATCCATGTAGAATTCTACACAATCATGTATAAGGTCAACAAAGATTCCTAAGACTGCACGTTGGAAGGTGGCAGGTGCATTACACAAGCCAAATGGCAGCACTCTATAGGAATATGTCCCCCAAGAACAAGTAAAAGTTGTCTTGTCTTGATCTTCAGGTGCTATTAATATCTGGTTGTATCCGCTATACCCATCAAGGAAAGAAAAATATTGTTTCCCTAACAAGGTATCTAACACTTGATCAATGAAAGGTAACGGGAAGTAGTCCTTAAGGGTGGCCTTGTTCAATTCTCGAAAGTCAACACAGATACGCCATTTCCCTGTAAATTTCTTTGGAACTACCATGAGAGGAGACACCCATTTACTGTTAGAAATTGGGTAGATGAAACCAACGTTAAGGAGTTTTTGTAGTTCATCTTTGACTATATCCTTTAGGGCTGGATTCATTCTTCTATGGGCATGCCTGACAGGAGGTATGTTTGAATATGTGTAAATGTGGTGAATACAGGTATCTGGGTGTATACCTTTCATATCGGTGTATTCCCATGCAAATGCTCCAGTTTGACTCTTGAGAACTTTTAATAATTGTTTTTGCTGACTCTCATCTAAACCTGCATTTATATGTAGAAATTTTTCGGAACTAACCTCACAAGGTATGGTATAGGATTATTTGTCCTGCTTTTCTTCGATGATATCTTGATCTACAACCCCACCTGGGAAATCCACCTCAAGCATGTTGCTTGTACATTGCAATTATTACAGGATCACTAATTATTTGTGAAATGCTCCAAATATGCTTTTGGGGAAACCGAGGTTGAATATTTGGGCCATATTGTGAGTTAGGATGGTGTACATGTGGACCCCAAGAAAGTGGAAGCTATGTAGAATTAGCCCCAACCAAAATCTCTCAAGATCTTGTCATGTGGACCCCAAGAAAGTGGAAGCTATGCAGAATTATCCCCACCCCAAAATTCTCAAGAGCTTGTCAGGATTCCTTAGACTTATTGGATACTGCTGTAAGTTTGTGCATAATTATGGGAAGATTGCAACTCCTCTTAAATCATTGCTAAAAATGAGTGCTTTCTCTTGGAATGAGGCAATGGAGCAGGCCTTCTTCGCCCTAAAGGAGGCTATCATCACGTTTTTTCATGTATTTCTTGTTTTTGGGGCAGCGGGATCCATCAAAAGTATGTCATGTGGGTACTCGTTGGATGCGGAATTGAATCCACATCCAACGACTTCTTCTGATCGAAATTTGATTGAATATACAGGGAGATAAGTTGAAAATACGAGTTGAAGAAGTGGTTTTTTCACTTTGACATTTTTACCTTTTTACCCAAAAAATGGTGATTCATCCCCCATGGTTGAAATCATCACCTTGAATCCTATTGGTTAATTTTTATAGTACATTTCTTTTTTTTTTAGGCCCATTTTTTACCTCAAAATTTCTCTAATGTGTGGTCTTAAAGAGTCCTAAGGGCAAAGTGTATCCTCAGTCATTTAAGATATAGTTTGAGTGTACCACTAATGTGGTAGAGTATGAGGCCTTGGTGTAGGGGATGTTATTTTCCTAAGCAATGAAAGTTCAATATCTTATTCTATGGGGAGATTCTAAGTTAGCCATTAATTAGGTCAAAAGGAGGTACACAATTAAGAAGGAGACATTGAAAGCATATGTCCAAAGGATTTGGGAGTTGATCTAGAACTTTAGTTAATTCAATATATGGTTTATTCCCATAGATGAAAACTTCCAAGTGGATTCCTTAGCAGTGTCTACCTCCCTCTTTAACCCTCACCCATCTTGGAAATTGGTTCCTTTCTAGTTGAGTTAATATTTCACCCCTATGTATTGGACAATGAAAACACATGGTAGGTATTCCACAATGATGAGCATCTCATCATTTTCCCTACAATTGCGAAAGGCATTGAGGAAGGTGACATAGAGAGTTGATTCCTTGATCATCTATGGGAGCATATTAAGGAAAATGTTTATGATAGCTAGTGGATATTAAACCTCGATGTAAATACTCTCTTGGAATGCTTAGTAAGACTAGAGTCACTCTTCCCTAAAAATGACCTTTTGTAAAATGAAATACCTAGAGAAGAGAATCCATTAGAAAATTCCAAGAGACACAAAATATCAAAATCGACACTCCTAAATAACCCAAGTTCCTAAATCTTGGAGATGGGTGTACCAAAAATGAAATATCTCAATTCAACCAATTTTTCAAAGGGTTTGAAGATATATTTGCATGTATGTACATTGATTTAAAGGAATATTATAAATCCATCTTACAACACAATATTCCATTGAAGAAGGAAGTGGTTCCTATGATACAAAAGTCATGAAACATCATCCCAAAACTTAAAAAATTAATCAAAATCAAACTTGAAAAGCACTTGGAAGTGGGGGTCAAAGTGTTGATTAGGAACTCATACTGGATCGTTGACTTAGTTTTTCTACAAAAGAAGAATGGAGAGTTTTGACTTTGTGTGGATTTTAAGGATTTGAACAAGACATCCCTCAAGGAAAATTACCCAGTCCGTAATATGAATGTGTTGCCACAATAGGAATTGGGTTCAATTCTAATGTCAATGATGGATGGTTTCTCAAGTTACAACCAAGTGGTGGTGGTCAAGGGTGACACACAAAACAACCTTCACATCCCCTTAGGAAACTTAAGTATATATTGAGATGCCATTCATATTGAATAATGAGGGTGAAACTTTCCAAATAGGAATGAATAATTCCTTCCATGATTTTATAGGCCAGACCGACAAACTATCAAGATGATCTCATTGTACACTCCATGGTAAGAAATTGGCACCTAGAATTGTAATGTGATTTCTCACTCACATGTGCAAAAAGGACCTACTTGAAGGTTGTGTAATCTCTAGTAGTATATCAAAGAAACAAGAATAAACGGAACTAAGTGAGATCAACTCTTTAACATGCATGCAACATCCATTAGAAAACTAGCCATAAAAAGAGGAATGCAACATGTAAATAATGGTGTTTTTTATTGTTACACAAAGAATAAGAGATTATAATAGCACCATTGTATTGGTTGTGGAAGGTAAGGGACGTCCACAGTTGATCCAAGGGATAGTTCTTTAAGTCCTTTGAGCCCAAATATCCAACCAAGTGATCAAATGGTTGATTCCATGCTTGTGAAAGAAGGATATAATGGTGGTTCTCTCTCTTGATTTATAGTGGAATTTAGGAAACATAATAATATTGTGGATGTATGATATATGAAAATGGTGACCATGAGGGATATATTTTATAGGAAATATGGTGGATACACCTAAGATTTGGTACCAATGTGAATACTCCCCATTGCATTGAATATTCACTAGTATGGAAGCTAGGGTTTGGAAGATCAAATCAATGGTTATTTTTTACCTTAACGGTTAGGTTCGTCCACTTTTAGCCATTACTTCATCTTGAGAAGTGCACAATCATAACTTACAACCAATTTTTAACTTTTTGGATATGGTCATAGATTTTAGGGAAAAAGTGTGACCCATCATGGATTTCAAGGGAAAGCTATGACCTATTTGATATGGGATAATGTTTCCAAATGATTTAGAGAACAAACTAAAGGTATAAATGTAAAATGGAAACACACACACAAAGATTTTTCATGAGCACAATAGTACAAGAAAACCCAAATTCTATTAAAGAATGGAATGAAAAAACATTGTAAATTGCAAAGTAATACAATTAGCTTGGATGCTGGTAGCTTTATTCTGAAGAGGGATATGACGGATATGTTGTTTAGTCTCCAATACCCAACTTTGAGTGCAAGTTATGAATATAATGGTAAACTCCAACACTGTCTGGTGTCTCTCTTGGCGCAAAGTTGTCCATGTTGTGTATTGGTCATCATAGTTTCCGACAAGGTAGAACTCCTCATCAAGGGAATCAACAGAAGTTTCCTAAGTGGATTATGTCCCATATGTTCTAGACTCTTGGAATGCCTCTGCCAATAACCATCCCATTAATATTTGAGATGAGGGAGGGACTTAAGGAGTGCAAAGATATTTTCATTGTTAGAATTTTTTTGAAGAGAGTAATAACCCTCTAAAAGATTTAACCATTGTCAAGTTTATACTAATTTGACTAGCAAGATCACTGAAAGAAAAACAATCACAAGATAGACAGAGATTTTACCCTGGGAAACCCTCATGGGGTAGAAAACCCAGCAAAGCTTTCCTCAATAAGATGATCAACCAAATACAAGATGTAGTCCAAGACTAGAGATCCTTCTCTACCTCCTATGTAGACCTCTCTCTCACTTGTGCGCTACTTTACGAGTGATGGAAGAGTGAGATAAGTGAGGAACAACCTCCTCTACTTATACTTGTTTCCCGACTGACTTTTTACCCTATGGGGCTGACCTCTCCTAAGAGAGTCTAATAACCCCTAATAAATTAACTCAGGGCCGACCCCCACATGGGAGATCTAATAACCCTAGTTACCATAATCTATCGGAGGAATAAACATCTCCAGATACATAATAAAGTCCCATCGGAGGAATGAAACATCTCCAGAATAATACAAATATAATATTCTTAGAAGTTACAATATTTCAGCACTCCCCCTTAACGAGAAGGATATTATAACAACATCTGCAGGAGCAAGGAGTCATCGACTACATGATACATGATACATCTATAAATCATTGGAAGCTTTCTCAATATCATTAGTAACTCAAGCAATTACTGGAACATCTTCAATACTGAGTCTTCATCTTCTGCAGCACTCAACAGCTACAGTAACATCAACATCTGGATCCTCACGATCATCAGCATCGTCATCATATGATCATCAACATCGTCATCACATGATCATCAGCATCGTCATCACATGATCATCATCATCGTCATCTCACGATCATCAGCATCATAGCAGTATACCCTACAACACACATGATCCATTTAAAACACCATATCATGTCTAGGGACGATGCAGCCCACTCGTCAACTTAGACAACGTCTAAGGACCACTTCTCGGAGACATATGTCTACGGATCAATTCAGGGACCGAAGTCCGGGGATGATACAATCCCCTCACTCTCAGAGACATCAATTTGCGAATAATTTTGGAACTGAAGTCCAAGGATGATACAATCCCCACTCTCGGTGACATATAGTATGCACCTCATTTTAGGACTGAAGTCCAAGGATGATACAATCCCCACTGTCAGTGATATATAGTCTACGACTCATTTTAGGACTGAAGTCCAAGGATGATACAATCCTCACTCTTGGTGACATATAGTCTGCAGCTCATTTTAGGACTGAAGTCCAAGGATGATACAATCCCCATTCTCGATGACATATAGTCTGTGGCTCATTTTAGGACTGAAGTCCAAGGATGATACAATCCCCACTCTCGGTGACATATAATCTGCGGCTCATTTTAGGACTGAAGTCCAAGGATGATACAATCCCCACTCTCAGTGACATATAGTCTGTGGCTCATTTTAGGACTGAAGTCCAAGGATGATACAATCCCCATACTATCCACTTATACAAAGTCTAAGGACCATTTTCATCGACCTCATCATCGGAACAGGGAACCTCATCATCAACCTCATCGTTGGAACAAGTAGCCACATCATTGATACAGTATCCTCATCAATACAGTTATCATTAGTACACATCATCAATACAAGTATCCTCATCAATACAAGTATCCATATCAATACATATCCTCATCAATATATATCATCAATACAAGTATCCTCATCAATACATATCCTCATCAATATATATCATCAATACAAATATCCTCATCAATACAAGTATACATATCATCAATACAAGTATCCATATCAATACATATCCTCATCAATACAAGTATCCTCATCAAAACATATCCTCATAAATCAATATAGGAAACCTCATCATCGATATAGGTATCCACATCGATACTAGTACCCAAAGATATCTTTATCAACCATATCACTCCCCCTTTCGAGGAGGGTCCTTCTGAACTACACCAAGCTTGTCTCGGAAATACTCAAACTTTACTCGAGATAGAGGTTTGGTCAGTACATCGGCAACTTGTTCATCAATGCCTATAAATTCGAGCTTTATAGTTCCTTTCTGCACCATATCTCGTATATAGAAATATCGGATCTCTATGTGCTTTGACTTATCATGGAACACTGGATTCTCTGTCATCTTGATACAACTTTGGTTGTCACATAGAATCACAGTGGGGTCCATCTCTAAGTCAAATAATCCTGATAATAACTTTCGAAGCCATACTGCTTCGCAACTAGCAGAGCAAGTAGCTATATATTCTGCTTCAGCTGTGCTGAGAGCCACACTTGATTGCTTTCTGCTAAACCACGAGATCATGGTAGATCCCAGACAATAACATCCACCTGATGTACTCTTCCTGTCTGATACACTTCCTGCCCAATCAGCATCTGTGTAGCCATACAATCTGAAGTCATGATCTCCACGATAATAGAGACCAAAATCTATCGTACCTTTTAGGTACCTCATCACATGCTTTGCAGCAATTAGGTGAACTCGTCTTGGTTTCACTAAATACTGAATCAGAGTGTTAACCACAAAGCATATGTCTGGCCTAGTATTTGTTAGATACATTGATGACCCAATAATCTGTCTGTATAGAGTCACATCCACTAACTCTGAAGAGTCATCAACTAATAGCTTTAAGTTGGAATCCATGGGAGTGGCCATGGCTTTGCATTCCAACATATCGAATCTTTTCAAGATTCCCACAGCATACTTACCTTGGTTGAGAAAGATTCCATCTGGTCCTTGCCATACTTCCAGACCTAGGAAGTAGTGCATTAATCCGAGATCTTTCATCTCAAATTCTAATGAGAGCTTCTTTTTTCATTCGATAATTTGTTTCTCATTTCCAGTCAGAAATAGATCATCCACATATAGCAACAATATGACAGGTTCATCATTCATAACCTTGAGATAAAGATTAGGATCAGCTTTACTTTTGGTAAATCCCAATTTTGTCAAGAAACTGTCAATTCTTCCATACCAAGCTCTGGGATCTTGCTTCAACCCATATAAGGCCTTCTTCAGTTTGCATACATGGGTTCTTCCATCTTCTACCTCAAATCCTTGTGGTTGTTCTATGTACACTTCTTCCTCAATCACACCATTCAAGAAGACTGTCTTTACATCCATCTGGTGTAGATCCCATTTCATCATGGATGCAAGTGCCATGATGGTTCTAATGGAAGTGTACCTTGCAACTGGGGCAAAAGTTTCTTCATAGTCAATTCTCTCTTTTTGAGAGAATCCTCTGGCCACAAATCTTGCTTTGTATTTTTCAATGCTACCATCCATAGCATGCTTTATTTTGTATATCCATTTGGAAGATACCACACTTTTGTCTTTTGGATTGGGATCTATATCCCAAACATCATTCTTCATTATTGACTAGTATTCTTCTGTCATTGCCTCTACCCATTCTTTCTTATGAACTGCCGGTTCATAACTAGTAGGTTCCTGATCTACAAGATCACACATCAAAGCCATATAGTTGGAGAATGGATTTGGTTTCTTGCTTACTCTAGTGGAGCCCTCATGAGCTCCATACTTTTCTGCTCCTAGTATAATATCTCTTGCCCATGCTAGCTTTCTTTTCCTTGAAATGTTTGAAATGGGGGGTTCTGGTGGTTCTATCATATCATGGTCTTCAGGTGTTACATCTTCAGAGATGGGTGCAGTCTCTGTAATTCTGGGAGGTGCACCTTCTTCATATACTTCTTCATATTGGCACTTCCTAGATTTCTTGAGAGCTGTCTCTTCATCAAATGTCACATCCCTACTAATCTCCATATGGTGAAATTCTCGGATGTATATTCTGAATGCCTTTGATGTTTCACAATATAATCCAACAAATATTCCCTTCTTTCTGGAAGGATCTAACTTAGTCCTCTTTTCTTTTGGAATGTGAATGTATATTAGACATCCAAATATCTTGAGGTGGCTTACCTCAGGCTTCTTCCCTGTGAACACTTCTTTTGGAGTCTTGAAATCAAGAGCACTGTGGGATAGTCTATTTTGCACATAGATTGTTGTCCTAGCTGCTTCAGCCCATAGATACATAGGCAGGTCTTGATCATGTATCATTGTCTTCACAACTTCCATGATGGTTCTATTCTTTCTTTCCGCAACACCATTTTGTTGAGGATTATAGGGAGTGGATTCCAGCTTCTTTACAAAAGACTTAAAAATCCTTTGAAGTGTATTCTCCACCATTATCTGTCCTGAGTATTTTTATCTTATTTTCTGAACTATTTTCTATCAAGGCTTTGAACTCCTTGAACTTTCCAAAGACTTCATTCTTCCCTTTTAGAAAGTAAATCCAATTCTTTCTGGAGTAGTCATCAATAAATGTAAGGTAGTATTCATATCCACTCAAAGATGTGGAGGGCATTGGTCCACATAAATCTGAATGAATCAATTCCAAAATACTCTTGGTCTTTGTTTCACTCTTTGGAAATGGGTTCTTGATATTCTTTCCTTTTGCACACCCCTTGCATGTGCCATCATGATCAATCTTAAAATCTGGTAGTCCTATGACAACCTTACTCACATGAGGTAATGCTTTGTAGTTAATATGAGCAAGCCTCCTATGACATAGTTCATTAGGGCTAATGGCTTCATGAACAAGGGCAGCTTCTGGATGTCCCCTGAGTTTGTATAAACCTCCTTCCTCTTCACCAATAACAATTGCATCCTCAATAGATTTTTCTTTGGACCACATGAGTACTTGTCCATCTATGAATGCAACCCTATAACCTTTCTTATCTAGAGCTGAGATAGAAAGCAAGTTCTTCTTCAATCCTGGGACATATAATATCTCTTTCATCTTCAATGGTGTTCCAGAATCAAGCTTGTAGCTTGCTTCACCAATTCCCTTGATGGGATATTGATAGTCATCTCCTAATGACACCTTTTGTGGGGAGGTCTTCTCTTCCAGTTTTGAAAGAGTTTTCTTTTGTCCAGTCATGTGCTTTGAAGCACCACTATCAATCAGCCATGTATCTTCTCCAAGTGTTATAGATCCTGAGAGTGCAGAGAATAGAACATACTCTTCTGCATCTTCTTCTTCATTCCTTCTAGATCTTTTCTTGAAGAGGGGCCTTTCTTCTTCTTCTTCTTCTCTTCTAGATCTTTTCTTGTGAGGCCTTTCTTCCTCTTCCTCTTCTTCTTCACTTTCATCTTCTGCAAGATGTGCTTGATGTCTTTTATGGTGAAGATTTTTCTTCTTCTTTGAGGGACAATATCTAGCAATGTGTCCTTCTTTATGAAAATTGAAAAATTGGAAAGAAGAGTATTTTCTTCTTCCGCTCTTCTGAAATCTTTGTGGAGATTGAGACTCCTTGTGACTATCCTTCTTGAAGTAAGATTGATTCCTCCTTCTCTTGGTGTGTGTAGCCAAGGCTTGGTCATCTTCTTTGAGCAGGGATTCTCTGTTGGAAACCCTAACTTCTTATTGGATGCAATCTTCCCATACCACATCAAACTTCATGCTTTCTTTTCTGGCACACATGGTTTAGATAAATGACTCCCATGGTCTAGTGAGACCATTTAAAGTAGTCATGACTAGTTCATCTTCATCAAGGGTATCTCCAATAGCATCTAGTTGTTCTTTGAGCTGGGAGATCCTTGAGAAATAGTCTTGAACAGATTCTCCTTCGTTCATCTTTGTGCTCTTTAATTGAGCTCTCAGATTCATCTTCCTATTGATGTTCTTTCCCTCATGCATTCTGGAAAGGGCATCATACATTTCCTTTGGAGTCTTCTTGGATGCCACTTGGGGAATCAAGTGGTCTTTAATAGAATTAGCGATGATTCTCTTTTCCCTAATCAAATCCTTCCTATACTTCTCTTTGGCTTCATCCTCTCCAGGTTCTGCAATCTCATCCTTGATATACTAGGCAAGGTCATTCTCTTCAAGAATGAGGCCAATTTTGTATTTCCATGCCCAGAAATTTTCTATACCCTCTAGCTTGTCTTCAAGCTTAGTGCTTGGAGCCATCTTCTCTAGGGGTCAAAAGAGATTGAAGTTTCTCAAGAGATAGAATAACACTTACCAGGAGATGTGCTTGATTGAATTGGAAGATCTGGTGTGTTCTGCTTCTGGAGACTTCAACTTTTCACCTTCCGGATCTGCAATAGAATTTTTGGTTTTCTGGTCTTCTCTTTTCTGGTTTTCTGGTGCACAAGTTCGCAGCTTTTCTAGTTTACTGGTGCACAGGTGTGCAGCTTTTCTGGTTCTCTGTACATTTGGTCAAACTAGGGTTTGAATTTTCCAGAGTTCTACCCAACCAAAAACCTCGATCCAGGGCTCAAAACTTCAATTTTGAGGAGGGCTATCCAGCCATGCAATCAGAATCCAAAAATACCAACTTTTGAAGAAACCCTAATTTTCACCGGAGGAGGAGAGAGAGAGATTTTCACCTTGTGAAAGATGTCCTATTCAGGCTAGCTCTCATACCAGGTTAAGTTTATACTAATTTGACTAGCAAGATCACTGAAAGAAACACAATCACAAGATAGACAGAGATTTTACCCTGGGAAACCCTCATGGGGTAGAAAACCCAGCAAAGCTTTCCTCAATAAGATGATCAACCAAATACAAGATGTAGTCCAAGACTAGAGATCCTTCTCTACCTCCTATGTAGACCTCTCTCTCGCTTGTGCGCTACTTTATGAGTGATGTAAGAGTGAGATAAGTGAGGAACAACCTCCTCTACTTATACTTGTTTCCCGACTGACCTTTTACCCTATGGGGCCGACCTCTCCTAAGAGAGTCTAATAACCCCTAATAAATTAACTCAGGGCCGACCCCCACATGGGAGATCTAATAACCCTAGTTACCATAATCCATCGGAGGAATAAACATCTCCGGATACATAATAAAGTCCCATCGAAGGAATGAAACATCTCTGGAATAATACAAATATAATATTCTTAGATGTTACAATATTTCAACAACCATTTCTCCAAAGAATCCATGTTTATCTTTCCTTCAAATAAAGGAATGTAAAATTTAAATTGTAGCTTCAAAGTTGTCGCACCTCTGAACTGGATGCTGGTTGAAGGTGTCTCCATCATCAAATTTGGTAGTCGTCAAAGGATCTAGGAAAGTTATCCATCATCTCATTCCTCTTTCGTGTGAGGGATTCCTCATGCAATAGTTTAATATGATCTCCTACTCGCTCATATCTCTTTTATTATCACATAATATGGAGCTACATGGGTTGACAAAAGTGGTTTCCCCCAAGCTCAATTATTTCAAAACCCAACTCCGTATATTTGGATCTCGTTGGGACATGCACTGAGAAACAACAAGAGCAAATTGCTTTGATACCACTGATGTGGATTCCTCAGAGAACGAAATGAAGTAATCAATATAAAATGGAAATGCAAAGATGAATATTTTGCAAAGATCACAATAGCATTGTAAAAGCCAAATTTTGTTAAAGAATGGAATGGAAAAACACTGTGAATTGCAAAGAAATACAACTAGTTCAGATGATAGTAGCTTATCTCTGAAGAGAGATGTGTCGGGTACGCTCACTCACAAGAGTTGATTACAAAGAGAACAAAAAAGGTTTTTTATCATAAGCATAAATCCAAAGCGGAAAAAACCTTAAACATCCAAAAACCTAACCTTAGGAGATGAAGTGACAAAGGATTTGTGGGCCCTAAGGTGGCTAGCTTATGAGTCAACTTCCCGGGGGCACAAATTTTACATACGATCATCATTTAGGGAACACGATAGCTCATTGGAAAGAACTAACTAAGAAGTAAAACTTTTGGATAGGTCCAAAAATTGCCATAGCAACCCCTATCCCCCCAAATGGCTTAAAAACATTGTTTTGGGCCTAAAAATGCCCCCATAATTTTGGGACCCAAAATACAGTAGAAATTTGCCAAGAAGATGGAGAATCGTTGTAACTCAGTGAAACAGGTCGGTGGCCACCAATATCCACCTAAATCATCAATGATAATGAATAATCGTGATGGAACTTATGATAAGGTAGGTGGGAAAAGTTAGTTTGTTAACAAGAATATTTGAAAGGAGTTTTCAAGAGGTGTAGGATGTACATATAATTAAATCCCAAGAAATGCTTGTTTATGGTCATAGGGGGGAAATTGTTGGGGAATGTAGTGAGAAAAGAGGGAATTTACATTGATAAAATATGGATCAAAGGTATGAGTGACTTGCTGCCTCTAATAGTTTGGAAGGGAGTCCAATCCGTCTTTGGAAAGATAAATTTAGGTCAAAGGTTTTTCCCTGATTATGCCTTGATTGTAGAATAAATTGGTCTATTTTTGAAGAAGGGTAAAGCATTGTAATGGACCCTATAGGTACAAGAAGCCTTCGGAAATATCAAGGTCATGATTACCAATGCTCGTGTTGGTCATCCTTGATTTAGACAAGGACCTCATACTGTATTATTTTTCTAACAAAGACACTACCGTAATCATCCTTACTTAGAATAACCAACATGGCCACAAACTACCTATCACATTCATGAGCAAGGGGTTGTAGGATTATGAGCTTAGATATTCTGCAGTTGAGAAAAAAGGGTTCACCTTAGTGAAAGTAGGCACATACTTTAGGCTGTATTTCTTGTCAACACACGTGTTGGCTTATTTCCCATTCATACCAGTCAAAATGATATTAAACCAACAATTGAGAGAAGGGAGTTTGACCAAATAGCCCATGAAGCTTCAAGAGTATGATATAGAGATTAAACCATTGATCGTTAGCATTGACCCTGGAAGGATAATGGAGGAGGGATTTATCTGCAATCTTTTGGCTACTAGAATGGAATGGTACAAATATATAAACTTTTATCTTAGGTTGGAATGATGCTTGATCGAGATGTCATCCTGGGAGTAGAAGAATTTAAAGCTAAAGTCTATTAGATATATGTTGATTTTTGAAGTGTTGTTCAAAACAAAATTTGACAAAGTGATTACTAACCCTAGAAGGATAATGGAGGAGGGACTTATCTGCAATATTTTGGATACTAGAATGGAATGGTACAAAGATATAAATTTGTATCATAGGTTGGGATGATGCTTGATTGAGGTGTCATACAAGAAGCATAAGAATTTAACTCTAAATCCTATTAGATATATGTTGATTTCAAAAGTGTTGATTTCGTGAGAAGATTAAGGAAAATGGTCATTGGACAAGAACTTGATAAGCTAACTTTAGAGGCCTAGAGCCTCTTTTTTGGGAAAGGGGAATACTTCTATGAAGAGCAATTTACTTATATTCACCTTTTTAGTTTCAAAGAGAATCTTTACATTTTGACAAGGTTTTTGCAATCGGTTTTTTATTGTACAGTTTTGTTGACAACACCACGAGTGGTTAGTTTTCTACAATAGAATTAAATTGAAATAATTCATTACTACTTTCTTTAGATACAAAAGTATCAGTATAAGAAGCATAATCCATTTGGTGGAAATTGCATGAGGTCTCCAAATGGTCAAGTTGAAGGAGCCAAAGCTATATGTGGTTATGATCCTGAACGCATTTTCCATGCTCACATGGTTGTGGTTAAATGTAACAAGTATTTTCCTTGGACTAATCATTTAACCGAAGGTGATAACTAAGATACACATATGGATGTCAAGCGAGAAAATATTCACAATGACCTGTACATTTTGGTCAATTACAACAATAATAACAATAAGAAAAACCCTAGAGAAAATGGAGTGTAAATCGTAGTTATTGAAGTTTCATTGCCTTTGAAGTAGCCTAGAAGGATCAGGGACAAGAAATGGTGGTGGCTATCCATAAAAAATGGTTCGGGATAAAGTCATTTCCTCTAGAAGAGAAAATTCAGTCACTTTCCCTCATGGTGGGCATAATAATATTGTTGATGTTGGTTGTAATGATGAGGATATAGATCCTTTGAGTCTAGGGGTTATGAAAGAACATACTCTTTCCTCTATCCCAAAAAGAGATCCCAAAAGAAAGACCAACCCGAGACTAGTGAGAAAGATGCACACGGCATTGAAATAGATGATTAGGCTAATGAATTTCCTCCTTGGGTCACAACATGGATTTAAAATGATATGTTAATCGAAATAGATGGTGTCAATCGTATCCTCCTACTTTGAGGATAATTCTATTTCTTCACATCATGAAATTATAGTTTGGGAAAGTTAAGGTTAGAGGAAAGAAATTATTGGAGAACAATAAGACTATATTGGATGTTGAGACTTTGGGAACTAAAGGAACAATGAGAATTCACCAAGATATGGGAGACATGTTATTGTATTCTATAAATGAACTATTTTGTGAAAACATCGTTTTAAGAAAACTGGTGGCGAAGTTGGAAGTGACTTTGAATCTGGTGCATCTCCTTGCACAACCTTTGAACACTCAAGCACGCAACAATTCCTTAAATTAAATGCTTGGGAAATATGTCAAGACAAACAAGGCTCAAGATTGTTGCAAGGGGTCAGAAGAATAATAGCAGGTAATTGAAGATTGAGTGAACGCAGTGTCTGAATTATGGAATTGGTGAATAAATTCTCTTGTCTAGTTACCACAATCATGTCCTGAAATGAGTATTTCCAATAGGAATCACAAAATGAACAAGACTTTTGTAAAACCTACGTTGAGAAATTTGTCAGGAATTTGAAAGACATGAGCATGCACAAGACACATAAGGATAACTTGAAAGGCATTACCTACATTGAGACATTTGTCAGGAATTTGAAAAACATGAGCATGCACAAGACACATAAGGATAACTTGAAAGGCATTTTTCTAGGCTCGAACAATATTTTTGGGACCAATTTTTGTTTTGTTTTGTTTTAAAGCTCCATGGAAAATATTGAATGGTTGTATTATTTTTTACCATTTCATGCTTTCTTTACAAAAGGTTGAAATGTTGAATCCATAGCCATTTGGAATTTTATGATTCTGAATGATAAATTGTGTAAATCTTTATAGCAATCTCGTGTTGCCTTTGCAAATTTCCTCTAAATGAAATATCTTGAGTCAATCTTCGTTTTATAATAATGTGCCATTGTACGTGTCTATGGAATTGATGAAATATCATATCATCATCTTTTTCTTTTTATTTTGATGTGTTTTGGTTGCATAGTCCATTCTCAGGCAAATTAATATTGATGGGAATAGTTTCTCATGAGGAAATCATATTCATCAAATATCTGTGGGTTTTAACTATTTTGTACTCTCAATCATTTAAAGGATTAGCCATTTAAGGTCCACCCTTGGCATAGAGGAGCACCACCTCTCCAAAAATTATGGAGGGTGCTTTTTGAATCCCTTAGAGATTCCCCTTAGTGTTGACCTCTTTTGTGACATGGAACAACATCAATAGTAGCTCGATGCAACTTAATTCCAAATCTATTAAGTGATGAAAGTGATTTGATTGCTCTGAATGCTTAATAGATTTAGAGTTAAAATAGATCTAGGGCTGATCAATACTCCTCTTACAATGATAGAGTGCATTGCAATTAATAAATTGCCCAAAAGATTTGGATGCATTAAACATATAATATGTTAATACAATTTCAAAAAAAGAAATGAAATAAGACAATTTTTAAATAATCCAATTATTAAGACCTACTAAAATCTACAATTCATAGAGAATCTAACATTAAGAACCAATATTAAAAATACTTTTAAAAGAAGAAAATGGAGGAAATATGTCTTTTCTAATATGATCGAGGCATGGAAAAATCCTATTCATGTAAAAAAGATAAACGATTTGACCAACTCACTGGGGAAGAAAATAAGGCTTGTGAATACTATTGTTTTGCTTTAGCATTCACGAGGCACCAAGTAGTTTCAGTGCAACCAAAGTAAAAAAAAATCAACGAAGTTGGGACCAAATAAAACCAACCCAAGACCATCAAGCTCTGATCCCTTTTATCATATATAATTTGAATAGCGAATTAAACAAGCCTCAAAACCAGGCAAGAAATGGGAAAGGGATGGAAAGCCAGCCAAATCATAAAACACTACTTCATGAGGCTCCACTTAATAGAAAACATGGAATTAAAGAACAACAGCTTGAAAGAAAATAAGATTCAATGCAAGGTACCAGACTCATGGTTAACATGATGGAAAGCATGATCTCAGGGCTGAATATATATGCACAAAACATGGAAGAGTGAAGAGATAAATGGATGACAAAAGTCAGCAGAAAGATGGAGTACTTACAGGTGACATACAACACATTCAATTGGAAATATTTCAGAAGAAACAATGGACAACCCTTCAAATTGGTCAATCTCTTTTTCTTCTGGAATTGTTTAGAAACCAATAAATTTGAAATGGCCTGATGTAGATATGAATCATGATGGGAATAATTGTGTTTTTTTTAAAATTAACATTCTCAATTTTCATTAGATAAGCACCATTAAATTGTGAGGAAGAATTAATGCAGCTCGTAAAGTTGAACGACACTTATTGCAAGTAGACTAGAACAAGCATTGAGATTTTGGCCACTGCCTACATGGAGTTCATATTTGTAATTATGACATGATCAACTATCAACATTGAAGACCGGATCATTGAATTTTCAAACCAACTTTGGATTCCCCGGGAAACAAACTAAAACCAATGCAGTATCTCAAACTCTCGTTCCCAGCAGATGTACTCCATTTGTCACATGACAACCGCTAATAAAATGTGGTTAGTTATCTATGAGGGGTCCAATGTGTTGCTTCAGTTATGTTGTCAACTTGTCATGACATGATTTCAAATTTCAATGTGCCTGTGAGTAAACTTATAAAGACATGATTACAAAGCTGTCATTTTATCGCCTCCATTTCTTAGGTGCTCTTGAGAGGAATTCACTATAAATTATGGTATAGGCTAATCTACTAAATCCCCCTTTTGGAATGTGCCATCACAAAGCTGTTCAAAGTTTTACAAAAAATGAGTTAGAAGTTTATTGTTAGAAGTCATTCCCTTTTTTTGGGTCAATATGAATTAAACTAGTACCCTCAACAAGGTGGAAAACTGCTGCATCTGCACTACACAGTTGTATTTCAAAACATAAACATGCTAATTCCTATGGGGTAATCATGGGATTGCTCATTCCCAAGTAACTTTTATTACAAGAATACAACGGTTTGAATTGACTATGTCAAGAAGTAATAACCTGCTAAAGTTGAACCAGGATATCAAATCCCAATTTGTCAATGCTTTAAATACAGTTTGTTCACTCAGCATTTAATTCATTGTTAAATTCAATGTATGGCTTTGTGTTGCAGCATGGCAAACCTTGTAGAGGGCATCATATAAGGAGTAAATGGTGTTGTAGTTTTATTATGGAGCAATTGGTGTGGGCAAGACCTATCCCATTTTAGGTACTATCAATAGTCTAGGACTGATGGTTTGGGTTGTAAATGACTTGTTTATGAACCCCTTCCTCCTATCTGGTAAGGAGTTGATTGATGCTACTATGTTTCAAAGAATTGTGGCAGCTAGGCTTACTCAATATCAAGCTTACTTTACTAGAGAGATATGTTGCTTTCTTCTTAAAAGTTTTACTAATTCTTTATATTTACATAGAATTTGTTGTAATTTCCAGCCTTTGTTGTTGCAGGCCATGGCATTGCTTCAGTTACGTAACTAGAATAGAAGTTTAGAACCATTGAAATCACTGGAATGATTGAGACTTCATATAGATCTCATCGTATCTTGTAGGTATGGTTTGTATCCATTAATTTATGGTTAGATGATGAATTCTCAAGATATATTTTCCTACTTGTAGCATTTTTTGAATGTTTACTTTTGTAGGATGTAGCAAAGGAGAGTTGTACGATTGTTACCCATGTTGACAAGTTATCTCTAATAGATTTAGCTGGTTTTGAAATAACTTTAGAAACAGAGGTTTCAACAGTATGACCCTAATTTTATTTCTGTTTGTATGACCCTAATTTTATTTCTGTTTGTCAATGTTGCATTAAAAATGAGGATTGAAAGTTCCTGGATCTGAAAGTGAATAAGTAAAGCTGTTGCATAAAGGTCAAAAGTAGAATCAACGATTGAGAATCCATATTGCTCATTATCACCAAAAGTTACTTGTTACATAAAACCAGTCCATATCATCCTCCCCTGCTATACCCTCATCCTCTCTCCTTCTTGGTTCACCTTCAATTCCATCTGTAGAAAAGAGCCAATTGAATAATTGACATCATTCTAAGAAAAAACAATGCTATACACCGAAAGTAACCACCTCAAGGCAAGATACTTGCATGATGGTGGTAAAATAACAGAAGTATCTATTTAGGAGCTCAAAAGAAAAGGAACTTTGGAAATGGACATAGAACTTAAACAAGGAGTTTTCTATGAAAGAAAGGAAGATAAAGCATCTATTATGAATCTCAAGCACGGAAATAATGTACAAATGAGACATCAGGAGCAATTTCATTCGTAAACTTTGACAAGATTTCCTTTTGAGAAACCATGCAACACCAAAATCTGCCTCTCCACCAGAGCATGAATAAGTTCTCAACTTTACCTAGCTAAATGAGAAAACTAATGCATGAAATCCACAATAATGATCTCTTGTGCTTTTGCAAAGCCACCTATTAAGAGGTTAACAAAAGTTGAAATTAAATCAATGCCTCAAGATGTATGTTATCCATCTGTCAGAATGGAAAGAAAAGTTAAATCTCCAAATTTTTAAGATGTCAATCTAAAGATACTTCTCATGCTTATAGATTTTATCACTGACAACGACAACGGGAAGGCCTTTTAGGACATAACCAATGCCAACAACCCCTCTGCTGTATAAATGAGGAGTACAAGCTATTGTGTGACAGCTAATGCCAACAACCATTGGGGAAAAAAGCAACAGAAGATACAAAATGAAAACAACGAACTTATCCAAGACCACACCTACTGCGAATTTAGATCAACATAATTCCAATCTTCCAGCTGGTAAGAAAGGTGTATATCATTATATGTACTAAAGAAAAAATATTGCTAATGGCTTGTGGAGTCTGGACACATCGAGGCCCATGTTATAAAAAAGGCGCTCTGTAATTCACATCTCACCTCTGTTATTTTATCATTCCCCTGAAATAGCATTGACTTAGCACAGTTGAATAAGCTGCACACTTTCAGATGTGCATAGTAATAAAAATGCATTAATAACCACATGCAGTCAAACAAATAAATAGTCAAACGAAGTTTCATTCACCATTCATTATATACTACTTTCTATGATTCATATTTTGCTCTTAAGAATATTTCTCAATCCAAGCACTTACAACAGTCGATAAAGATCATAAACAACTTTACAACAGTCGATAAAGATCATAAACAACTCTAAAAAGGAAAATCAACTTATAAACAATTCTTTGTCTATGCAAAAGCTACAGAGCTACAAGTAGAATCACCTTGAGCTTATAATACAACATTATATTGAGATGCTTGGAGACTCTTAAGATTTTTAAGCTCTCTTATATGACGTGGCAATGATCTCATCTTGGAACATCCTGAAAGATCTAGAAATTGAAGTCGAGAAAGATTTTTGATACCTTCGGGCACATCTTCAATCTCTGTGTAACTTAAATCTAAAAACTCCAGCTCTGTGAGTTGCCACAATGATTTCGGTAATGTTTTCATCTTTGTTCTAGATAAATCCAACACTTTGAGGCAGGGAAAGTTGACCAGAAATGATTCTGGTATCTCTTCTAATCCTTTGTTTCCTCTCAAGATTAGACTTACCAGATTTGTGCATTTCAATCCTTGTGGCGGGAGCTGTGTAATATTATTCTCATACAGTGATATTCTTTTACAATCCTCCCTAATTTCCAAGGGGAAATTTTCATGCATTTGACCTGCTCTAAAGAAACAATTTTCCTCCTTCTCTCCAATGTAGATTGCCATATCACGGAGGACATCGTGAGCTTTTAAAAAAACTATTCCCTGTGGAAAGTGCGCTACCTCAAACAAGCAACGATCTACAAGCAAGTTTATATAACTCTTCGCTGTCTCCATTAATATTGCTGGGTTTTTGCTTTCAACAATCCCTTCTGCAATCCACATTCCAACCAACTTGTCCACTTCAATTTCTTTATCTTCAGGAAACATAGCACAATACAGAAAACAATTCTTGAAGTTAGCATTGGGCAAACGATCATAGCTCCATCTCAATATCTGATACAACTCGTATTCAACGCGAGGATGAGTACTTGGAAAATTCAAATCCATTGTTTGCATCTGGCTTAAAGCAAGATTCCACTGATCTACACCCTTGATACCAATCATGGTTGAGGCAATTACATTTATTGCCAAGGGCAAACCTTTACACTCGTTGGCAACATCTTTGGCAATCTCCTCTAAACCGGGAGAAAGATGGCTGTCTTTGAAAGCTACATTTCGAAACAACTCCCATGCTTCCTCTGGGGATAGGGGTTGCAATTGCATGGATTTTCCTGTGTTCATTTGTCGAACCAGATCTCCATTGCGAGTAGAGAATACGACTTTGCTTCCTCTGTCATTACCAAATTCTACTCCTAATTCTTTCAGTTTGAGTGGAATCCACATGTCGTCTAAGATTAAGAGAAATTTCTTGATCTTGAGATGTGCAGACAATTTCATCTTCCTCATATCAATATTAGAATTGAAAACAGTGAGGTCTAAATTGATTGTCTGAGCAATACAACTCTGCAACTCTATAATAGAAAACTGAGACACAGTGACCCAAATTACTACATCAAAAATGTCACTAACCTTGTAGTAGTTGTAGACCTTTTTGAGCAATGTGGTCTTTCCAACACCACCCATGCCCCATACACCAATTAAGCCAACTTGGGGAGTTTCGGTGAGCCATTCCTTCAGCTGTATCTCTGCAGACTTAATCCCCAGACCCACAAAGCCGTAATCTGGTGCGTCTTGAAGCAATAGCTCTGCCTGATGCGGTGCTGACGACACAATCTCTCGGGCAGTGTAAAACACAGAAATGTCGGTTTGAAGCTCTCTAAAGAGCCCCTCAAAATCTGCTTTCCATTCCCTGATTTGCCTCGGTAGATTGGGCTTACAAATGAGGAAATCAAGGCAATGCTGCGGCTGTAGAGAGCGATCGATCAAATCTCTCGCCTTTACAACTTCAGTTTTCATCCTCCGCAAACAATTGCTCACTGTCACTGGAAGCGTCCTTTGTTGATCTTGGAATTGATTGCTAATGTCGAGTAAGAGACTCTTCATTCGATTTAACTGACTTTCTAGAATGTTTCTGTTTTCATCCAAGTGAATCGCATCATCTATCTGTTGGATGAGTGGATTAATTATCATGCTGGTTATCGTGTTGCTGATGGTGTTGCCTGCAGTTCCAGTGGCAAGATCCAAAGCCATGGCTATTACAGACCACAATCTCAAACTATAAGGGGGCGGGGCAGAGAGAAACAGAGTATCAGTTGACACGCAGAAGATATTACCAGTATGAAAACAGAGGAAGAATAGGAAATATATGGGGAGGTTGATTGAATTGCAGGCAGAAATATATAAAGCAGAGCGACCAAATAAACCGTTCCAGAATTGATGTAGTGTTTATCGACAGGGTTTAAATGATGCTTCTACTACCATACAAGTTCTCATTCACCACTGGTAACAGTTTATCTCGAATGTCATCTTGATTGCTTTTAGTACATAGCTGCCTACCACGTACTTTCCATTTTCTTTCGTGTCCACATCCATTGCAATTGCGATGGTGGTGGCCCGGGGCCCTGGTGGGTTTTATTTTCAACTGTATTCCATTACATTATTGTACGAAGAAGAGTTATTCTATTACATTATTATTGTGCCAACATCTACTTTACCTAATTAATTATTTCTCCATATTTTCTATACTCAGCAAGTTTTCTTTCACATATACCATGATAACAATTCACATCCATTTAAATTTATTCTCTTTACATATTTTGTTTACTAAGCCTATGTTCTTCTCATTACACATTGTCACATACCATGAAAACAATATGAGGGAACAATATGAGGGTGCAGTGAGCTACTCGCTTTCCCAGAATGTCGTTTGCCACGAGCCTTATACGCCAAACAAACTCGCCTTTCCCCTTTAAAGCGAGTATGTCTTTTGTTAGTTATGGACGGCTCTTCTCTATCCCATGCGTATGGCCATCCAGAGCATCTCTTCTGCAATCTGTATGATTAAAAAAATAATTTATATATTTTTCTTAACTTTTCAATTACAATTCTTCCACAAAATATCAAAATAATGTGATATTCAGTTATTGCAAATTTCCCACCAAACACCTTTGTTTTACGAAATTACTCAATACAACTATTTTTAACAATATAAGTAACTAGCCATTGCTCCAATAGGGTTAAAAGGAAAGCGGAGAGAAAAATAGCACAAGAAAGGAAAATTAGTTTGGCCAGATTGGGTAACAGGTTACACTCACATCATCCAAATAGGAAACAAAATTCATAATTGAAGTATGAATTTTTTATTAACTAATAGAATGAAGAAAAGTAAATACCAAAAGTAAATTAGTAAATACTTATGTTGGATAGATACTTCCAATCCCAGTTCCCAAGTATCTCTTTCTTTATACATATGTCAAATGTATCAATAGGTTACAAGAAGATACTAAATTGTTCTATGTTTCATTGATTTGTGTCCCTTGTTCATGCCCTAAAGGTAAAGTATATGCCTAGTGATATAAGACAATGTATATATTATGACAAGAAAAAACAACTTGCCGTGTCCAGTAGGAACTACTTCCCACATATTAAGTGCACATTAAGAATTGTATTAATATTCCCACAACCAACACATAAAATATTTATAACATATACGAACGAAAAACAATACTCCAACATATTAACTGCACAATAGGATTACTTGCACAAATTAAGTAGGATCACAATTACCAATCTATCTAAACCAACCATACTATTCAACCCATGGTATTTTGCATGCAAACCATACTATTCCAATTCTTGTAAAATAAAAACAAATACAACTAATCATTGGCCCATGGTATTTGTAAAAATGAATAAGAACGAATTTAGACTTCTAACATAAATTTTTAAACTTCTTTGAATAAGAAAATTCAACATGTGGTTTTTAAATACATAATACCATTCCATGCAAGGCACAATAAACAAGGTTGAATTTAAACTTTGTCATAGACATTTAAACTTCTTTGAATAAGCAAATTCAGCATGTGGCCTTTAAATACAAAATACCATTCAATGCAAGTCATAGTAAACAAGCCTTAACACATGGTAAATGTAAATAGAACAAGCAAATTATGCGTGTGGTTTTTAAGAACAAAATACCAATGCAAGGCACATTAAACAAGCCTTAACACATGGTAATGCTTACAATTTACCTATTAAGCTAAAATGGGTCGATCCCATCTTCGACATAAGTATTTAAACTTCTTTGAATAACTATTTCAAACATTTCATTTAACTAAACTATTTTCTCCCAATTAAAAATATTAACTGTAATAATTGTCTTAAAAACTATTTCTTCCAATTATATGGAAAATCGGAATTTTAATCTCATTGAAATAATTTGAATAAACATTTCATTTACGAAACCAAAAATTAGCAATTATTACAGGAAATTTCCCAGACTTCCACTTAATTAAAGAATGGGAATTCATCAAATTTTAGTTTTGTTTGTGTAATTTATGCATTATTATCAAGTATATCGCATAATTAAACTTGCACTAATTCCATACATGGGAAATTCAACCAAGCAATGCATGAACTCATTCTTTGTATCTAATTTCAGAAATTAAAACATGAAACCATGGAAATTGTTTTACCATTCATCAGATAAACAACATTGAGAAATTAAAACATCAATTCCAGGAATTAAACCTTATCTTCAAAAAGCTTGAAATGGGCAATTGTTTGTGTGTGAAGCACGCTCCACCCAACCTTAGGCAATTTTGGTCATTAATCTCTTAGAAAAACGCCACCCTCAAGTTGAGACTCGTGCATTCACCAGGAATACATCTCGCGAGTCCCTTAATTCTTCAGGTTTAAACACTTGGCAATCAGGAAAATTAGCTTAAGTCCAATTCCATGCCAAACAATGCATTTCACATGCTTGATTTCCTTTTGACTGCACAACAGTGAGACAAATCACTGCCATTTGTTCTCAGAATTCCACCAAAGCGGCTATCTACACCATTTGCCACTTCATTGGAATGACCAAAAGTAAAATGGACATAGTTTTTGCAGAAATTCTCCAACAATTTGGTTCACGAGTTCAAGGATTCATATCAAATTTCATTCTGAGACAATAATTACCTCCTCAGTTCGCTCAAACCTCTCCCCACACCACCATGGGAAAATTTGAATTCTTCTTTTGCATGTTAATACTCTTCCCAATGTGGGCTCTCCCATGAGCCATGTTTCTCCTTTTTAATTAAACACTAAATACTTCATTAATCACACTTAATTCCCATCATGCCATTAAATAATTTTAAATTAATGAAAAGAGAATTTTTGCTTAAATTATGACTTAAGATAAACTTTAGGGACTTAAATATTTAATAGGGTCATAAAATGGTTTCCTACCTAATACTTTTTAACCCACTTACTGTCTCTGGTGAATACATGAGTCTCTGATCTCTTTCACGTACTGCCTCAGCACAGCTAGTTGTGGATTTTAATATTAATAATTACAAAAATACGATATGTTTAGCCTTGCAGGCATTCATAGACATTAATTACATCTTGACATCATCATACTAGGGGTTTCAAACCAAGGGTGTTACATTCCCCTCTCCCTTAAAGTCTACACCGTCCTCGGTGTTTCATTGTCCAAAAACATATGAACAAAACTTTTCAAAATTTATATACATTACATTTACACAAGTCTTCAAAATAAATACGAGCATTCTTCTGGCATAACATCTTCCATTTCCCAAATCGCTTCTTCAATACTGTAATGGGTCCATTATACTTTTACCTATCCTATGACCCTGTTCCTAAGTGTCTTGACTGTTCTGTCTAATATGTCGATTGGTTGTACTTGGATTTCCCCTTCGGGTTCCACCTATACCACAGACCAATCAAGTATGTGATTAGAATCATACAATTTTTTTTTTTAATAATGAAACATGAAAAACAGTGTGTACTTTAATTGTAGGAGTTAGAGCTAGCTCATAGGAAACATATCCAATTTTGCTTAGGACCTCAAATGGTCCACAAAATATGGTGGCCAACTTCTTGCAGTTACCCAACCACAATGAAATTTTTCTACCTCCGACCTTTAGGAACACTTTGTCCCTAACCTGGAACTCTCTATGCATTCTATTTTTATATGCATAGCTCTTATGTCGATATTGAGCTACCTTCAAGTTTTGTTTGATCCTGGCTACTTGTTGTTCCATGTCCTGAAGCATTTATGGTCCAACTATTATCCTATCCACTGGTTTGTCCCAATTCACTGGAGCATTACGCTTCCTACCATATAGTGCTTCAAACAGATTCATCTTCAACGATGCCTTGTAACCATTGTTGTAGGAAAATTCCACTAAGTATAGGTAGTCTTCCCATTTACTAATCTTGTCCATTACATAGATTCAGAGCATGTACTCAATGATTTTATTTACTCGCTCAGTTTCTCCATCCATCTATAGATAATAATTTGTATTGAGGTTGCATTTGGTTCCCTTTTTTCTGAACAAACCTTTCCAAAATTTCAAAGTGAACTTTGGATCTCGATCCGAAACAATTGATTTTGGAATACCATGCAACCTGACAACTTCCTTCATATAGATCTTTGCAATCTTAGCTGCCTTAAAACATTGACTGAATAGGTATAAAATGGGATGACTTTTTCAACTTGTCAACCACCACCATAATATAGTCATGCTACTTCAGTGTTCATGGTAATTTTGTAATGAAATCAATGGTTGCCACATCCCACTTCCATTTCGGTACAAGTAGTGGATGGAGTAGACTAGCAGGATGTTTGTGTTCTTCTTTTACTCTTTGACATTCCAAGCATTGAGCAATAAAACTGACCACTTCTTTCTTCATCCCTGGTCAGTAATCTTTTTTCTTAATTGTTGTTAAAGTCTTTTGATAACCAGGGTGACCTGCATAAGGTACATTATGCATTTCATGTAATATGATTTTCTTCAATTCACTTTCAACTGATATATAAATTCCGCCATTAAATTGAAGAGTTACATCTTCATCCAATGCATATTTGGAAAAATTTAGTGGCTTTTTGCTTGCTTGCAACACTTCCATGACTTGTAAATAATGATCATCTACTTTTAATGCCTCTTGTAACCTGATTCTTAAATCAGATTGCCAATTGCTGATAACTAGAATTTGTAGTATCTAACTTCTTCTCGTAAGTGCATCTTCCACTCGTTCTCTTTGCCTTTTATGTACTTGATTTTGAATTGATTTCACTCAGAAATTCAATCCATCGGGCTTTCCTAGCGTTCAAATGAGGTTGTTCAAACAAATATTTAAGGCTGTAATGATCTGTCTTCAACTCAAACATGTTCCCCATGTGATAACGCCTCTACATTCGGAGGGCATGAACTATGGAAGCTAACTCCAGACATGAGTAGCGTAGTTCTTTTCATGTTCCTCCAGCTTCTGTGATTCATAAAAAATTACATGCCAATCTTGCATCAGAACTCCACCAAGTCCTTCTAGAGATGCATCTGCACATACCACATATTCTTTGCCTGGATTCAGAATTTTTAATATTGGAGCATATGTGAGTAACTCTTTCAAGACTTTGAAGTTGTCTTCACACTTCTGGTTCCAGATAAATTTTACACCCTTCTTCTGTAATGACGTAATCATATTTTCAATCCAAGAGAAAGCTTCTATGAACCTTCAGTAATAACCTGCAATCCCCATAAATGATCTTACTTCCGTGACATTTCTTGGAATAGGCCATTCTTGTATGGATCCACTACTACTCCCTCTTTAGAGATAATATGACCTAAATACAATAGTTTCTTTTGATATAATGAGCATTTGCTAAGCTTGGCATAAAGCTAATTTTCTCTCAAGATCTGTAAAGTAATCCAGATATGCTCTTCATGATATTCTTTAGATTTGGAATATACTAAAATATCGTCCAGGAACACTATAATGAACTTGTCCAAAAATTCTTTAAACACACCATTCATTAGACACATGAATGTGGTTGGAGCATTTGTTAATCCGAAAGGTAGGACTATATATTCATAATTCCCATACCTAGTTGTAAAAGTTGTTTTGGTGATGTCTTCATCTTTTATGCACACCTGGTGATACCCATATCTAAAATCAATCTTGGAAAATACTTTTTCCCCTCTCAACTGATCAAAGAGGTCATCAATCCTCATTAGCGAATACATGTTCTTGATTGTAGCTTTATTTAGTTGCATGTAATCCACACACAATCTTAGTGTGTCATCTTTCTTTCTTACAAACATAGCTGGCGCTCCCCATAGTGATACAATGGGCCGTATATAACCCTTCTTTAACAACTCTACCGGTTTCCTTTGCAATTCTCTCAATTATGGGGTGATCATTCTGTAAAGAGATTTTGATGCTGGCACAAATCTAGGAACCAAATCAATTGTAAAGTCAATGTCCCGCTTTCGTAGTAACCCAGGTACATCTTGGAACGCATCTTTGAATTCTTTTAAAATTGGATGTTCATTTATGCTTGGTTATTTTTCAGTTGTCATTTCCTTTGCATGTATAGAATACAACTAGCACCATTTCCTGAGACATTTCTTCATCTGCATGGATGAAATATGTCTTACGGAAATTTGTCTCAGAACGCCTTTTATTTGAACTGTATTATTGTCCTCATTTGGGCAAGTAATAATTTTATTATGGCAGTCCAAAACTACAAAGTGCTTTTCTAGCCAATCCATTCCAATCAACACACCATAATAACCGATAGGAATGATATCCAAATCAACTTTGGTATGGCACCCATTCATTTCTAGACAACAATTTTTAACCATGGAAGTAATTTTCCTTTTCATCTCGGTAGCCAATTGTACGATTCTATGCTTAGGCATTTTACTGCTCACTAAATTGCATTTTTCAACCAGATTGGTATTTACATAATTGAAAGAAGCTCTGAAATCAATCAAAATTGAAATTGGAAAATCATTTATTTTACCTTCAATTTCAATCATTGTCGACTGGTGGTATTTCTAACAATTATCCAAAGCTGCATACATGCGAGGAATACTTTAGCAACATCACCCACAGTAAAAAAATCCTGCACATTATACATACTAGCATCTTTATTTCTCCTTTTCAGGACATTTATTGAGGTAGTGGTCACCTCCACATTTCTATAATTTAACTTGGAATGGTTTAATTTATTTTGTCCTATAGTCTCAATCACCCTTGATTCACTGTTATTAGTCAAATAGGCACTTCTGCATCCGTGACGACACAACAATGTCGGTCACACAAAACGACTTTATGGATTGAAGAGACTTATTGGTTATATATGCACTTTACCTTAATCTTACAACATTTTCAACAAATTATCGATTTTTTTGATGTATTTTTATACATAACCACGACCCTTATATCTTCCATCTTGTGGGTCACCCACAGGTGTTCCACTGACCAATTACGGTTTTCCCTAAAAAAGTTGCACCGACTGCTTGCTGGAAGAAGAGTTGCGAGTCACCCATTGGTTGTCAAGTGTTATACCCACCGGTACCTTATAAAATCATGAAAAAAATAAAATCGAATTAGAGTTAGTTATGGTAGTTCTTCTAGATACCATACCTTCCCTAACCACTTATCTCTCGAACCTATATTCTCAGACTTTGTTATAAATAAAAAGGGAGGTCTATAGGGAGGGAGGAGAACCATTTGTGTATTGAAATTCTAGAGAAATATCTATAGAAGGAAGAGGAGCAAAGAGCCCAAGATCAGTTTTCAATAGTGCTTGTTGCAGATCAGGTATATCTTGCTACCATTTATATGAGTAATGCAAAAATATTATCTTTCCCATCAATTATCTTGTCTATTTCATGAATATAATCAATTGAATCCGTCATATTTTCTTTATATATGAGTTTCATGTTAGATTTTTTATGTTTATGTAGTCAAAATCTCTGAGGAAGGTGTCTTATATTTTGTAGGATTCTAATTTGGGATTGTGGATCAAAGACTAAAAGATTCAAGCTTGGATCGAACGTCATATATCCAAGGTATGTCCATTTAACTTGTAACCCTAGTCTTTCTTGGTTAAAGAAAATTCTTATGCTATGCTTGTTTATTTATATTTTGTAACTTATTATTAGTATGTTGATGATCTCTTTGAACTTCCAAATCATAGGTTAAATTACCGAACAACTAAACTGGCGACTCCACTAGGGAGTGCTTCTGTTGCTCTAGGAGTCCTTGTGTGGTCTTTTCTTCAGTCAGATTTAGTTCTTGAGTTCTCTGGAAGGGTTGGCAGAGGGTTTAGACCCTTTTTTAAGACTTAGACTTGGTTCTTTTCAAATATTTTCTTCTTTTTTTAAATTTTGTTAAATCAGAACCGCGACCTACCAATAGATACAGTCGCGATCAATTCCCATGATACCTGCGAGTTTCCTGTGTTGCACCCACACATTGTTGTACTTACAGTCGCGGGTATTCCTGTAGTATTGGGTTTTCCTCCTAGGGTTTGAACTTGTTGGTCTTTGCTTTGATTTTTTCATGAAGTCTTTTGCTTTTAATGTGATCATTTTAGCCTGTTGCTAGCTTGTGTTTGAGTTTTTTCACTCTTTGTTGAGATATTTTTTGGTTTTCTTTTGAATTTTTGAGGGTGTGCCTAGGTCTTTCAAGTTCAAGTTTTGGTTGGTAGACACTTAGATTGATCTCTTATGATCTCTGAACTGATTGAAGGCAGTCTCATATCTTGAAAAATAATCCTTGTTTGTTTCTTCTTGATCGTTTTTTTTTTTTAAGTGTCTTTATGCCAAGTTAGTTACTTCTTTGTCTTAATTGAGGAAACTATTTGAACTTGTTATTTCTAGACTTCTTTGAGGGTATTTTTCTGTCATTATAGGTTTAGGTACAACTTGTGTACACTTGATTTCTTGGAGTGTTTTTTACTTGTTCATATTTACTTGTTCTTCTCTGGTTTAAAAAGAAAATTGCAAAAAAGAACAAGTATTTTTTCCCTTAGCAAGAGCATTTGTTTATTTTCAAAAGTAGCAATAGTTACATGCATTGATTTTTGAAAAAGAAAACATAATTTTTTTTAGCTTTATGTAGGTTTACTTTATCAGCATTTTGGCTTTAGAAAGATCTAAGCGAAAAAAGAAAAAGAAATAAAAGTAGTTGCACATTTTATTACACATTTTTCTTTTCAGTCACAACCACTTCACGCACACATACACTACCTTTGAGTAACAACAACCCTAAAAAGAACTTTAAATCTAAAATTTAGTAGTAAATTTTCTTTTTTAGGCTCGTACACCAACTAGCTTAGGTTAGTGCTTTGGATTAGGTTGATTTAACTATCCAAAACAGTTAAACTCGAATCATAGTGGCCTGTCATTAGGTAAATCCACCTTTGTAGAAGTTGAACCAGGAAGCTCCACTCACCAGATTTAAGCACGAGGCCGTGTGAGATTGATTAGTTGGAGATACCCCTCCACTTTTTGATCGAGCATCTACCAGAGTCAGTACGCATACGAGGATCCACTAATACCTTTGGTGCTTTTGGATTTCGGGCTTAGTTACCCTGCCCGTGTTGATTCGACCTGCGACTATCCCCCCAGACCCTCTCTATAGCATTGGTAGACTTAGTATCCAAGAATTCTAGGACTCTACATGGGTGATAGTGGAAGGATATTTCCATTACACCTAGGACAAATTCGGGTGGGACTCCTTTGCAGCTCTTTGGGAAGGCAGTTGGGTGATTCCAGCGCTTGGCCCCATCGTGTCTGTACTGTGGACCCCGGATAACTATTCTTCGTCACTTCACGGGTCTGTTATGGGCCCTCATCATCCCAAACTATCCTTTGGAATGTCATCTACTTTCTTGGTTTGGATCACTATAGGACTTTTTTAGTTGTGTGTTGATTGTTTACTTTTGTTCTAGCTGGTCCTAGGTTTTACTTACTTAGAATATTCTTTCTTATAGCCGTGGAGGAACAACCTCCTTGTAGGTCAAGAAGGTTAAGAAATATTCCTCCACTCATTGTGTATCCTCCACTGCAACCTCAGTAGCATGTAACAAACTCAAATGGTTCTTTTGAACCTACCAGTATGACTGAACCCCCTAGGGTACCTCAACTTATTACTCAAACTTCGTTGGTCCCATAGACCATTGAGGTTAAAGACTTGCAAACCGAAGACTTGCAAACTAGTGTCTTAGGATTTTATTTAATATTATTGAGATCGAGAGACTTCAATAATATGGAATAACAATGCATGTGCATTATCAATGCATGCATGTTAATTGCGTGTGAACGTTTTTAGCACGTGTGTGCTTCTATAAATTCAAAAAAAATGGTAGCGCAAAATCTTTTCCTCTACATGTTGACTGATTTATTTTATTTGGTTTTAGCTTCAAAATAACAAACTTGGTGACTTGAGGTGATGCTGGAGGGAAAGCCATATTGTGGAATCCCTATTTTATTTCTTTACATAATTTATTTTCCACCCAATGAACCCTTACTTCCATCTTTCACTTGATTGGATCTAACTACAGGGCTTCCTCACCACTGTTTACAAACCCCAAACGATTGATGACAAATTACTATACCTTCTCTACCTTCAAAAAATTCAAGAAAATATTTGAGATTGCCATTGGCTAATAGTAGGTGATTTCAATATGATTACATATCTTCTAGAAAAAAAAGGAGTTACCATAAGAATGGACCCAACTAGTCTAGCATTTAGAGACGATCTACCACAATTAAAGCTTATGGACGTGGAACCAAGAAATGACACACACACTTGGAATAACAAGGGAGGGGAAGCTCATCAGGTAGCCTCCATATTGGAATGCTTTCTTTTATCAGAAACATTAATCACTAAAGGATTTCTCATTGAATCATCAATCCTATGAGGGACTAGTTCTAATGGCATTGGCCCATAGATCTTGACTTGGATCTTGATGTTTGTCCCCCCAAAAAACCCTTCATATTTGAAATTTTTTGGTTAAAACATCCTAATTTCCAGGAAAATATCAAACAATGTTGCGCAGAAACCAAAGTGAGATATAGTTATAAGATGTATGAATTCCTACAAATACTGAATGGTCTTAAAGAAAAGCTCCAAAAATGGAACAAAGAAATCTTTGGAAACATATTTGAGGGAAAACAATAGATTGAGACGCAACTAGATATGATGCAAATGAAAATCATCTAGGAAGGCTACACAGAATAAGATAGGCAAGAAGAAAAAGAACTCCAGAACAAGTTGAATCTAGGGCTCCAACATGAGGCAACTCTATGGAAGCAATATACAATAAGATGGTTGAAAGACGGGGAGAAAAATTCCAAATTTTTCTACAATTCCATGTTGCAACATAGGAACAACAATACAATCACCTCCATCATTGATGAGCAAGATCACGTTCTTACAAACCATGTGGATATTGAATAAAATTTCATCAACCTCTATACTAATCCTCTTAAGGAGACTCATGGGAATAGAGTGGAAGCGATCTCCAAAACAACAAGGAATACACATTGCCTTGTCACAAAGGAATACAATCATAGCTTATTCTGAGAAATCATTATGGGAGAAGTAGAATGGGCCACCATGGAAATGTATTTTAGTAAGTCCCCTAGGTCGAACAACTTCACTACGGATTTCTTCCACTCCTGCTAGCCAGTAATCAAGAAAGAATATCAAAATTGACTGGACATACTCCCAACCTTTATCTCAACCTTTCTGACCCTTATTCCTAAAGAGAATGGAGCCAATGAACAAGGTAAATTTCGTCCCATTTCCCTTTGGAATGTCATACATAAAATCATCACCAAATTCATATCCAACATCCTAAAACATCTCCTACCCTCTCTTATATCGGAAGAGAAAAGTGGATATGTGGAAGGTCATCAAATTTTGTATGGAATCATTCTAGCTCAAGAAACTATCCATTCTCTAAAGATCTCTAAGAAAGCAGGGATGATGATTAATCTTGACATGTCCAAAGCTTTCGATAAAATCAGCTAACAATATATTTACCAAGTTCTCTGAGCTTTTGGATTCTCTAAACGATGGATTCTCGGTGCATCAAGAAAGGAAACCCTCTCTCCTTGTTTATGTTTATTCTAATGTCCAAACATTTAGGACACTCCTTAAAGGAGGATATAGATGATGCTCAAATTATAGGTATTCATATTCAAGGGAATGATCTATCTCATCCCACCTTCTATTCGTTGATGGAACAATGCTAATGGGCATCCCTATGGTAAAGAGGAAAAATCCATTCAATTAGTTCTCCATGATTTTCAACAAGCTTTAGGTACTTCTATAAACCTTAGTAAATCTGAAATCCTTTTTTTTAATACTTCTTTGGTTTTTCAAATCAATATCTCCCAAATTTTAGAATTTCAAAGGAGATCCCTTCAATCTAAATACCTTGGGGCACCCTTAATTTCCAATGTGTTTAGACATTAGTATTGGGAAAACCTAATGGGGAAAATGGAAAAAAAATTTCCAATTGGAATTCCTGATTCCTTAACCTTGCAGCAAGATTGGTTCTCTTAAAATCAGTTCTACACAGTATGCCCATGTATCTTTTCTCGGTCCTTTCTATGCCCAAATACATATTAAAGGCCATTCACAATATTCATCACACCTTCTTATGGGGTGGCACCAATTCTATAATAAAGTAGGCCATTGTGGCATGGTCGGTTATCTGTAGGACAAAAAAATTGGGGGGTTTGGGCATTTGGAATCCTAAAATCAAATGTGCAGAACTATGAGCCAAAGCCTGGTAGAGGTGGATAAAATGGGGATCAAACCTTTGGAGCAAGGTTTTGCAAGTGAAATATGACCTAGGAATTGTATAACATACCCTAGTTAGAATGGATGGGCATCACAAAGGATCTTCTATTTGGAAAAATCGTAGGCTCATAAAAGAGCATTGTTTTTGGGAAATTAGAGATGGGAATTCAAATCTTTTCTAGGAGGATGCTTGGAATCATACTCCCAAACTTAATGACCAATATCAGTGTGATTCCTATTGGGTTCTCTTAAGCAACCAAAATCACTCATTGGTAAAACATTTTTGGAGCCAAGGAAACCATTCCGATAGATGGTGGTGTTGGAAACCCTTAGATCAATGGCCACATATCCTAATGGATATCAATGGATAATAACTCATCAAGGATCTCCAACAAAGGAAAACCCCCATTCATAATGGCTGAGACATTTTACGATGGGGTCATAAAGGAAGTGGGAATTTCTTTCTCCATGGAAGCCTACATCCTTCTCACCTACAGTATGGATCAAGAAAGAGAAAGGATACAGGGGAAAATATGGAAATAGAAATTATGGTATAAGGTGTCTACCTTTCCATTCCTTGTTACAAGGGGAAAATCCATCACCTAGGATCAACTTATGTGTAGAGGATTTGAAGGCCCTCTAAATGCACCCTTTTCCAAGAAGATTTTAAATCTTTAAGAAATATTTTAAACCAATGTCAATTCATATGGATGTTATGGGACAAAGGAGACACCCTTTTTTGACAAATTGATTGGCATAGAGATGACATCAGGGCCACAACTACCAACTGGAGGAAATCAATATTCAAAATAATTATCCTAAATCAGGGCTAGCAATTGTTTACTAGGTTTATTATGTGGGAAACTTGAAAGGAGAGGAACAAAAGAAATTTTAAATACCAATCTTGGAAAGAAAGTCAAGTTTGGAAAAAATTAAAGATAACATCTAGGAGACCATCCACACTTTGCCTAGAGAAATAGAGGAAGAGGCAAGTTCTACTATGGAAAAACAAAATTCTGTTACATTGGGGCCTTGGCTGCATTAAAACTATGAATGGAATTAATAGAAATTGAGTAAGACATCTAGCCTTGGTAGGTGGAAGCTACCTCTAACAGAGCCACAAAGACAAAATCGCAGTCCTACTGGATTTGGAGGACTCTTCAAGGATTCTCAGGGGAACATCATTCATGTCTATGTAGGAACCATAGGCCATAACAGAAACAATGTTTTTGAGCTTCATGCCATGATTTATGGTCTTCATATCACACAAAAGGAACACTTTTCCCAACTCATTGTTGAGGGAGATTCCATGATCATGATTAACCTAATAAAGAAACTCATATTGGATGGACTGTTGGTCCAAGAAGCATCATTGCATGTTTTCTTTGTACTTTTTCCATCATTGTTCTAGTAGGATCTCATTCCATTAAGCATACAAGAATGTTATTTCAAATAGTAGTTTCATAGGCGTTCTCCTCTCCAATCCTGGAGGGTGAAATTGATAACTCTTTTCCTGTTTGTTCTAGGATGGGATATTGGTTGAGATTTTTCCGACACAAAAAACACATAGCACAGGGGTCTTATATTCTGGCTCAGACCCTTGGAACCTTTTGGGGATTGTGGTTTGGTTTTTTTATTTTCATTGACTTTAGTGGCTTGTGATTGTGGGAGTGGGGGGAAGATTTCATGGAATTTGGTATTGGCATATTCTCGATTGGTTCAAGTTGTTGGGTGCCTTTCCCGGGTGGAAATACAATGCCCCCTTCAATTTGAAAACTTTCCTCCTACCGTTCATGATGGTGCATGGTAACCACATGACTCGCATACAAAAGCGGTTTACCCACATGCCCAAAGGTATCCAGGAAGCTTGCATTGTCAAGAAAAAATATGAGAAGGCCATTTATGGGTACATCCAAGAAAAAATTGAGTGATTAGAGGAAGATCTCATGGAATTTGGTATTGGCATATTCTCGATTGGTTCAAGTTGTTGGGTGCCCTGCCTGGGTGGAAATACAATGCCCCCTTCAATTTGAAAACTTTCCTCCTACTGTTCGTGATGGTGCATGGTAACCACATGACTCGCATACAAAAGCGGTTTACCCACATGCCCAAAGGTATCCAGGAAGCTTGTATTGTCAAGAAAAAATACAAGAAGCCCATTTATGGGTACATCCAGGAAAAAATTGAGTGATTAGAGGACTAGGTTGAACATGATAGGAATTCCCACCATGGAAGCTATTCAAGAGGAAATGAGTGATATCGTGGAAGTCATAGGGTATTCACAAACCCGTGACACCAAGTATACCAAAATGGTTACATTGTATTGACACCTCAAAACCCTGTTAGGGTGGGTCATCATGGAGTAGCAGGGACAAGAAAATGATATCCTCATGTAGATGCACGAAATGCAGGACTAAATAGGATAGATCCAGGCCTATGTGTGTCTAATTGTTGGTGGACAGGTGGAATGTAGGGAGAAGTTGAATTCCCTTGTGAAGGCATTAGGGGAGTTTCAAAGTTAAAAATGATCCTCAAAACAAAAAATGTACCATCAAAATTCAATTTATAAGAACCAATAAGATTCAAGATAGTGATGTCAACCATGAGTGTAAAATTTGAAAAAGAAATTGGAGGGAAAAATAAAAAACTACTTTATCTTATTGGCTTACCCAAATTTCAAGTTTGGGCACTCGTTTGATTCATAATTCAAATATGCATCCAATGCATACCCACATTGCATGATTTTGAGGCACACATGACATGGAAAAAACAAATTCAATAAAAAAACATATTATGTATTAAAATACATTTTTTTATTGAATTTTTCATTTTTCCTACCATGGGTGCCTCAAAAGTATTTCATGTGGGTATGCATTGGATGCAAAATTAAATTATGCATCCAACAAGTACCCAAACTTGAAATTTGGGTAAACCGATTAGGAGATATGTCAAAAATACGATAAGAAACAGTAGTTTTTATTTTTTCCCTCCAAAAGTTATAACACTTATTTTATTATTTTAACTCTTATTTTATTATTTCCCTTAGGAGGCCCATTTTAGACTTCAAAACTCCCCTAATGTGGCTTTGACTAGAAAATCTTTTAGTTGTAGAATCCAAGATGAAACCAAGCTCATCCTAATCTGAGCCCAAGGTGCTCAACCCTATGACCATTTCTAATCAAACTCTTGATTTTGATATATGTTGCTTAGTAGGTTTTGTTAGCATAGGTAGGAAGATAAATTACACCCTAGTATAATATAGGACTAGTCAGTTGATCTATTCATAAGATTAGTCCTTATAGGTAGTTTAGCATCATTTTTGGGTTATGTAAACAATTTGAACAACTCTTTGAAACTATTTTATGATGGATTGAAGTGGATAAGCTTAAATTATGCAGCTGGTTTGGTCTCCCTTGTGGCATGCCAACCACAAAGAGTATGTATGTTTAATTTTGATCTCTTGGTAATATAATATGATGGCTAGCTTACGAAAAGAAAAAACTTGGTGACTTTGGCTGCATAAACAAAAATAAATCCATTTTTCCAGCTACCTATTCCTAAGGTCATTTTGAACCACATGTTCATTGCTGATCAAATGGAACATACTTATAGAGTTTTGTATGAAAATTTAAATATACATTTTTTTAGAAAAAAAATATTATTTTCTATTTTTATTGATTTATATTGTACATATATCATATTTATAAAATACATAGGTCAGTTGTTGTTTCCTCATTCATTTTGAAAACAAATTGTATGGTGCATAAGTAAAGGTGGAGATTTACACACTATCTTTTGTAAATGATTGATTAAGTTGAGATCCTCAAACATGGTCATAACGTTTGACCTCATAATTTTAGGGATTCACTAAATTTATTAATTTTAGAAAAATATAAGCTTAACATTAAAAAAATGGAAAAATAGTGGCGCACAAGAACCAATTATTTTCTACATTCGTACAAACATATTTCAAGAAGTTCCAGCATTTTGATATTGAACCAATGTCTTATGCAAACATATGCAATATATTTTAAAGAAAAAAATAACATAGCAATGTCAAAAGAATGCGAATTCACTAAATCAAACCAATTTTTCATAAATAAAAGTTATATATTCGTGAAGTTTATTTGATTTCCTACATTTCATATTTTTACCCCATATTATAATAGGTTGGGCGTGTACCTTTAATAATTACTCCTAGTTAACATATTGTTGTTTTTTCCAAATTTCCATTGCAACTAACGTGTCATGAGAGGAAAGCATTAGCTTGCACCAGCCCATACCTATGTCAAACATCCATCTTACTTGCATCATTTTCCTTTGAATGAGCTTGCAACATACGAGTCATATAATCAAGCCTAGAAAAAAGAAAGTGGTAATGAAGAACCATCCTGGCAAGTACCCATTCTTGGCGACACTTTTATGAAATTCTTGACAAAGACTTCAATTACTTCACAACTTTTCTAGGAGTGAGTTGCTCTTATATAAACCTTTTAATACCTTCACAACATACAAACAACACTCAAAAGAGGATGTTATTGGATTGGAAGAACATAATAATTCCAACCATGCATAGCATGTTAATGGTGCACATGACCCCACTAAAGAGTAAAGACACAACAATAGATGAAAATGGGCATAATGAAATAAACAAGCATCTAAACATGGAGACGAATGAATGGAAATTGTTATCTAGGTTTGTCCCCACTAACAATATGCACTTTAGTTAGCTTAAGATGTATTTCTTTGTGATTTTGGCACCAATTATACATGGACCAACATGAAGTACCAAAATAATCCCTGACTATAGCACAAATATTTATTGAATTCAATAGATCAAGTGGAGAAATGATGTAGAACAACCAACATGTGCTCCATGTACAAATACATTAACACACAGTCAATGCTTGATAGTTAACATAATGATACAACATTCTCAACAAGGAGAAAAAAAAGGGCCCTTAAAGAGGTTCATTTAGAAACAATCCACACTAAGAAATCCTACCTTATAAGCTACATTAAAGATACATTGTGTACTCAAACACCCTATGGACATATCACAATACAATTCCTTTTCCCCACAAGCATTACAACTTCTACAGAAATATAAATAAAATCCTCAAGATTCCTTTAAAGGAAATGCATCCTTTATAAGCACAATTATTCACAATTATCTAAGAAAAGTTGAAATGTATTCTATGCATTCTCATTGATTAGATGAGTTTATAGTGACATCCAAAGTGTAATGAGAGTTCATGCCTCTGTAGAAAAAGTTTCAAGGCTGGAATGGAAGTTATATAGATGACCATGGAAAATACGTTATAAGTCAACACTCTTCATCAATGATAATGAACATAAGACAAATGAGCATGCATGCAATGATGATTGACAAAACATCCGTGACCATGGAATGCTTAGTATATGGTGAGAAAATGTGGATTTACAACCAATCCTCTCCCATCACATAATGATGAAATATATTGCAAAATAATCTTCTAAGGAAGTGAAGGAAGATTAAAAAGTTATGACCATATGTTCATGTATTAATAGAGACATAAAATACACAACACTTGATTTCATCTACTTATCAACAATTGCATGTAGAAGCAAAAGTTGAGTGAGACATAGATAACCATATGTTGCAAAAGATACCCCTTGTAACATGTAGCTACCTTTTAATAAACTTAAATGTCGATCCCCAATATTGTGATACGCAACATTACTTATATGGATCCACTTCATTGATACCCATCCCAAAAATCCATCTTACTTGCATCCTTTGCCTCTAAACGAGCTTGCAAAATACTAGTCATATAATCAACCCTAGAAAAAAGGAAACTGGTAATTAAGAAGCATCCCAACAATTGCCCATTCTTGGCTATTTTTCAATTCTTAAGAAATATTTAAATGCTTTCATGAACTTTCATATGACGGAGTTTCCCTTATAAAACCCTTTCTTACCTTCACAACATACAAATAACTCTCAAAAGAGGCTATTGTTGGAAGCTAGGAGAACATAAGAATTCCTACCATACATAGCATGTCAATTGTGCAGCTAATCCCACTAAAGGCACAACAATGAATGACAATGAATAAACTCAAACAAATAGGAATCTAAACCAAGATCAACAAATGCAAGTTGTTATCTAGACTAGTCCTCACTAACAATATACACTTCAGTGAGCTTGAGATGCTTCTTATTGTGACATTGACAACAACCATACATGAGACCAACCCAAAGTACATAAGGAAACCTTCATTCATCAAATTCAACAAATCAAGTGGAGAAATGTTCAACCAACCAACATGTGCTCCATATACAAATACATTGTCACTCAATCAATGCTTCATATCAACATAATGATACAATATTCTCAATAAGGAGAATAAAAAGGTCCCTTAAAGAAGTTCATCCAAGGAACAACCAACATTGGGAAATCTTACCTTATAAGTTGCATTAAATCCATATTGTGTACTCAAGCATCCTATGACTTTATACCAATACTATTTTTTTCCCTCAGAGGGGTTGCAACTTTCAACATACATGCAATCACTATACATACAATGCTTAATATCCATATAAAGGGAATGCACTCTTTACAGGGACAATCATTCATAGTTTTTCAAGGAGATTTGAAATATATTAATCAATACATTTTCAATGATGGGATGAGTTTTATAGGACATAATGTTTTCTGCATTGAGAGTTGCTTCTGTGAAGTATTCCTAGAAAATAACAATCAAGCATTTGATCGTTGATCTACAGTTATTGTCTATGACCTGGGCCAACTACCACCATTTGGTAGGGATTTGTAACCATTCACCATTGTTGTGAACTTGCAAACAAATTTCCATCAACATGGTAACGATGTAACTCAACATTATTTTTACTAACTATTGACAAACATCAATAACACAACTCTAATGTTACAAGATTAGTAAAATAAATTCATTGCTAATTATAACATAAAAAATGATTTGGTACATTATATTTATAGATACTTGAGACTTTTAGCTCATATATTACAAATGGTATTGAATAATCTATAACCAAACATTATAGATCAGATCATTGAGACTTTTTAGCTCAAATATTACAGATGGTATTGATGTTAGTTTGGCACATCCAATATATTACAAATGGTATTGAGTTAATTTATAACCAAACATTATAGCTCAGATCATTGAGACTTTTTAGCTCAAATATTACAGATGGTATTGATGTTAGTTTGGCACATCTAGACAAATTCAAAACTTGAAGTTTAGAAATATAACCTATGGCTTCAGGCAATGATTCTAGTTTGGAACATCCAAACATATTTCAAAACTGAAGCTCAGAAGGATAACCTATGTATTCGGACAAATACTCAATTTGAGTGTAACTTAAATCCAAATACTCAAGATGTCTACGGCTCCATAAAGTTATTGGCAATAATTTTATATTTGTTCTAGATAGATCTAAGACCCTAATAGAGGGGAGTTGTTCTAACAAAGACATTGAAACTTCTTCCAACTCTTTATTTGCGCCTAGAATTAAACTCACTAGATTTCTGCAGTTCAATCTCTGTGCAGAGATATATTTAATATTATTGTTGTAAAAGGTTATTCTTTTCCAATCAATCCTCTTGATCTCCCTGGGAAAATTTTCAACTTGTCTACCTGCTATGAACAGAAAATTTTGAACCTGTCCACCTGCCATGAACAGACAATGTTCCTCCCTCTTTCCAATATACATTGCCACATCACAGAGAGGATTGCAAGTTTTTATGAAAACTTTTCCATGGGGAATGCGAGTTAACTGGAATAAATAATGATCCTCAAGTAACTTTATAGAACCGTGGACGGTATCCATGCTCTTAACAATACCTTCTGCGATCCACAATACAGAAAACAACTCTTCAAGTTAGCATCGGGTAATCTCTTGTAACTCCATCTCAATATATGATGGAAGTGATCATCAATGTTGAGATTAGAAGTCGGAAACTTATGATCAAATACAGTTGTTTGCATTTGCCTTAGAGCAAGATTCCAGTCATTCACAGAGTTGTTGCCCCTCATTGTTGCAGCTACTAGATGTATGGCTAATGGTAAACCTCTACACTCATCAACAACTTTTCTGGCAATATGCTATGAATCTTGTGGAAGATGGCCGTCTTTGAAAGCTATATTGCTGAACAGCTCCCAAGCTTCCCTGCGGGTGAGGGGTTCTATATATATCCCACATTTTTCCCACGTTTTTTCAATCACATCTTTTGTGCGACTAGAGCATATGACCTTGCTTCCTTTGTCATCGCCAAATTCCACGACCAATTTCTGGAGATTGAGTGGTACCCAGATGTCCTAAAAAATTGAAGAAATTTCTTGGCCTTAAGATATTCTAACAGTTTTATGTTTCTCATATCAAAATCAATAGAATGGTGAGCACCTAGATCTAAATTAACTTCCCGAGCAATACAATCCTGCAGCTCTAGAATACCTGATTGGCCGACTGTAACCCAAATGACAACATCGAAGAAGTCACTAACCTTGTACCTGTTGTAGACATTTTGGATCAATGTTGTTTTTCCAACCCCGACGCCACCGCATACACCAATTATGCAAACATAGGCAGCTTCCCTTAACCACCACTCTACAACCACCTCGCCATTTTTAGGTCCATTCTGTACTAGCTCTGTAAGCTCTGTATGCTTTGAAATCTTTTTAAGCTCTTTATAGAGCTCGTCCACATATATTTTCCATTTAATAATAAGTTGTATAATCTCTGTATGCTTTTTAAGCTCTTTAAGCTGTATAAGCTGTATAAGCTTTTTAAGTTATGTAAGCTCTTTACGCTCTGTATACTTTTCAAGCTTTTTTAGCTCTTGAAGCTCTTTAAGCAAATTAAGCTCTTCAAGCTCTGTATGGTCTATACGCTCTGTATGCTCTTTAGGGTTTTCAAATTGGATAAGCTCTTTAAGCTCTTTAAGATCTTTAAGAAGTTTATTCTCGTCAAGCTCTGTAAGCTCTTTAAGCTTTGTATGCTCTTTAAGCTTTTCAAACTGCATAAGCCCTTTAATCTCTTTCAGTTCTTTATAGAACTCAAATACGTTTGGATTGCAAGGGATACAATAGAAAGGCCACGAGTTTTGCTGATCTAATATCTCGCCGATCAAAAGTATCGCCGATCTAAACTCTTTAAGCTCTTTAAGCTCTGTATCCTCTCTAAGCTTTTTATAGAACTCATCGATGTTTCGATTGCGAAGGAGGCGATAGAAACGTCACTGCTGCCATGAGTCTTGCTGATCTAATACCTTCCGATCAAAATTCTCGCCGATCTAAATTCATTTTCCATCCTTTTGAAACCCTTAATGAAGGTCTCTATGGGAGCCATTTGCCCATAACTTAATTGAGTCCTGATAGAGAGTAGGAGGCTCTTCATTCAATTTAACTGAGATTCCAGAAGCCCATCGGATCATCCAACTGAATTACATCATCTATCTTTACTCACAAGGAGACCTTGATAGTTTGGGCATTGGCCTTTGATTTACTCACAAGGAGACCTTGATAGTTTGGGCATTGGAACACTAGGTGGCCCAAATGGTCCAAATGAAAGTTGTCCTTGATGCATGCTTACCTTTTATGAATTTATCAGATGATTGTTGAGTATGAGTACTCTCTCTAGTTTTGGATATGGTTGATAAAGAATGTATTTAAGAAACACTTGTTGTTGGTATCTAATTGTATGGCTTATATTATTGGACAAACATACAAGAGAAAAAAAGAACAAGGGTAGCAGAACCATGTGACACAGTTGAAGCTCATAGTTCAAGTGTTGAAGAATATTCCAAGGAAATCACAAGCATAACTGGAAGTTCTTGGATACTACTGAGGTGGTTTTCAATCCTGATTTCGGGTTTAATAGAACTATAGAAAAAATAAGAGGTTTAATTAGTAATTCATATATACTCATCGTATGAAAATCCTATAAAAACATGTAAGTATAACTAATTAATCACATGAAATATATGTAGCAATGCTAAATTAAAAAAAAAAAAACAAAAAAATTAAATTTCGTTCAAACATGCAAAAAATCCTGAATTTTTTTTTCTTAACATATAGACAAAAACATATAAAAATACTAACCTTGCAAGTTCAAAATTGGAGCAATGTAGAATATCCGAGCTCAAACAATCACCACGAAATTTGTCGCAAGTTGAAAATTCGGGCTCAATCAATAACCAAGAACCTTGCTACAACTATACTAGCAAATGTGCCGAAAATTGCCTTAAAGTGTGTATTTACTGATCGACGATCGTCTCTATATCGACGAAAATGCATGAGTTGACCCGAGCGGAAAAAGCCAAGAGCCGTACTTGAAAACTGGCATTGGTTTGGCGGGTGTGCAAAGATAGTAATAGGTCGTCGATATAGAGACGTACATTCATCGAAACGTAAAAACGTCGATATTGCCACCGTTTTTCCGCCATGATAAAAAAAAATGAAAAGACATCTTAAATTTCATTGTATTTTTCCATGAATGTTCGAAACATGGAAATATTTCGTGGAAAAATCCGCCCAAATGTACTAGTGTCATCATCCCAAACTCTCCTTTGGAAGATCATCTGCTTGGCTGGTTTGGATCACTATAGGAATTTTTTAGTTGTGTGTTGATTGTTTACTTTTGTTCTAGCTGGCCCTAGGTTTTACTTAGAATATTTTTTCTTGTAGATGTGGAGGACCAACCTCCTCGTAGGTCAAGAAGGTTGAGAAATCTTCCTCCACTCATTGTGGATCCTCTACCGCAACCTTAGTAGCATATAAATAACTCAAACGGTTCTTTTGAACCTACCGGTACGACTGGAAGCCCTAGGGAACCTCAACTTATTACTCAAACTTCGTGAGTCCCACAGACCATTGACGTTGAAGACTTGCAAACTAGTTTCTTAGGATTTTATTTAAGATTATTGAGATGGAGAGACTTCAATAATATGGAATAACAATGCACGTGCATTATCAACGCATGCACGTTAATAGCGTGTGCACGTTTTTAGCACGTGTGTGCTTTTATAAATTAAAAAAAAAATGGCAGCGCAAAATCTTTTCCTCTACTTGTTGAATGAGTTATTTTATTTGGTTTTAGCTTCAGAATAAAAAAACTTGGTGACTTGAGGGGATGCTCGAGGGAAAGCCATATTGTGGAATCCCTAGTCTATTTCTTTACATAATTTATTTTCCACCCAATGAACCCTTACTTCCATCTTTCACTTGATTGGCTCTAACTACAGGGATTCCTCACCACTGTTTACAGACCCCAAACGATTGATGACAAATTACTATACCTTCTCTCCCTTCAAAAAATTCAAGAAAATATTTGAGATTGTCATTGGATAATAGTAGGTGATTTTAATATGATTACATCTCTTTTGGAGAAAAAAGGAGGGTACCATAAGAATGGACCTAGCTATTCTAGCATTTAGAGATGATGAACCAAGAAATGACACACACACTTGGAATAACAAGGGATGGGGAGCTCATACGGTAGACTCCATATTGGAATGCTTTCTTTTATTAGAAACACTAATCACTCAAGGATTTCTCATTGAATCATCAATCCTATGAGGGACTAGTTCTAATGGCATTGGCCCATAGATATTGACTTGGCTCTTGATGATTGTCCCCAAAAAAACCCTTCATATTTGAAATTTTTTGGTTAAAAAATCCTAATTTCCAGGAAAATATCAAACAATGGTGTGTAGAAACCAAAGTGAGATATAGTTCTAAGATGTATGAATTCCTGCAAAGACTGAATGGTCTAAAAGAAAATATCCAAAAATGGAACAAAGAAATCTTTGGAAAAATATTCGAGGAAAAAAGATAGATTGAGACACAACTAGATATGCTGCAAATGAAAATAATCTAGGGAGGCTACACATAATAGGATAGGAAAGAAGAAAAAGAACTCCAAAACAAGTTGAATCTAAGGCTCCAACATGAGGCAACTCTATGGAAGCAAAAAGATAGAATAAGATGGTTGAAATATGGGGAGAAAAATTCCATTTTTTTCTACAATTCCATGCTGCAACATAGGAACAACAATATAATGACCTCCACCATTGATGAGCAAGATAATGTTCTTACAAACCATGTGGATATTGAATAGAATTTCATCAACCTCTATATTGATCCTCTTAAGGAGCCTAATGGGAATAGAGTGGAAATGATCTCCAAAACAACAAGGTATATACCTTGCATTGTCACAAAGGAATAAAATCATAGCTTATTCTGAGAAATCATTATGGGAGAAGTAGAATGGGCCACCATGGAAGTGTCTTTTAGTAAGTCCCCTAGGTCGAACAACTTCACTATGGATTTCTTCCACTCCTGCTATCCAGTAATAAAGAAATAATATCAAAGTTGATTGGACATAATCCCAACATTTATCTCAACCTTTCTGACCCTTATTCCTAAAGAGAATGGAACCAATGAACCATGTAAATTTTGTCTCATTTCCCTTTGCAATGTCATCTATAAAATCATCACCAAATTCATAACCAACATCCTAAAACATCTCCTGCCCTCTCTTATATCGGAAGAGAAAAGTGGATATGTGGAAGGTCATCAAATTTTGGATGGAATCATTCTAGCTCAAGAAACTATCCATTCTATAAAGATCTCTAAGAAAGAAGGGATGATGATTAAGCTTGACATGTCCAAAGCTTTCGATAAAATCAACGAGCAATATATTTACCAAGTTCTCTGAGCTTTTGGCTTCTCTAAACGATGGACCAATTGGGTTATGGATTTAACCTCCTCATCTTTATTTTCCATTCTACATAATGGCTCAACCTCTCAAAATTTCTCTCCCTCTCGGGGCATCAGGAAAGGAAACCCTCTCTCGTCGTTTCTGTTTATTCTAATGTCCAAAAGTTTAGGCCACTCCTTAAAGGAGGCTATGGATGATGCTCAAATTACAGGTATTCAGATTCATGGGAATGATTTGATCTCATCCCACCTTCTATTCGTTGATGACACTATGCTAATGGGCATCCCTATGGTTAAAGAGGAAAAATCCATTCAATCAGTTCTCCATGATTTTCAACAAGCTTTAGGTACTTCTATAAACCTTAGTAAATCTGAAATCTTTTTTTTTTAATACTTATTTGGTTTTTCAAATCAACATCTCCCAAATTTTAGAATTTCAAAGGAGATCCATTCAATCTAAATACCTTGGGCACCCTTAATTTCCAATGCTTTTAGACATTAGTCCTGGGAAAACCTAATGGGGAAAATGGAAAAAAAAAATCCAATTGGACTTCCTGATCCCTTAACCTTGCAGCAAGATTAGTTCTCTTAAAATCAGTTCTACACAGTATGCCCATATATCTCTTCTCAGTCCTTTCTATTCCAAAATACATATTAAAGGCCATTCACAAGATTCATCACACCTTCTTATGGGGTGGCACCAATTCTATAAGAAAGTGGGCCATTGTGGCATGGTCGGTCATCTGCAGGACAAAAAAATTGGGGGGTTTGGGAATTAGGAATCCTAAAATTGAATGTGAATCCCTATGATGCAAAACCTAGTGGAGGTAGATAAAATGGGGATCAAACCTTTGGAGCAAGGTTTGGCAAGTGAAATACGACCTAAGAATTGTAGAACATACCCTAGTTAGAATGGATGGGCATCACAAAGGATCTTCTATTTTGAATTCAACTTAGAAAAATCCTAATCTCATACAAGAGCATTGTTTATGAGAAATCAGAGATGGCAATTCAACTCTTTTCTAGGAGGATGCTTAGAATCAGAATCCAAAACTTAATGACCAATATCAGTGTGATTCCTATAGGGTTCTCTTAAGCAAGCAAAATCACTCATTGGTAAAACATTTTTGGAGCCAAGGAAACCATTTCGACAGATAGTGGTGCTGGAAACCCTTAGATCAATGGCCACATATCCTAAGGGATATCGATGGAGAATAACTCATCAAGGATATCCAACAAAGGAAAACCCCCATTCATAATGGCCGAGACATTTTATGATGGGGTCATTAATGAAGTGGGAGTTTCTTTCTCCATGGAAGCCTACATCCTTCTCACCCAGAGTACGGATCAAGAAAGAGAAAGGATATAGGGGAAAATATGGAAATAGAAATTATGGTATAAGGTGTCTACCTTTCCATTGCTTGTTACAAGGGGAAAATCCATCACCTAGGATCAACTTATGTGTAGAGGATTTGAAGGGCCCTCTAAATGCACCCCTTTCCAAGAAGATTCTAAATCTTTAAGAAATATTTTAAACCAATGTCAATTCATATGGACATTAATATGGGACAAAGGAGCCACCCTTTGCTGACAAATTGATCGACATAGAGATGACATCAGGGCCACAACTACCAACTGGAGGAAATCAATATTCAAAATAATTATTCTAAATCAGGCCTAGCAATTGTTTACTAGGTTTATTATGACGTGGTAAACTTGAAAGGAGAGGAACAAAAGAATTTTTAAATACCAATCTTGGAAAGAAAGTCAAGTTTGGAAAAAATTAAAGATAACATCTAGGAGACCATCCACACCTTGCCTAAAGAAATAGAGGAAGAGGCAAGTTCTACGATGGAACAACAAATTCTGTTAGATTGGGGCCTTGGTTGCATTAAAACTATGAATGGAATTAATAGAAATTGAGTAAGACATCTAGCCTTGGTAGGTGGAAGCTACCTCTAATAGAGCTGCTAATCCAAAATCCCAGTCCTACTGGGTTTGGAAGACTCTTCAAGGATTCTCAGGGGAACATAATTCATGTCTATGTAGGAACCATAGGCCATAACAAAAACAATGTTTTTGAGCTTCATGCCATGATTTATGGTCTTCATATCGCACAAAATGAATACTTTTCCTAACTCATTGTTGAGGGAGATTCCATGATCATGATTAACCTAATCAAGAAACTTATATTGGATGGATTGTTGGTCCAAGAAGCATCATTGCATGTTTTCTCGGTACTTTGTCCATCATTGTTCAGGTAGGATCTCATTCCATTAAGCATACAAGAATGTTATTTCAAATAGTAGTTTCATAGGCGTTGTCCTCTCCAATCATGGAGGGTGATATTGATAACTCTTGTCCTGTTTGTTCTAGGATGGGGTACTGGTTGAGATTTTTCCAACACAAAAACACATAGCATGGGGGTTTGATATTCTGGCTCAGACCCTTGGAACCTTTTGGGGATTGCACTTTGGCTGTTTGAATTTTCGTCGACTTTAGTGGCTTGTGATTGTGGGAGTGGGGGGGAGATCTCATGGAATTTGGTATTGGCATATTCTTGATTGGTTCAAGTAGTTGGGTTCCCCACCTGGGTGGAAAGACAATGCTCCCTTCAATTTGAAAAAATTCCTCCTGGCTTTCGTGATGGTGCATGGTAACCACATGATTCGCATACACAAGCGACTTACCCATATGCCCAAAGGTATCCAGGAAGTTTGCATTGTCAAGAAAAAATATGAGAAGGCCATTTATGGGTACATACAGGAAAAAATTGAGCGAATGGAGGACTAGGCAGAACATGAGAGGAATGCCCACCATGGAAGCTATTCAAGAGGAAATGAGTGATATCGTGGAAGTCATAGGGTATTCACAAACCCGTGACACCAAGTATACCAAAATGGTTACATTGTATTGACACCTCAAAACCCTGTTAGGGTGGGCCATCATGGAGTAGAAGGGAGAAGAAAATGATATCCACATGCAGATGCACCAAATGCAGGAGCAAATAGGATAGATCCAGGCCTCTGTTGTCATGTACCCTCCCACAAACCCAATTCAAGGAAGGGAACATGATACCAATGTCTGGGGCTTTTACTTAAAACTCAGCCCATTCATTAGATTCATACACATAAATTCAAAAGTGTGCAGATGCAAATTAAGCAAATATGGACAACGAAATTAAAACTCATCCACACACATATCATATGCATACAACATATCAAAACAGTCATCAATTTAAACATTGCAGAAGTAAATACATAGACGGAAAAACACTTATCTTCGTTGTGCAATTGTCCCAAACAACTAGCTATGTCGTTGCAACGTTCCACCCAACCATAGGTCTCTGCCCAGTCTATATTCTTTCAGCACTCAGAGACCACCCCCGAGCTGGGCACGATTTCTATAAGGAAAAGGGGACATTCAAGCTCATACATAGCCAAGTAATCATTTCATCTTAGCCCAACGAGTCCACAACTGGGTTTATCAGGATAGATCTGAACCCTCTTCATTTCTGGATGCTAGCACTCAAGCTCAAGCTAAAGCAATAGATACCCATAACCCATACCCAACATATTATTACACACAGCAACTCAAAAACTGGGCATGGATACACATTTCCAACAATGGGATTTACAAAACAAGCTCCATGGGTTTTCTCCAAATCGTGGCTCACCCAAAACGAACTGTGGGAAGGGAAATTCATCCCCAGGGAGAAAACCCGATTTCTACCACAGTTTATGAGCGTTTCAAATGGCCAAAATGACCTCATTGAAACCCCAAATCAATCTGTTCTCTTCCCCACTGGTAACCAAAACAAAAACGTCCTTCCTAGCTTGAAAGATGAAGGAAAACACAAAAAAACCAGGGAGGAAAATGCCCAGGGAGCTCCAAAAACATGAGAGAGATAAACTGGTTGATGGGTAATGACTTGGGGAGAAATTCATGGCTCTTTTCTTGCCAAGGAAGCCAAACACGATTTTCCATGCAGGGTGGCTTGCCCATACTCGAATTTGGACAGCCATACTTCTCATTCCCCAAGGCATTAACTACCTCAACCAACTCTTGGGAGAATGAATGATTGGGTACAAAAGTCAACATGGGTAGTTGGGGGTTTGATGGGTTCTCTCATTGACACTTGGCTTGACTTGATTGGATCAAGGGTTTGAATGTTTTCCCTCCCAATTCCTTGTAAAATCATGCCCCCATTTCTTGTTGCATTGCATAGCCATTTGTGGGTATTTTATTAAAATGCATATTTACATGATGTTTGAAATTCCAATGGGCCTGGATAGCATGCAAACCATATGCATCAATAAATCGATGGCGGGGCCTTGGCATTGAGCTCCTCCCCATGATTTTATAACAATATTACATCATTTACATTTTAATGCAATAGGGTTAAGATGGGGACGTGACATTGTGTTTAATTGCTGGTGGATAGGTGGAATGTAGGGACAAGTTGAATGCCCTTGTGAAGGCATTAGGGGAGTTTCAAGGTTAAAAATGAGCCTCAAAACAAAAAATGTACCACCAAAATTCAATTTATAAGAACCAATAGGATCAAGATAGTGATGTCAACCATGGGGGTAAAATTTGAAAAAGAAATTGGATGGAAAAATAAAAAACTACTTTTTCTTATTGCATTTTCAACATATCTTCTTATTGGTTTATCCAAATTTCAAGTTTGGGCATTCGTTGGATGCGGAATTCAAATATGCATCCAATGCATACCCACATTGCATGATTTTGAGGCACCCACGACATGGAAATAAAAAAAATTCAATAAAAAGCATATTATGTATGAAAATACATTTTTTATTGAATTTTTCATTTTTCCTACCATGGGTGCCTCAAAATGTTAAATTTTCAGAATTTACTTCAATCTGATCTAGGATCTTAACTGAGAGAACAACATGTACACGAAATCTACAACATATCAATCATGGACACAATAATGCAAGCACACAAGAGACACAGAGTTTAATTGGGGAAAACCATAAAGGTGAAAAACCCCAATAACTTCCTCAGAGATAGATAAAGCAATGATACAACCAGAATACAAGAGATAGTCTTCTCCTAGTAGCAGAGCCTCCTCCTCCACAAGTGTGCCACACTCCAAAGTGTGAGTGAGAGAATAGAAATGTATAAAATGAGAGAGACACACTCTATATTTATACACTAACTTGACTTGAACTTTACTCAACTAGGTCGGCCTCAACTTAACCACTTAACATAATGCTGACTGGGCCGACCCCCACTAGGGTGGTCTAATAACCCTTTGACCCACATGGCCGACCCCAACAAGGTGGTCTAATAACCCATCAAGTATAAGTTATGACACTTACAATATAAATGACGACACTTTCGTATAGAGGAATAATAACATCTCTATAGGAATACAACCACTTCTGTATAGATGAATAATAACATCTCTATAGGAATACAATATACATATATGTGAAATACATTTCGAAGTTACATATACATCAACACTCCCTCTTAACTAGGAAGGTATTTCTTGAAACAGGTCTTCTAGCACAAGTCATCTTCTATGGATCATCGTCACTGGATAATCGTCATCGAGTCATCATCATCGTCACTGCTGCTACTATCCCAATCAATCTCTGAATCTACTTGTCATAGGAAGTTCTACAGAGCCATTCCTTTTTCATATTGGATGTAGGCCCACCACCTGCAGGTCTTAGTCATCACTGGCCATACTGTGGAATCCTCAGGACTTATTACGTGCATCATAAAACCTTGCAAGAGCATCCCAGGACTTATTATGGGCACATAGCCCAACCTATCAGATCTCCCAGGGAGCTATTACATGTGACCCTACCACAAAACCTCGAAATAGAATCCCAGGACTGATTACGAGCACACAGCTCAACCTATCGGATCTCCCAGGGTGCTATTACATGTGGTCACCACAAAACCTTGCAAGAGCATCCCAGGACTTACTATAGGAACACATCCCAACCTATCGGATCTCCCAGGGCGATATTACATGTGGTCATGGCAAAACCTTGCAAGACCATCCCAAGACTTATTGCGCGCACACAGCTCAACCTATCGGATCTCCCAGGGCGTTATTATATGCCATAGGACAAAACCTCGAAAGAGCATCTGTCAGATATCCCAGGGAGCTATTATATGCCAACGGAAAAACCTTGCAAGACTATTTGCAGATCTCCCAGGGCACTATTATATGTCCTCCCAAAGCAAAACCTTGAAAGAGCATTTTCCAAATCTCCCAGGTAGCTATTATATGCCAGCGGCAAAACCTAGCAAGAGAATCTGCAAACCTCCCAGGGCACTATTATATGCTTATCTACACAACCTGATCCACGGCCATAGAGTATCAACCTGATACTCACCATACATCATCCTGATCATCATCACTGCAACATCCTGCTGCATGTCATCCGGAGCAACATCCTGAAGCTCGTCATCCATGATCATCCTGATCATATAATGCATCTACCTGATGCATACCAAGTATCTACCTAATACATATCATCATACATGATCCACCTGATCATACAATGTATCCACCTGATACAAATACAAAAACATGATCCACCTGATCATACTTGATACATATCAACATACATGATCTACCTGATCATACACAGTATCCACCTGATACATATACAGATACATGGTCCAAGCATCCAACATGATGCATATACAAATGATCCTACTAATCATATCCAGCATCCAACATGATGTGTACATACATATACATATAAATGATCCAACTGATCATATCCAACATCCAACATGATGCGTACATACATATACATATAAATGATCCAACTGATCATATCCAACATCCTCCTGATGCATATACAGAGAAGTACCTGGAGCATCATCCAGCGCTTACATCCACAGCCATGTGAAGGCTCCTCCTTCCAACATGATTGGAATGGCTTCTGCAAATGTGTCCATCACTTCTTCCTCGAAGTGTCATCAATCTGAAGAACACCAAGCCTCTCCCTGAAGTACTTGAACTTCACCCTGGCTAGTGACTTCATCAGCACATCTGCAATTTGCTCATCCGTCGCAATGTATAGGAGCTTCACAGCTCCTCTCTGCACCATATCCCTGATATAGTGATATTTGATCTCTATGTGTTTCGACCTGTCATGAAACATTGGGTTCTTAGACAGCTTCACACAACTCTGGTTATCACAGAAGATACTAGTAGCATCCAATGGGAGATCAAATAAATTAGACAGTAGCTACCGTAGCCATACTGTCTCACAACTAGCTGAACAGGCTGCAACATACTCTGCCTTAGCTATACTCAGTGCTACACAGGACTGCTTCCTCCTGAACCAAGAGATCACTCCTGATCCCATACTAAAGCAACATCTAGATGTGCTCTTCCTATCTGCAGCACTGCCATCCCAATCTGAATCAACATAACCCTGCAGGTTAAACTTTTGATTCGCTTCATACTTGAGCCCATAATCCACTATACCCTTAAGGTACCTCAGAACATGCTTTACAGCAACTAGGTGAACACTCCTCGGATCCATCAGGAACTGGCTCAGTGTGTTCACCGCAAAGCAAATATCTGGTCTCATGTTTGTTAGGTACATCAAGGACCCAATCATCTCATGATACATAGAGACATCAACCGGCTCAGATGAAACATCACATAGAAGCTTCAAATTCGATGCCATAGGTGTGGCCATGGACTTGCAATCCACCATCCCGAACCTCTTCAGGATCTCTACTGCATACTTCCCTTGTCCAAGGAAGATTCCATTTGCACTTTGCCACACCTCCATGCCAAAAACAAATAGTGCATCATTCCCAATTTCTTCAACTCGAACTCGGCAGCAAGCTTCCACTGCATGTCGGCAATCAATCTATCCTCACCTGTTACAAATAGGTCATCCACATAGTATTATCACTGGATTTCCTTCCTCAACCTTGTCGTGAAGGTTGGAATCCGCTTTACTCTTGGTAAAGCCCAAACTGGATAGAAAGCTGTCTATCCTACCATACCAAGTTCTGCACATATATGACTCCCTGTCATGTGTCTCAGAACCAAGTGGCTGCTCCACGTACACTTCTTCTTCAACTTCACCATTCAAGAAGGCTGTCTTGAAATCCATATGGTGTATCTTCTCTATCATCACTGCAGCCGGAGCAAGTACTGATCTAATAGAAGTGTATCTGGCTATAGGAGCAAAAGTCTCTATGCTACCACCTGCAGCATGCTTGATATTGTAGCTTCTCTTGGAAGTCACTACAGACTCCCCTTTAGGTCTTGGGACTGCATCCCAAACATCTTTATGATCGACTGGTACTCCTCGATCATGGCATTCTTCCCAGATCTTGGGAACTTCAATATCTTCAATAATTAACATTGTTGCTTGAAAAAATGTTGTAGTCCTTCTTTTGTAGGTGATGGTATACGATCTTTCCTACACAACAAGTTAAATTGCATGATTATAAAACATCTCATAGTTTTCAGAACAAATTCTTACACATAAAGAAATATGTCATACAGTCATGCAATTATCTTAGCCAATGCTTCAATACAACATTTATCCACATTCCGTAACTTTCTAGATGCCTTCCAATCTCTACTAGAACATTGTTAAAAGTGTGCACAACTCCTAACATGTCAGCAAAGAGGTTTCATTCTAGATAAGTAGCAATGGAATGTTGTACAGTGCCATAGGCCACTTACCCATGTATATTAGTAGTATATTGTTCATCAATGAAACTATTCTAATATGCATAATACACAACCTAATTCTAGGAACATAAGCATATACATCATTGAATAACATTATGTAAGAAATGACAATTCAAATACTTATCTTTGTTTGGTTGCTGGGTGGACTCCCTCTGAATATTTGCAACTCCATTCTGATGTGGATTGAGAGAAGTGGTCAACTCCCTCTGAATATCTGCATCCTTGCAGAAACTACTGAAGTGTGCTCCTTTGCTTTCATGCAGGAACAACTAGATTGTGCTCCCTCTTGATCTTTGCTTCCTAGATTACCTGTCCTTGAACTTATATCCATCCTTAATCACTATGCATGCTTATTATTATCATCATTGTGTTATCCTTGAGGTCTCATACATAATCACACATTTATTAGTATAATATTAATACTATCAAAACACAATAATCTTAAACATGTATAGTCATGATCATTCACAGATAATAAACATTAGTATTCAAGGTTTCAGGGAAGTCTTCTTTTACTCATGCATATTCTTATTTGATCATAGGTCTCTTCTGATTAGTTAAATCATCAATGCATAAACCCGTGATTACTCAAACCTATACCTTCATGATTCTTCTGGTTAGTCATATCATCAATTATGGAAAGAAACATAATATGCATACAACTATGACTATTCAAACCTATGACTTCATGAATAATCATTATCAACAACACAACAATATAAGATCCTAACACAAGGTAGGATTCTAGCTTGATATAGGAAAAACATACCTGGATTAGCATGCTATGACCTTTTTTCCAAGGTCACCTGTTTATGACTGAGATCTGGAAGAGGCAGAAACCCTATATTGCACAGATCATAAATCACAAAGTACAATGAATTAGAAGTTGTCCTTTGGACACAAGGTACATGGGGATCTTATCTTCGACCTGTAAAAGTTTCAGATCCGAAAACTTAGCCAAAATGGATTTATAGCAAAAGTTATACAATGACTGGTTTTTGCTATATCAATCCCTAGCATCGTAAGTGCAGCAAGTGTCATACATGCCATATCATGCCTTCTTTCAGGCTAGCTCTGATACCATGTTAAATTTTCAGAATTTACTTCAAGCTGATCTAGGATCTTAACTGAGAGAACAACATGTACAACAAATCTACAACATATCAATTATGGACACAATAATGCAAGCACACAAGAGACACAGAGTTTACTTGTGGAAAACCATAAAGGTGAAAAACCCCAATAACTTCCTCAGAGATAGATAGAGCAATGATACAACCGGAATACAAGAGATAGTCTTCTCCTAGAAGCAGAGCCTCCTCCTCCACAAGTGTGGCACTCTCCAAAGTGTGAATGAGAGAATAGAAATGTATAAAATGAGAGAGACACACTCTCTATTTATACACTAACTTGACTTGATCTTTACTCAACTAGGTCGGCCTCAACTTAACCACTTAACATAATGCTGACTGGGATGACCCCCACTAGGGTGGTCTAATAACCCTTTGACCCACATGGCCTACCCCCAATAGGGTGGTCTAATAACCCTTTGACCCACATGACTTATATAGGGCCGACCCCAACAAGGTGGTCTAATAACCCATCAAGTATAAGTTACGACACTTACAATATAAATGACGACACTTCCGTATAGAGGAATAATAACATCTCTATAGAAATACAACCACTTCCGTATAGGGGAATAATAACATCTCTATAGGAATACAATATACATATACGTGAAATACATTTTGAAGTTACATATACATCAACACAAAAGTATTCCATGTGGATATGCATTGGATGTAGAATTAAATTATGCATCCAACAAGTACCCAAATTTGAAATTTGGGTAAACCAATAAGGAGATATGCCAAAAATACGATAAGAGATATACTAATTCGGTGTTTGCTTTCCATCTAAGCAGAAGTTGCAGAAACGCGGATGGGGTCAGTTCATTTAAATCCGAATCCAAATCTTGTGGCATTTATTGATAACAGAGCAAGTTTTCTTCACAAATTCTTCTGCATCATCCGTAGAGAAGGAAATTCTTGTTGGCTGATTCACACTACATTAACAAAGTTATGGTAGTAAATACTTGTAATTTAAGAAAATATACTATCATAAATGAATGAAAAATGTACACTGTAATGACTTTGTGATAAAATGATTTGACCACTATCAAGCCGTTGTATAGTTATATAGAATGGAGACAATTGTTAACACAAATGTCCACATGACTTTGGGGTGATTCCATGAAGATGGGTAACTCTCTTTGGCCAAATATGACGGTGAAAAACAGAAATTTTACCCCTATATTAAATTGAAGCCCTCGAAACTCATACTTGCCACATGAATTTTGACATGCGGTTGAAAAATAAAATGTAGAGAATTATGTTGGCTTTCCAATGATATTTTTTCCAAAATATACCAATGCCATATATCGTGTCGAATTTTCATTTAATGAAACATGTGTACTTAAAAATTTGAAGAGCAATTAACAAGTAGTCTGTGTGCATGCACAATAATTTAATGTTAAAGTAATAATTTTAAAAATGAAATATGTGAACATGATCTAGACATAATGCACTAGGGCTTGCATATTTTTCTTTTAATTTTTCTCAAAAAAGTGTATTTATTATTATTTTTTGAAACTTACCAATGAATATTTAAGTCGCATTTTGCACACATGTGTGTGCGTGCATGAAATCTTTTGATTTTTTACAAAATTTGCAAAACTAAAAATACCCTTTTAAAGAGGACGCGTTTATCTGGGGCTTGTGTGTTTTTTCAAAATTTTTGGATGTGTATTTTTAATGTTGTGGATTTATCTTTGAGTTCAATCGAAATTGTCGGCATGGTTTTTTAGGGCAAGCGTTAGTAGAAATTTAAAAACAAAAGACATATGAATATAAAAATTCATAAATTTTATGTATCTGGATAGAAGATTTGTTGATGAATCCAATGGTATCAAGTCCATTCATTAATGAGCATTCAATGACATAGTTTAACTCTGTGGAAGGCAGACAAACATTCCATTCTGCTGAGAAAGAGGATTTCGGCCTGTATTTTAAGTCCTCGATCGAGCTATTTGCTCGATCGAGCTTTTTTAAATACCTCGATCTAGGGCTTAATAGAACCTCAATCGAGGGTTTAACAATACCTCGATCGAGGTGTTATTAAACCCTCGATCGAGGTATTTGCTCGATCGAGGGTTTGTCTGTGTAAAAAAAATATATAAAGCAACCGAGGCGAAACAACGAAAGGAGTTGGCAACAATTAATGTTTCCAACTACCCTTTCCTCCGAAAAACAACAACGAACCTGTATATAACTAACAAACAAGGATTCACAAAAAACAATTTACCTCATTTCTAGTTTTTTTTTTTTTCCATTAGAGATTTATCAATTTGATCTTGTTGAATTAGAGATTTGTCATTTTCATATTGCTGAATTAGACCTCATTAGACATGTAAGATATCTTTGGAGGCATAATTCAAGATTTCATACTAACATTTTGTTGTTTGTTATAATAATTTGAAAAAAAAATTGTTTGTTTTCATTGTAGATTGATTCATGTAAGATTTCTTTGTAGGCATATTTCAAGATCTCATACTAACACATTGTTGTTTCTTATAACATTTTGAAAAAAAAATGTTTGTTTTCATTGTAGATTGATGGAGAATAAAAAAAAAAGACAAAGAAAACATGCTAGACAACAAAATGCCAATGAAGAACGTGAGTACAATAGAGAACGAATGAAACAACAAAGAGCAAGGTTGAGAGACCAAGAAGATGGACATTTGGTGCAACAAATTCCAATGGAGGACAACCAAGGTAAATTATTGAATTACATGCTATCATAATTTAAATATCATGCTACATAATTTACAAAATTAGTAACAATTTTCCAATAAATCTAACTAAATTTCATAATTTAATTTGTTTCATATTTATTTGTAATTATATTCTTATTTATTTCATCAATTTGTTATTTAAATTTCAAAGTTTGCAACAATTTTTATGTTAAATGAACAATTTTCAAGTGACTTTAAACCAAAGTTAAATTAGAGCAATTTTCAAATGAAACATGTAAATTTATATTCGATTTTCATGTTAAGATATGAACATATTTTTACCTATTTTCAAATTATTTCAAAGTTGCTAACAATTTTCAAATTATGCTTCAAAGTTGCTTTAAAACAATTTTCAAATTATTTCAAAGTTTGCTAACATTTTTCAATTTTATTGTCCAACAATTTTCAAATGAAATGTACACTTAGATTCTATTTTCAAGTTAAAATGTATGTACATATTAACTATTTTGAAATTTCTAAACTTTATTAACAATTTTCAATGTTATTAAAATAAATTTCAAATTAAATGTACACTTAGACACAATATTTTCAAGTTAAATTGTACATATTTAACTAATTACAATTTTTTAAGTTACTAACAATTTCAAGTTAAATGTAATTTCAATTCTTGTTTTGTTAGAAAATTCGATTTCAAAACAAATGAATGAATATTATGAAATTTACATGTTTGATAGTTATGTATTAGTTAGAATTTATTCAATTTGAAAACAAATGAATGAATATTTTCATAGTTATGGTGGCTGACAATATTTTCATAGTAATGAATATTTGAATACAAATGAATGTTCAAAGAGCTATTTAATTATAATGTTTACTTTAAAAAAAATTTCATTTATTACATATATTTTTATTTGCATAATATGACATATTACCATGATAATATTAATGAGTAGAACCATATATTTTGTTAGGACAAATAGGAAATAATTAAATTTGCAATGTTTGCAACCTTGCATTGATATGCGAAGCATTATTGATAAAAAATCATTAAATTGCAATTTATAATAAAATTACAATTTCCATTTAAATGTCTATTGGTGAAATTGCAAAATCATCAACTAATGAAAATGTTATTTTGCATTAAAAATTATGAATTTCCCCTCAATCATATCACTACAATGTTTTTAATTAAATATCGTATTCATCTCTAAATCAATGTTGTTTTCCCCACATTTAGAGTATAATAGGTATGTTATGATGGGTAGAAAATCAATCTCAAATTTTTATTTCACGTATATACAACATGGGATGCATGATGTTGTCCTTGAAATTCTAGGGTAGAAGTGTTGTAATCATTTATTCTTTGCATGGTGATTTGCAACTTGCATTTTAAATATTTATTTATTTATAAATTATACCATAAAGTTAAAATATTATTTTTCTTGTAATGTAAAAGTAAAATGGACATAAATTGCATAAAGAAAATTTGCCTACAATTATATAATGTGATGATTGTAAATGCTATTAATTTTTATGCCCACAATAATTTTTATCAAGTTATTAATAATTATCTTGACTTAAATATATATAGTTGATTTTCAAGTTACTAGCAATTTTAAAGTTAAATGTACAAGTTACTACCAATTTTGCATCTGTTGCAAGTTCGGATCTAGGAATAATTCATGTCCGCTTAACTGTGGGAAGTACTTGGGCGTAAGCCCTAAAACTCATTGTTAGGAGTACCACAGAAACCCCAAAGTAGCTGGCCCATTGAGAGGTGTCGTTTGTGGCCAAGCGGTTATCAGTTTTACTTGAGCTATGGAGTGAGGGGTACTGCCCCAATACACAAGCCATCAGACAAAATTGGTGGCCGAGTGAAACACCTGAACTGTTAGGAAGCCGAACTTACCTGGGGTCCATATCTATTTTCAGCTGAACTGTTGTCGATCACTTCTGCGCCGTTTCAGATCCAACGCCGGCATTGCAGTGTTCGTCCGGGGCTCTTACGATGCAGAGGGGATGCTACTGTACGAGCACACATCCAGCCCAGAGTCTGGACTGTGGAGCCTGGTGAGATGTTAAGACCCTAGTGGGAGGCCTTCACTAACACCTCGGGGTTTTGGTGTAACGGTTCGTATCACTTGAGCAATTTGAAATTTCAAGTTACTAGCAATTTCGATTTTTACTTAGAACAATTCTCAAGCTAAATGTATTAGTTGGAAAATTCAATTCACATGCAATTTTCAATTTTTCAATTTTTCAATTTCCACATCAAATTTCAAGTTACTAGCTATTTTAAAGTTCAATGCACAACTATTAAGTAACCAATTTTCAGTTTGTTAATTTACATGTTACGCAGGGAGAGATTATGGTCAGACATCACATCATGGTGATCAAGAATCACATGACCCTGTGCCCCCTCATGATCCTGATCAGCCATCACATGACACCTTTCCCTCTCACATTGAAAATATAATTGGGAGTTGTAGTGGGGTTGGAAGGGGTGGAAATTTTCTAGAGGATTGTGCAGTTGTTTCTGCACAAGAAGAGATTGGGAACTCGATCCCTGGTCGGAGAGTTAGAGAGCATGTCAATAACATAATCAAGTCATATTTTGAACAACATTTAATGATGGCACAAGCTCAAATCCTACATGGGGTGATAAAACACAGAAAATTGAAACGTGCCACAAAGTTGTTGAGTTTTCAAGATGTTAAAACAAAAAAGACATGCCAGAATGCAATAGAAAATGTAAGAACTGCATTATTTTCATTTGGAAAATAAAAAAACAATGATACCCGAGCTCCTCATAAGGCAATTACAACGGCTGTTGTGGCACAAAGCACCTCAAGAAATCGAATGGTATCAACAATGGCATCATTGCTCAATGTTTCAAAAAGAACATTGCTCAAATATACTAAATTCAGGGTCCGGATAGATGAACGTGATGAAGCTGCTTGTTGGTCTCTTATTTGTAGGGAACCCTATCGAGATAGGATGGAAGCAGGCATTAGAGAGAAGGTGAGAGAATTTTGGGATAGTCATTCTCGTGCTATTCCAGATCGAAAGCATGTCCTACAACAACGTTTATCCAGAGGCATTTATCAGGATCACTGTAAGCATGTGATGGAGATGACGGGAGTTGCACTTTACGAGGAATTCCAAGAAACCAATCCTGGTGTTCAAATATAATTTAGCATGTTCAACAAATTGAACCCGTGGTATATTAGGCCGAATACGATTCGCGACACTTGTTGCTGTCGGTACCACGTTGAATTTCAACTATACTATGACACATTTCTGGATTTTTGCAAAAGGCACTGGAACGGTGTACTAGCTCCTCACACAGTGTGAGATTTTATTTGTATGATACTATCCAACAGGAATCCTGAACACGTGTTTTTCAATAAGAGGTGTGTAGGTGGGATAAAATGCCATGAATGCAGTGATTTGACATTGTTCTATAGGAACTTTCCTATCGATCCAACACACTGTGGATTGCCAGATATCACCGTTTGGAAGAGGTACGAGTACGTCACCATGAATCCAACACCTTCTTCATCTGTGCCATCCAAGAGGATCGAATTGCTCGATGATGAGATTCCTGTTTCAGATTTCATGGAGAAGTTTCAAAGTCAGATTTATAAATACATAAAGCACTCCCATAGGTCTAGGTGGAAATCTTCAGAATTCAAACATTCCCATGAGGTATTTGAGCCGGGCACAATCTTATTAGTGGTAGAATTTGCGGAGAACTACACCTTTGCTCCTCAGAGAGAGATACAGAGTGAGTACTATCACTCTGACCAGGTGTCTATCTTCGTACATTTGTTGTACAGACATGCTCAGGAAAACATTGATGGTAGGGATAGCACTCCCCAGTCACGTGAAGTGATCAAGGAGTACCATTTTTATGTTAGTGATGATCGTGAGCATGACACATTGTTCGTTCAACATTGCTTTGGGTTGATTTATGATTCATTCAAGAAGAGAGGCGTATCATTTACTGAACACTGCATTTGGTCAGATGGGTGTGCAGGGCAATTCAAATCGGCATGCTCATTTTATTGGTTGAGTCACCTGCACAAACAGACGGGAATCCGACACACCTGGAGCTTTTTTGAGACAGGGCATGGGAAGGGTGAACATGATGGCGCAGGTGCATGTGTGAAACGAGCACTTCGGAGGTACCAGATGAGTCATGGTGCAACCCGACTCAAATGCTCCATTGAAGTAGTTGATTGGTGCACACGTCATTTGGGACATTAGGGTCACGAACAAGCAAGGCCAGTGTGTAGGAAATAAACTCCAAACTCAATTAATAAGCTAATAACATTCAATAGATCAACATTTCCAAAAGAACACATGTACTCGATAGGAATTTACATATGACAATATGGTCAGTCAGGATGAAATTCTAAATGCTCTGAAATGATCACGTGAGAAGTACAACCCATTATATAGTTTATTACATTGCAAAATAATAACAAAGAAATTATTATTATTTGAAAATATATTAATGAGACAAATTAGCTTGACTAGTAATGAATGGATCGTGAGATTTTATAAAACAAATTCCCAACATTTAACACCAATGCAATGCAAATAAAAAATATCTAGTACTTCATACATGGTTGTACTTCTTAGGTATGCTAGACTTATTAATGCAAATAAAAAATATCTAGTATCAATGATTGTACTTCTTAGGTATGCTAGACTTATTAATGATGAAACAAGTGCTCTAGTTTACTACAAAACCAGGGATTGGGAGTTTCAATTTCATACATGGTTTATGAGGATGCTCATTACATGGGAAATAACATCATATTTGTTATGACTTAATCACTTGTCCTTGCATAGGGACCTTAGATTGAAAAAACATTGCTCAACTCTCATAGTTTTCCTCTAGAGCTAAATCATTTTAGGGTTAAGTAATTTGCAACCAAGTATTAGTCTTAATAAACAAATTTGCATGAATCTATATTAATAAATCAAATATGTGTACAATAAGCTAACATATATGATCTTGTCACAATAGGTCTCCATCACCAAGTCTTGGTCTCTCTATCCTTAGCCACATGGACACAACTCCCTTGCAAATGACTCTCGACTTATCACTATGGTTGCTACATCTGAAAAATATATACATGCCACTTTTTAGGCAAAGTTGAATTAGATTAGCCAAAAATACTCTATAAAGAAGATATCCAAGTACCAAAGGATATTGCATAAGTTCAACTCAAATTTCATCAACATAAGGGTGAGAACCATAGATTAAATGTGTACAATCCCACCATGCACCTATAGGCTTATAAATAATGCATACTTGTTGGAGAGATAGAGCATGGCCTTACAAGTGTCTACCTTGAAAAAATGTTGTTTGATATATGCCCGTCCACAATTTTTTGGGGCCATATTCAATTCCATTGCATTCATAAACATATAGGTATAACATAGTGTTTTTTGGGACACACTAAACTCCAATGATGCATTCAATGACAAAAAAATTAACAATTTCACAATAAATTTAATGATAAATGATGATGACATTAATCATAATCCAATTAAAAATATCACAACTTTTCTTAGTTTCAAAATAAAACACAATACATTTACAAACGTTACATAAAATCTTTCTAGAATTATTCAAACAAAGTTCCAAAAGTGTTACGAGTCATTTTGTTGATAACATAAAAGAATGTTAAATAATGAAAATTAGTGATTGGTGGAATATTATTTTGAGGGTTCAAATTTCAGACAAATAATAGGGTACAAGTGTACAAGTAAACTCTAGTTTTGAATCCAAAAGTGCAACAATGTCTTAGCAATGTAATTTCCATTCTCGATTTGAATAGAAGTGGCAATGTTCTTTTGGAGACAAAAAATATCCAAAAAATAAAATATGCAATTAGAATCCATTCAACATGTGTTGCGATCATTTGCTATTGAATTGCTATTGATTGTATGGTGAATCCACGAATGTATCCCTCTTTGAGAAATCCATGTATCCCTCTTTGACCACTAGTCCCAATATTTTTTAATAACAATCATAAAGCTATGGTCAAGGGACTTAAAGATAGAAATAAAATAATATTCTTTCATTGTATTTTCCTTATAAATAATAAGGTTGACAAAGTAATGCTAGGTAATATGAGCTTGTTCTAAGAGGACCTATGGTCATCCATTGCCAATTTCCAAAGAGCATTTCCGTAAGTTTTATTTGTCTAGCCATTTTTATAATTTTTACATTTTAGAAATGTCCATATTTTTAAAAAGGTGTTTTTATTGTTGAATTGTAGTTTGTATTCCACAAAGATGGTAGAAAAATCTAATCCAAACACATGTAGTCTAGTCCAGCAAAATGTATTTGTAGTGGCTTATATCATTCAGAGACATCATCTAATGACGTTAGGCCACTTGATGTTGGGAATTTTTCCAAGCTATCCATTATGGTTCCAGGCCAATTTATCTTCATTGATGCTCACATTGTGGACATATTTTTCATGGCCTAAGAGGGGATCCTATTTAGGACAATTTGGCAAGTTAGTTATGGTTATGGTTATGATTAATAATATATGATTATATATTATTAATATTCATTTTTTAATTTTTTATATTATATTATTAATATTAAATATTATTTTTTTAAAATAAATTAAGTAAAAATTAATAAATAATATATGATTATATATATTATTAATATTCATTTTTTAATTTTTTATATTATAATATTAATATTAATATATGATTTTTTTTTCAATCTTTTTGGCATTCTCGGAGGATAGAAAAAAAATTGGCAACATTTCTGCTTGCAAATTCACATACCAAATAATTTTTAAACAAATAAATGCAAAATAAATTTAAAATCCTAAAAGTATTTCAAATTTAAAATAGTTTTGGTTTTTGTTTTGAAATGGTTTTCTGTTTTAGGTTCAAATGGTTTTTTTTTTCAATCCTCTTGGCGTTCTTGGAGGATTGAAAAAAAATGGGCAGCACTTCTGCCTGTAAAATCACATTTTAAAATAAAACCGGTAGCATTTATGGGGTGAAATGCTATCGGTTGATATAAAAACAAAAATAAATTAAATAATTTAAACAAATAACTGACAAATATCTAAAACCCTAAATTTATTTCAAATTTGGTTTTTGTTTTGGTTTGAAATGGGTTTTTGTTTTGGTTTGAAATAGGTTTTTGTTTTAGTTAAATTAAATGGTTTTTTTTTCGATAAGTTTGGTTTCAATGGTTGTTTTCGGTTTCAATGGCAGTTTAGTTTCAATGCCTACATCCTAACTATTTCTAGAAAACCAAATTAAACTTAGATTTGATAAAAAACACAAATTTATACATAAAATATGAAATATATATATTTTTTAAATAACAAAACAAATGGTAGATTTCTACCCACCTGGTGGAATAGATGACATGATGGCGTTGCTGTGGGGAGGTGGCATCAATGTGGGGAGGTGGCGTCGGGCAGGTGCTCGGTCGAGGTCCCCGGTCGCTGTAGCTTTGTGTTTGTCAAGCCACTGCACGAAAACAGGGCTGGTCGAGCCCTGTTTTATTTTTTTTCTCTGTCGCATTCCCTCGATCGAGGGTTTGCTCGATCGAGGGTCTGTCAACCCGCTGCACAACCGCCCGGACCCTGTTTTTTTTTTTTTTATGGATCGAACAAACCCTCTGTCGAGGTTTGGCTCGATCGAGGGTTTGGTTAGACCCTCAATCGAGGGTTTAAAACATCCTCGATCGAGGTATGTTAAATCCCTCGATTGAGGTATTTTTAAACCCACGATCGAGCATATAAAACCTCGATTGAGGGCTTGAAATTACCTTGATCGAGGGTCCGAAAAACGAATTTCCCCCTTGCAATCCGCCAAAAATGGTGAACCACATTCGTGGATTCACCCTTTGCACCAATGAGGCATTGATCTTTGCATGAAATGAAAGGCATTGTGTCTGCATTTTTGTTAATAACTCTCATGTCGGTTAAAATAATCTATTTCCATAATTGTGAATTAAGGAAACTATTTTTATAACTGTGAATTAATATGTTGTTATGCGGTTTTGGTCTTTTCAAAGAAATCAAGTGGATATAATTTCAACTATGCATCAATTCATGTAAGATGATTTGATCATTCTTCTCATGGTAGAATTAGAAAATGGAAATGATGACATCCTACCCCATAAATGGCTCAGGGATGTCATGCAGAATCCATCCAAGCAAAGATTCAATGGAATGAAATTGACTCCATACCAAATTGGAATGGGGAAAGATTTGTTTGCTAGGCTATCTTTAATGATATAACCAAGGCTAAAATATTAGTGTATTGATTTTAAATGGAATTATAAGTAAAGGAAATATGATAAATATGATTATTATTTAAAAAAAATTATTCATTTTTAATTAGCAAATATGGTTGTTGTTTTATATCTATGGGGAATTCTGAATTCCGAATATTATTTAGAACCATTTTTAGTTAGCAAATATGGTTATTATTTTATATCTATTGGGAATTTCAAATATTATTTAAAAAAGTTATTTACTTTATATTTTCTTGCATCAAAAATTAATTTAAATTTGTTAAATTTTAAATTAGAAAAAGCTAAGCTTTGCATAGATCCTTCTTTTAATTAAAAAAATAGATTTGTACTAGGCCCTGGGCCCTTGAACCAATAAAAGCTATTTTTTCTTAGGCTTTAGATGTGATTTCTTTTTCAGTAATCTCTAGATGCAACTTGGCCATCTAATTGTGGAGCATGAGGCTCTTGCATGAATCCTCGAGGTGGTAGTTGAGTTCAGGAAGAGAATCCATGTAATCAATCAAATATTTTTAATCCTTTCTACACACTTAGTTTGAGGATCCCTATCAAACTTGCAAGGTTTCATCCATTTAAGTTGCATTATTGTACATTTTTGGTAGGTCCTTTTGGCTACCTAGCTGGGGATTTCTTCAGCCCCTTGTTCTGTACCTTAGCACATTTCATTTTAAACAGTTAGAGGCTCTTCGAGACTTTGTCTTGGATATTCAAACAAGGTTTTCCATTATGATAACCATGATCACCCAAATTGTTCTACTCATCAAGAAAAAATAAATGGACTGAAGCTTTTAACATGGAGATGTGTTGATCCTTGGTCAATCTTGGTTGCATCATCAACTGCTCTCTCTATATATAGATATATGAATATAATTGTTCCTGAATTTCAACATTGCCACACACACAACATTCTCTTTGTATGCCATTGTTCGTATTTCTAGAGCTACAATGGCATTTCTTTCATTCAGAATCCATGGATGAGCGCCAACGATTATTTTACATGAACAATTTCTTTCCCAATTTACTACTAGAAACCATCATAATTGTGCAAATATGAATATTTGTCAAGTAATTGCTCATATTGAATATCAAAGCATAGATAGAAAATGATTGAAAAGCATATGAACTAGCTCGTTGAAAAGGGATGAGTTTCAAACAGAGTGTACTACATTCGAAGGGTGATAAGGGTGTTGGTGTGTCCTTTTTCCCAAAAGCTGCCAATGTTCAAAAGTGCTGAGAGATTATATGTACCTGCACTCAATGTGAGTGAAAAATGCTAGATATCCTAGCCCATCTATTTATTTCTTTATTATCTCACACTTCTGTATGTTTTCACTGCGTTCATGGGATTACCTTGGATCTCCTCAACGTTGAGCATCTTTAATCGTTTTTAATGAGATATCTCATATCGATGTGTATGTTTTCTATTTGCATATTCCCTGGTATATTTCTGCCCGATCATTAAAGGACATAATTTGTGTCCCTTCATATACTTCGCTAAAAAGAGCCAGACATTAATAGTTAATATGAAGATCATTTTGAGTGAGTGTATGTTCATCAATATCCATGGTTCTATTACACTACCTTCCAAGTTTTTCATCAACTTTAAAATGTATATTATATATGTTATGAATTTGCAATCCATTTCAACAATACCGAATAACTACAATCCACCAACAAAAGTGTAAATAGTTTATTGAGAAATTAAATGTGAATCCTTTGTCGGTGTCCTCTTCAAATGCAAGTAAAATCGAGTAACAATGGTAAAAGGCAAGCGAATAAATATAAATTTGGAAAGATATTCAATTAAGTCAAAGTTCTAAATCCATAATGTTTATTTAAATTTAAAAATATAAACAACTATAAATAAAAATAATATATAATATTCAATATCCAACTATATATAATTAATTTTAAATTTTGAATAAAAATAATATATAACTTTTTAATAACAAAATATATTTAATTAATTTTAAATTTATATAAGTTGATTATTTCATTATAAAATATAAATAGTGAAATAATCACTACAAACTTTCATGTGATCTACAAACATTATTGACATTTTTAATTATAAAGTTGAAAAGAAAGAATTCTAAATAGAAAAACTATTCAAATAATGAGAAGGCACTTTCAAAAATCTTACTATGTAGTTTTTTATTATTTGAGTAATTTTATTTATTTATTTGAGTAGTACTTAAGAACTCTTATTATGCTTTAAAAATTATTCTTGATACCATTTTTATTTAGTCCTAAAGTGTTTGATGGAAACCTATGAAGAATTCATTTGGAACTATAATTTATACTCATTTTAAACATATATAAAGATAATCATATTTTATCAAAATGTCATACATTATTTTTTAAATGTTCATAATATTATTTTTAAAATATTCATGATGTTATAAAATTTTATAACCAATTTAGTTACATGTAAACCTAGAAAAAGAAAGGAAAAACTACTTATGCATGACATTGTTACTATTCTAGCTAGAATCTATGCACTGTCTATAAATAAGTTTCAAGACACACAAACATGAGTCTATCTCTATTGCTTGATTGAATAGAGGTTTTTAATTGTAATTTATATTATGATACACATAGAACACTAAAGCTAATGAAAATTGTTTTGCAAGAGTATAAGTTAATGAAATTATTTACAAATTTCATACTATTAAGTATTAATCTCTGTACTAATCATTCATTGTTTTAAATATGTATATTATCAATATTAGTAATAAAAATATTATTAAAACTAAAAATATTAATATTCCAACAAAACATTTCATAATTAAAAAGTTTGAAATATTAATGTTCCAACCAAACATTTCATAATTAAAGATTTTGTTATTATTATAAATAAATTTACAAAACAAAACTTAAAAAAAAACATTAATTTTTTTGTTGTTGTAAAAAAGTCATTATAACAAATAATTTTAAAATCATCTTTTAATGTTACTATTTTAAGTAAAATATTTTAAAATATTTTAAAAATCATCTTTTAATGTTACTATGTTAAGTAAAATATTGTTAAAGTGATATTTTTTAAGGTTTTAAAATATCAAAATTATATTTTAGTAATATCAAAATACACGTACATAAAGTAAAAATATATTATTTTACTGATATTTGTTTTCACTTTATCATTTACATTTTTTCCACGAAATGTTATCAATAAGCATTCGTGGAAAAAACTGTAAATGACTAGTTCATAGCTTCGTGGAAAAGAATGACCGTTACTCTTCTGTCGTCATTGGCATTGGATGGGCCATGGTTTACTCGGCCAGCTGGTCTCGATACTTATTACTTGTTAGCTGCTGAGGCTTATAATGCTGTTTATCTATAGGATGTTTTTCTGTTTGCTTATTGGATACTTGAGTGTCTTGTGGCACTGTTTTTTAGAGACTTATCTGAATTAGTTATTGATACTTTGTTGTTTATATGATAGTTTTTTTTGGTCTTTCTATTGACAGGGTTTGTTGCTTATATATTTATATGACAATTTTTCCCTGGTCTTTTTAGTGACAGGGTTTGTTGCCTATGTACTCATATGACAGTTGGACATATTTACTATTTCACATGTTAATAGTAAATTGAATTTTTCTATAGAAAAAAAAAGCTTAGTGAAAAAGAAATGTGCATTGAATAGAACAGAAAGTGCCAATGTACAAAACCAATATGCTGTGTGCGGGTGAATTTGGACAAAACATCACGGACGGAAAGAAGTGTGGGTATAAAAAGTTGAAAAATATAAATACCTTTTTTGGCAACTCCATACCAAATGTGACGGAGTTTGCCAGCTGCTTGAGAAGAATTCGGCGATGCCCCGGGAAATTTGTACAAAAACTACATGGAAAGAAGTATCTTAATTTGTACAAAAACTACATGGAAAGAAGTATCTTAATTTGTAAGGAATTACCAAGAAACTTTATGGAAAGAAGTATTACTTAAGATTCCTCTACACTTTCGACGCAATTGCTTATTGATAACATTTCGTGGAAAAGAAGTATTATATTACTTAACATTCCTCTGCACTTTCTAGGCAATTGCTTATTGATAACCATTCGTGGAAAAAATGTAAATGATAAAGTGAAAACAAATATCAGTAAAATAATATATTTTTATTTTATGTAAAACTTTATGGAAAGAAGTATTATATTACTTAAGATTCCTCTGCACTTCTAGGCAATTGCTTATTGATAACATTTCGTGGAAAAAATGTAAATGACTCGTTCATAGCTTCGTGGAAAAGAAGTGTGCATTGAATGGAGCAGAAGCTGCCAATGTGTGGGGGCGAATTTGGACGAAACTTCACGGACGGAAAGAAGGTTGGGTATAAAAAGTTGAAAAATGGCAACTTCATACCAAGTGTGAGAGGGAGTTTGGCAGCTTTCAGAGAAGAATTCGGCGATGCCCTAGGATATCTGGTACGAAATTGCTTGAAAATTTCATGGAAACAAGTGTTTTAATTTGTGAGTAGGTGGTTGTCTTGGCCTAGCTTGATCAAGGACTAATAATAAATCTATTATTCACTGTTTTTTTCTACCAAATTTTCTAAAATAAATGTTGTGTTTATTCTTATGTTTTATTTCTATGACATACTTTATTCTTAATTTATAAGAAATTAATTTTAATTGGAAACTTCATGGAAAGAAGTGTATTGAAGATGGGCTAGTCAATCCAGAAGTATGTTAATTTGTAAGAAATTAATTGAAAACTTGGTCGAAAGAAATTAATTGAAAACTTGGTCGAAAGAAATTGCGATACAATGGGCTAGTCAATCCAGAAGTATGTTAATTTGTAAGAAATTAATTGAAAACTTCGTCGAAAGAAATTTGTAATAAGTATGAATGATTTTTTTTATAAAATTGCGATACAAGGCTCCGCTCTTATATTTCATCCAATCTCGCCCTCCAAAATTTCCCATTCTCTACAGCTGCTTTTGTATTCATATTTTCCACTGCTCTGCAGCAAGCAGGCTAGTAATGGATTTGCTGAACAGAACTACCCGTGACGCCATCAGAATCAGGATCATTACTTTGATCAGACAGATAGATCATGTCATTCTGTGTGATTGGTCTCAGCTTCTGGAAACTCAGTTAAATCGACTGAAAAGACTCTTACTCGATATCAGTAATCACTGATTGGTCTCAGCAAGGCGCGCCCTCAGACACCGTGAATAATTGTTTGGAAAGGATGGAAAATGAAGTTAGGTCGGCGGAAATTTTGATCAGACGCTCACAACGTTCCAAATGCCTCTTTCTCGAGCCGAAGATGTCACTTTTTGAATGGAATGTTGCACAGAAATTGGAATCGGACGCACATGTGGAACTCTCTGGTAAAATTATTCAATGGAAGACAAATGTGTATAAGCTCTATAGAGAGCTTGAAAAGCTTGAAACAGACTTGGTAGAGATGGTACAGAGTGGGACTAAACATGGCGAGGTGGTTGTAGAGCGGTGGTTAAGGGAAGCTCCCCATGTTCGCATAATTGGTGTATGCGGCGAGTTGGAAAAACAACATTGCTCCAAGATGTCTACAACAGGTACAAGGTTAGTGACTTCTTCGATGTTGTCATTTGGGTGACAGTCGGTCAATCTGGTATTCCAGGTGTGCAGGATTGTATTGCTCGGACAATTAATTTAGATCTAGCTGCTCAGCATTCTATTGATTTAGATATGAGAAAGTTAAAACTGTTAGAATATCTCAAGGCCAAGAAATTTCTTCTGATTTTTGATGACGTGTGGAAACCACTCGATCTCAAGAAATTGGGTGTGGAATTTGGCGATGACAAAGGAAGCAAGGTCATATTCTCTAGTCGCATGAGCCGTTTGATTGAAGCAATGGCACCCAAAAACTCTTTATATGTACAACCCTTGACCCTCGAGGAAGCATGGGAGTTGTTCCGCAATTTAGCTTTCAAAAACAGCCATCTTTCACAGGATTTAGAGGATATTGCCAGAGAAGTTGCCGATGAGTGTAAAGGTTTACCGTTATCCATACATGTAGTAGCTGCAACAATGAGAGGCAACACTTTTGTATATGCGTGGGATCTTGCTTTAACGCAAATGCAAATACCGATTGATCATATTTTTCCAGCTTCTTATCGTACCATTGATTCACACTTGTATCAGATATTGAGATGGGGTTATGAGAGATTACCCGATGCTAACTTCAAGAGTTGTTTCCTGTATTGTGCCATGTTTCCCAGAGATGAAGAAATTGAGGTCGACAGGATGGTGGGAATGTGGATCGCCGAGGTCTTTCAAAGAGCATGGACACTGCCCACGGTTGTATAAAGTTACTTGTAGAGCGGTGTTTCTTCCAGGTAACTCACATTCCCCATGGAAAAGTTTTCATAAAAGCTTACAATCCTCTCCGTGAAGTGGCAATTTATATTGGAAAGACGGAGGAACATTCTCTGTTCATGGCAGGTGGACAGGTTCAAAATTTTCCGATGGAGACCGAGATGAATGATTGGAAAAGAATATCATTTTACGGCAATGATATTAAATCTCTACCTGCAAAGGGATTGAAATGCAGAAATCTAGTGAGTTTAATCCTAGGGGCAAATAAAGAGTTAGAAGAAGTCTCGTTGTCTTTCTTAGAAGAACTCCCCTCTATTAGAGTCTTAGATCTGTCTCACACTAAGATAAAATTATTGCCAATAACATTTTGGAGACGTAGACATCTTGAGTATTTGGATGTAAGTTACATCTTGAGTATTTGGATGTAAGTTCATAGGTTATTTATCTGAGCTTCAGTTTTTAAATCTGTCGGGATGTTCCAAACTAGAATCATCGCCTGAAGCCAGAGGTCGTCTTTCTAAACTTCAATTTCTAAATTTGTCAGGATGTTACAAACTAACATCAATACCATCTGTAGTATATGAGCTAAAAAGTGTCAAATATCTTCACATATCTCAATATAATGTTTTGTTATAGATTAAAAATGATTCATGATTTTAAAATGCAAACATAAGAGATTGATATCTCAATATAATATTTTTTATAAATTAAATGATGATTTGTAATTTCACAATTCATTTTGTTAAGATAAAGTATATATTGATGTATCAAATCATTTTTTAATGTATTTTTCATAAATGGAAGGAGCTTCCAATCTTGTAATATTAGAGTTTTGTTATCGATGTTGCTCCTTCCAATCTTATTTAATATTAGAGTTTTGTTATTGATGTTTGTTCATAAATGATAGTAATTGGTCTAGGTCATCACAATAGTTATAGATTAGCGATTAAATATTTGATTGTTATTTTTTAGGAATATCTCATACAAGTAGTGCTCAATTTGTAAAAAATCATTATATTCTATAGAAATCATCTCATTAATAATAATTTATTGAATATATTGTAAATCTTCTCGAAACATAATGAATGAGTGTCCTTATAAAGCATGCATGTGCTTTATAGCATGATGGTTAAAATTTGCAACGCTTGGTATTGGCATATGTTCATAAGGTGCTTGAGTGCACACTACTGCTTTATTGTAATTAATAAGGTAAGATTTCCCGATGTTGGTTGTTCTTTGGATGAACTTTTTTATGCGACCATTTTTTCTATCTTTATTGAGAATGTTGTTGTATCATTATGTTGACTGTGAAATGAAGCACATGTTGGTTGGTTGTATGGTTTCCACTTGATATGTTGAATCCTATGAATTGTGGTGCTATAGCCATGGTTTCTTCACGTACTTTGGGTTGGTACCATATATGGTTGGTGTCAAAGTCACAATATGAAGCATCTCAAGCTCATTGAAATGCATACTATTAGTGGGTATAATGTAGATACCAAATTCCAATCTTTCATCTCCATTTAGATGCATGTTTGAGTATCTTCATCATCATCCATTGTTGTGTCCACATTGCGGTTAGGTGCACAACTAACATGTTGTGCATTGTAAGAATTCTTCTATTCTCCCAATTTTCTACAATAGCCTCTTTTTAAAGTTGATTGTATGTTGTGAAAGTAAGAAAGGGTTCTTATAAGAGAAACACACTCATACAAAATTTCATGAAGGCATTGAAATATTTCTCATGAATTGCAAAAAAGTGTGGCAAGAATGGGCCATCATTGGGATGCTTCTTCATTTACTCTTTTCTTTTTTCTAGTGTTGATTATATGACTAGTATTTTGCAAACTCATTTAGAGGTAAAGGATGCAAGTAAGATGGATGTTTTCCAAATAAGCATGTTTAATTATGTTGATTACACATGAGTATCAATTAAGTGTATCCAAATAAGCATATTGAATTATGTTGATTACACTAGACATATAAATAAAAATGAGAAATTAGTATACAGTTGATAACAAAAATAAATAAATATCATCTAATGTTATAATGTCTTGAAAATAGATGCACACACAAAAAAGACTCAACTTTGCACTCATCATTAATATTCAAGTTTCTCCATAGTTTAATATATGTCTATGATAATTAAGATCTTCTTCCTCCACATCATTTTTTTTGTTTGCTAGCATGTCCATAACTTGCGGGACTAGCATGTAGTCTAAGAAACCATGACCCAGGGGCATCTAAGCCATCAAAAACACCCGGGGATTGCACCCATCGTAGTCCACACCAACCCTTAGCATGGATAGATTTTTAGGTGTCTCCTCCCACTACTACGGAGTTTCAAACCCTGGAATGCCTAACAAACAAAACCGTTAGAAACCAATCAAGCTAGTGGGACTTGAATGGACATATTAAACCCGGATCTATGGCTTTAAGATGGATCTATGTTGACAACATCTCCCCCATACTGTGTTATAGAGAAATTAAATCTGAATTAACACAATACACTTATCTATAATTTTTTATTTTCTAGTCGATTTTCAACATACATTTCTTTTCCAAGAAGTTACCAAATAGTTTTATAACTAATTTTTTTCTTAAATAGATAAAAACAAATAATTTATACATTACTTTTCTAATTTATTGTCAAATTAATTTTGTAGCAAAATGATATTTTTTTCTAGTAAAAATAAAATTCTTGCATAAATTTTACTAGCAAAGTTCCACTATCTAAATTTCATTCATAATGGAATAATGCCTTAAAAAGCTTTGCCCAATCTTGAATTAATTAGTATCATAAAAAAAAAATTCCAAACCAATGTTAAACTTAACACCATGGGTTTGCTACAAGAGTCTGTAGAAACAAATAATGTGTCATAACTCATTAATAGAGCCACTCGTAACCTAGTGTAAAGGGACAAAGTGAAATTCTTTCTCATGGACACTGTCTATGCATTAATTAAAATGCTCTATCTTTGTGAAAATATCTTAAATCACATGTTTATGATTTCTAACTAATTAGGTATTGGATTTTCATTTTTCATGATTTTAATAGATTCAATAAATCCTAAAACCCCTCGAATCATATTTATAAATTGGTGAAATTCTAATTTTAATAATATAAGATTGGAAAAAATATTAAAAAAAAGGTAGGCCAACCTTAACCTTAACCTACACCTTTGTCACCCTTTGTTATGAAAATTGTTAAGAAAGTTCTTAGAATCCAAATTTTGGTATGGCAAATTACATCTCTGTAACTTAATATTAATCTTTGAATGTGCTTAAAAAAAATTAATTCTACTTTAATCAACTTAAAACTTAAAATTTATAATAAATCCTAATCATTAGAAAATTACAAAGATAAATATAAAAATTAAATGGAATACGGGGGGCACATGAAGATGCTCCCCAAAATTGTTGCAATGGGGGCGCACTAGTGGGAAGAAAACGACCACGTGAAAGTGCCTAAGGAAACGCGCACGCGCAGCTAGGTTCGGTACTGAATCGAGGCAGGTGCGTGTTGCTGGTGCGTGCGCGCTCAGGGTGAGCGCGCACTCCTGTTAAAAATTATAAAAAAAAGAGGGAAGAATGTTTGTCATTCCACTGTTTGCAGCCGAGCGTGACTTCTTCTTCTCCATATGCGTGTCGCTACAAGCCACCCAAGTCACTCATTGCACTCCACAACCATCCAAATCCATCCACCAACTCGTCAACAAGTGAATTGGTAGGTAATTTTCATTTTTTTGTCATTTAATTCATTGTTTTTTGTTTTTTAAATTTGTAATAATTCCCAAATTATTAAAACAATAAAGAAATTTTCAATTGCAGATTGTAAATAAATACAATGAATGAACAAAACATTAGCATGGAGTCCAGTGGAACACAAGAAAATACTAATCCTGGAACCAATGAAAATCCTCAACCAAATCCAAATGCCCAAGAAAATCAAAACCCCCAACCAAATGTTGACCAAGATGAATTCAACTATTATGTAAATGAAATGAGAGTGCACACTCAAGATCTAAGAAACACTGGGGAACCATCTCGAGTGTCCCTTGCCACCTCAATTGAGAGTTCAATTAACTCCCTCATTCACGCACATCGCCAATTGACTAACATGACTGATTATAGAGTTAGGATGCTGGAGTATTATTCCCAGGAATTTCCAAGGATGAAATAAAATATTTGAATATTACAAAGGCCCAATTGTACAGTATGTTCATCGATCCAAGAAGACAACAACCAACTGAGATTAGAACACCACGTGTCTACATGGATTGGTGTCATTTCCAACCATGGAGGGACAATTGGATGCAGAGGTGGTTCGTGGTTTACGATAAACCTTCCTGCAATAATAGGGAGGTTCCACAGTACTTCCTTCGGCAATTGTGGGCTGAGTTTCAACTCGGTTTACATGTCAACTACTTTGACATAACCGAGTTCCAAGGTGTTCGGCGTGGCTCTATCCAAGATCAACCTGTTGCTAGGAGAAACCCACTAAGAGGACCACCACCTCCTAGGCGCAAGCCCAACCCCTCTCCCCATCCGCCTTAGTTACCCCACAAACTTGATCAGATTGAGGGCGTGATGAGGAGGGTTGCACGGGCACTGCTTAGACATACTGCCTTTGTAGCAGCTACTACAATGGAGAGACAGGTTGACCCTCATAGAGACACAGGTGTAGGGCCTTCAGGACAGATTCAAGGTAGACCTTTGACCGGTGGTAGCCATGTTGGGCCTTCTAGTTCCATGGGGACAATGTCAAATATTTGTCCCCATTGCGGGCACACTTGCCCTGGCCCGATCGAGGGCTGCTATATGGAGCAGGTTAGCACTTTTTTTAATGTGTTTTCAATCATTACCTGATAATTTGTAAAGTAATTTTAAAGTATTTTTCCTTGACTTAAACTATTATTTCAATGTACATCTATTTAGAGTCGAGATGCCATCATGGGAGAACGCAACATCTCCCAACCTAGATGCAGCAATGGTAGCTGCAACTAAATTTGCGGCACCTCACACAGAGGTATTTTCAATACCCCACACAATATTGTTATTAATTATTGCATTTCTATTTTTATGTATTTATATTTATGACATACATGATGATAGTTCGTACAATATTTTTTAATATTTTGATTGACTAAATAATTACTTGTTTAATATGTTTATAACGTGCATGCATTTTGGTGTCCATAGGTATGCACGCAGTACTCTAACCAGCCATCTCCGCCAGGGGTCGGCAGATCTCCATATACACAGGTACAATGTGTAGTTAAAAACATGCTTTTAATATGAAATGTTATGACATACTATGGTTTAATTTGATTTTTGTTTACTAAACTATGATATTACAAATTTGTATGCAGGGGCCGCCAATAGCTGCAGGCCACCTTAGTCCCATGTTTCAACCCTCTCCCATGAGTCACCCCCCTCGCTTCCATCCAGACCCCTCCTATATCCATTCCCTCCTTTCCATCCACCCTCCCCTCTCCATCCATACTCCCCCCTCTGTCCATCCTCCGCCATTCGTCCATGCACCCCCATCTATACATCCTCCCCCATTCATCCACACCCCTTCTGTTGATGTATTTGTAACTTTGAAAGATATTCTCCTATGTATTACATTTGTACTTTATTGTATTCCTTATGGAGATGTATTATTCCTCCAATCAGAAGTGTCGTCATTTGTATGTGCAAGTGTTTCAAGTATTATTATAAGTGTCGTAACTTATATTTGATGGGTTATTAGACCAAATTAGAGGGGTAGGCCTAGTATGGGTTAAAGGGTTATTAGACCACCCTAGTGGGGGTCGGCCCAGTGACAAGTGGTAATGGGTTATTATACTCTTTTAAGGGAGGTCCTCCCAGTTAGAGTTAAAGGCAGGTCAAGTCATTGTATAAATAGAGAGTGTGACTCTCCCATTCTATTCCTTCACACACTCACTCACTTCGCATTAGTGAGAGAGAGGAGGAGTGCGCACAAGTGGAGGAGGAGTTGCTTCTAGGAGACTATCTCTTGTTTTGGGGTTTGATATTTGTGATCTTTGTATTGGTGCTCATTCTATCTTTGAGGAAGTTGTGGGGTTTTTCACCTTCTTGTTTTTCCTCAGTGAAATGCTTTGTGTCTCTTGTCTCTTGTGTTTGATATGTTGTACATGTTGTTCTCTCAGTTATGATCCTAGATCAGATTGAATTAACTACTGAAAAACTAACATGGTATCAGAGCTATCCTGAAGGAAGACATTGTATGGCATTTATGACATTTGTTGCACTTGCGACAAATTGGAAGCTAGCACTTGATGTAGTAAAAACTAGTCATCATGGCACTTTCGCTATAAATACGTTTTGGCGAAGTTTAAGGATCTGAAAATTTTACAGACCGAAGATGAAATGTTCATGTACCTTGTGTCCGAAGATCAGCCCCAGATTCGTTTTCCTTTGTGAGATATGATTCGTACAAGTTAGGATTTCTGCCTCTTTCAGAATGCAGCCCTAAACATGTGACCTAGGAACAAAGGTCATATCTCGGGCTACGAAGCTCCAAATGGAATTCCGTAAAAAGTGGTAGTTAGGGCACGGACTGTAGTTTCAAAGTACCAGGTTTCAGAGGCCTAAATTGAAACACTAACACGTGGTACTCCGTACACGTTTGCTATGTTGTTTCATCCCATAAAACGGTCATTTTGCGACACTTAGCATATCTCTCTCATAGAGAATCCATTTGAGATCAGATCTGTGGGGTTGGAAAGATGACAGGTCCGTCTACCACATACCAAAGTTTTAGACCCCGAAGATCTGAAATTTCAGAGATACATTAGAAACAATATGGCATATATTTCTGTCATAACAGAATTGGATTCTCAACACTTTCATTTTTGGTTTGTCATTGCTACGGGAAATTAGGGTTTCTGCAAAAGTTAGAATTTTTGGAAAATGAGACCATGGCTAGATGCTCCTCATCAAAATCAAAATTTAGAGACCAAGATCGAAGTTTTTGGCTAGGTAGAACCCCAGGCTCTATCGAACCCTAGTTCAAGATTTTGACCAGAAAACCAGAATTTGACAGAAGCTGCAGATCCGAAACTCGCAAGTCAATTTTTTAAGTTTTCAAAATATGAGCACACTAGCTTGCTCACCTTAGTCATCTGCATCTCCCTGTCTAAGCAAAAGTTTGAAATTCTAAGTTTGTATTTTTAGGGTTTCTCTGTCAAACCCTAGCCAGCTCCAGATCCAACTTCAACAAATCAAAGTGGATTGGGTTAATCCTAGAAGAGAATGAATTGGACACCTACATGAGTGAAGAAGTTCTAGTTCCAGAGGGATATGACGCTAAGGCCTTACATAAGAAGACTTCAAGCAATCTCGACAGGTATGACTTGAGGAGATACATGTATGTTTTGAAATATGTTCATGATTAAGTTTATGATATGTTTGTCTTCATATTATTGAGGTTAGTACAATCTAGATTAATTTTAGACTTGTCTTATCACCTTAGTAAAAGTATGAATGCATGTGAATGATAGAAGACATTCATTGGTTAGGCTTATGACACTTATGATTGTTCTAATGCATTGTGGTGTTGTATGGGGATGATGTTGTCCACTAACATGAAAGGTACATAAAGAAAGACAAATCAAGTACTAGATCAAGAACATATGACCATGGTGACATGAAGACAAGGACTCATCGATAGCCATTGATCACATAGAAGCTCTACTTACGAGGTATAATTTGGTTCTACAATGCTTAACTTTTAAGATATGAAGGTTACTCGCACAAGGTCTCTAAATCATTGAAGAGAACAAAGAAGACATCATTTGGGTGTGTTAGACATAAGTTGTAAACATGACAATGCACGTATGTTTTTCCTATATCAAGTTAGAATCCTACCTTGTGTTAGGATCTTATATAAGTATACTTTTTGTATGATTGATAATGATTATTCATGAAGTTATAGGTTTGAGTGATCATGGGTTTACGCATATTATGCTTCTTACTTTGATTGATGATATGACACACTAGAAGAGTCCTATGGTCAAATAAGAATATGCATGATTAAAAGAAGTACTCCCTGAAACCTTGAATACTAACACTTGTGACAAATTACCTATGTATGAAATTATCATGACCATACATATTTAGAATCATAATGTTTTGATAGTATTGAGATTATAGTAATGCATGTATGATTATGTATGAGATCTTGAAGATGACACAATGATGACACTAGTGCACACTTAAGCATGCATAGTGGTCCAGGATGGATATAAGTTCAAAGATAGATAATCCAGGAAGCAAAGATCAAGAGGGAGCACACTCTAGTAATTCCTGCAAGGAAGCAAAGATCAAGAGGGAGCACACTCCAGTAATTCCTGTAAGGAAGCAAATATTGAGAGGGATTCCACCCAACAACTAAACAAAGATAAGTATTTGAATTATCATTTCTTGTATATATGATTACTTAAATGATGTTGTTAAGTCATGTACATACTTATGTTCCTAGATTTAGGATGTATATTATGCATTTTAGAAAAGTTGCATTAATGAACAAGATACTACTAATATTGTTGATGTATTTGTAACTTCAGAAGATATTGACTTGTATATTGTATGTATTACATTTCTACTTTATTGTATCCCCAACGAGATGTATTATTCCTCCGATTGGAAGTGTCGTCAGTTGTACTTGCAAGTGTCGCAAGTTATACTATAAGTGTCGTAACTTATACTTGATGGGTTATTAGACCACCTTGATGGGATCGGCCTTGTATGAGTCATGTGTGTCAAAGGGTTATTAGACCACACTAGTGGGGTTGGCCCAGTTAGAATTATGTTAAGTGGTTAAGTTGGGGCTGACCTAGTTAGACTTCAAAGGCAGGTCAAGTCAGGGTATAAATAGAGAGTGTGTCTCTCTCATTTCACACATTGTCTCATTTCACTCACTTCGCATTAGTAAGAGAGAGGAGGAGTGCGCATAATTGGAGGAGGAGTATGCTGCTAAATATATATATCTCTTGGGTTTGATCACTCTGATCCTTGTATTGGTGCTTATTCATCTCTGAGGAAGTTGCGGGGTTTTTCACCTTCTTGGTTTTCCTCGGTGAAATGTTTTGTGTCTCTTGTGTCTTATCTCTTATGCTTGATATGTTGTACATGTTTCTCTTTCAATTAAGATCCTAGATCTATTGAATTAAATGATGAAAAAATAGCATGGTATCAGAGTTAGCCTAAAGGAAGGCATGGTATGGCACTTATGACACTTGTTGCACTTGCGACAAATTGGAAGCTAGGGCTTGATATAGTAAAAACCAGTCATCGTGGAACTTTCGCTATAAATCTATTTTGGAGAAGGTTCAGGTTCTGAAAATTTTACAGGTCGAAGATAACATCCCCATGTACCTTGTGTCCAAAGAAAAGCATCTAATTCACTGTACTTTCTATTTTATGATCCGTACAATCTAAGGTTTCTGCCTCTTCCAGATCTCAGTCATAAACAAGTGACCTAGGAAAAAAGGTCACAACTTGGGCTAGGAAGCTCCAAATGAAATTCTGTAAAAAGTGACAGTAAGAGAATGGACTTTATTTTCATACGTAAAAGTTTCAGAGGCCGAAGTTGAACCAGTGACACGTGGCACACCGTACAAGTTCGCTATCCTGTTTTATCCCATAAATAGGTCACGTTGTGACACTTGGCATATGTATATCTCAGAGAATCCATTTGAGGTAAGACCTCTGGGGTTGGAAATATGACAGGTCAGGCTAACATCGGCCGAAGTTTCAGACCCTGTGGATTCGTAATTTTAGAGATGCACCAGAAACAATAAGGCACATATTTATGTGAAATAGAATTGGATTCTGAGCATTCTCATTTTTTGGCTTATCACTACTGCGGGAAATTAGGGATTTTGACATAAGTGGAATTTTGGAGTGTTCTCAGCATAGGATTGCTCTCCTTAGAAAAAAAAAATTTAGAGACCAAGATCAAATTTTTTTGTTGGGTAGAACCCCAGGATCTATCAAACCCTAGTTCGAGATTTTGATCGGTAAGGTGGAAAATTAGGGTTTCTGCAAAAGTTGAAATTTTTGGAATCTATGACCACGGCTGGATGCTCCTCAGAAAAATCGAATTTTAGAGCGCAAGATCGAATTTTTTGGTTGGGAAGAAGGCTGGGCTTTATCAAACCCTAGTTCGGGATCCTGTCTAGAAGATCCATAAGTTTCAAAGGCAATTTTGAGGGGTCAAATTTTGGAGATTTCAAAATTGAAGTACACTAGCTTGATCAGCTCAGCAAGGAGAATCTTTTCATCCAATCAGAGGTTTGAAATTCAATGTTTGAATTTTTAGGTTTTCTCTGACAAACCCTACTCCAGCTCTAAACCGAGTCTCAGCAAATCAAAGTGGCTTGGGTTAATCCTAGAAGAGAATGAATTGGACACCTGCATAAGTGAAGAAGTTCCAATTTCAGAGGGAGATGAGGCTAAGGCCTTACATAAGAAGACTACAAGCAATCTCGATAGGTATGACTTGAGGAGATATAGGTATGTTTTGAATCCTGTTTCATGATTAAGTTTATGATAGGTTTGTCTTCATATTAATGAGGTTAGTACAATCTTGAGTAATTTTAGCCTTGTCTTATCACCCTAGTAAAAGTATGAATGCATGTGAATGATAGAAGACATTCATTTATTAGGGTTATGACACTTATGATTGTACTAATGCCCTGTGGTGTTGTATGATGATGATGTTGTCTACTAACATGAAAGGTACAAATCAAGTTCTAGATCAAGAACATATGACCATGGTGACATGAAGACAAAGACTCATCCATAGCCATGGATCACATAGAAGCTCTACTTACGAGGTATGTATAACTTGGTTCTACAATTATTAACTTATGAGATATGCAGGTTGCTAGCACAAGGTCTCTAAGAGAACAAAGAAGACATTGTTTGGGTATGTTAGACAAGCATGATAATCCATGTATGTTTTTCCTATATCAAGTTAGAATCCTACCTTGTGTTAGGATCTTATACTTTTGTATGAATGATAATGATTATTCTTGAAGTTAGAAGTTTAAGTAATCAAGGGTTTATGCATATTATGTTTCTTACTTTGATTGATGATATGACTAACCAGAAGAGTCCTATGGTCAAATAACAATATGCATGAGTAAAAGAAGTCTTCCCTGAAACCTTGAATACTAACGTTTATTACCTATGTATGAAATGATCATGACCATACATATTTAAGATTATTTAGAATCATAATGTTTTGATAGTATTGAGATTATACTAATGAATGTATGATTATGTATCAGATCTTGAGGACGACACAATGATGACACTAGTGCACACTTAAGCATGCATATTTGTCCAGGATGGATATAAGTTCAAGGACATATAATCAAGGAAGCAAAGATCAAGAGGGAGTACACCAGGGATAATTTTAAGGACCCATACTTATTTAAAAGTGTATAAACCTTGGCGAATCTTACCAATTCTTAAAATTTCAACCATAAAATATTTGGCGATATTTTTCTAAAATTATTTCAATTTCTAAGGATTTTATATAGTTTATATAATAATTTGGCGATTTTTAGAGTGAAAAAAGTTTACCCCATCAAATTGGGCGAAATGGGGCTTCAAAAAATGCAAATTGGCGAATCTTTTTCTGGAAAAAAACATGGAAAAATAGCCCATGGGCTAAATTTCGCCCCTAAAATTATCCTTGGAGTACACTCCAGTACTTCTTGCAAAGAAGCAAAGATTGAGAGGGAGTCCACCCTACAAACTAAACAAAGATAAGTATTTGAATTGTCATTTCTTATTACTTAAATGATGTTGTACTTAAATGTTCCTAAATTTAGGATGTATATTATGCATATTAGAAAAGTTGCATTAATGAACAAGATACTACTAATATGCAAGTAATGGGTAAGTGGCCTATGGTAGTGTACAACATTCCATTGCTACTTATCTAGAATGAAACCTCTTTGCTAACATGTTGGGAGTTGTGCACACTCTCAACAAATGTTCTGGTAGAGATGGAAGGCATCTAGAAAGTTACAATGTGAATACGGGATATGGATAAATGCTGTATTGAAGCATTGGCTAAGATAATTGCATGGCTATATGAAATATGTCTTTATGCATAAGAATTTTTTTTTTGAAAAACTATGAGAAGTTTCTAATCATGCAATTGAATTTCACTTGTAGGAAAGATCGTGTACAATCACCTACAAAAGAAGGACAACAACATTTGTTTCCACAACGAAGTTGGAGCAGACTAGGAGTGAAAAACTCTTCTAAGCCCACATTGTATTCGAATTAAGCCACAAATAATTGATTATAAAATGAATGATGATTTTTACAATAAGAGAGAAAACCTTTATAGGTTTACACACACCGTTTCAAAGGAACGGTGTGTCCCTACGATTTAGCTAAGTAATATTACATTTAATATTTAAATTAATTGTTCTTTAAATATTTAGATACATAACATTGCTGTTGTCTTTTAAAATGCTTTGTCCTCAAAGCAAGGGTAAAGACGGGTATTTTTGGTGAAACTGTTTTGTCTCCCATGATGCATCTTCATCTGGAAAAAAATTCCACGTAATGAGATATTCCTTGAGTGTTCGAGAACAAAGTCTTCTTTCTCTAGTTGCAATGATTGCCTTTGGTTCCAAAATGACCTTCCCTTCGTCATCTAACATAGGAAGTATTGTTTGCACTATTTGATGTTGCCCCAACATTCTCTTGAGACATGATACGTGGAAGACATTGTGGATACAACTTTTAGCAGGTAATTGTAATTCATACGCAACTCGACTAATCTTTTTGGTGATTTGGTATGGTCCATAGAACTTTGGGGCCAACTTGTTTTTTCCTCTTTGTTCAAGATATATCTGTTTATAAGGTTGGAGCCTTACGAATATCTAGTCTCCTACTTCAAATTCTCTCTCTATCCTGCGTTGATCGGCTTGTTGCCTCATACGGTTTTGTGCCGTGACTAAGTTATCTCTGAGTAATTCAATTTCCTTTTGAGTTTTCTCTAGTTGGTACCTTACTTCAGGAACATTAGTGTTTCTTAGAACCAATTCCTTCCAAGTTGGAGGTTCATACCCATATAAGGCTTGGAACGGAGTCATTTTTGCAGAGGTGTGGTATGTTGAATTGTACCAACATTCAGCTAGATGTAATTATTGAGACCAATGGTTTTGCTTATCTGTTACAAAACAACGTAGATAAGCTTCTAAGAATTTATTTACGACTTCAGTCTGACCATCAGTTTGGGGGTGATAAGCTGAGCTCATATTGAGTGATCTGCCCACTTGTTTGAAAAATGCCCTCCAAAATTTCCCATTGAATTTTGCATCTCTGTCACTGACAATGACATTTGGAAAGCCATGTAATTTGTAGATATTCTTGCAAAATACATCTGCAATTTGTTTTGTCGTGTCTGTCTTTTTTATTGCCATGAAGTGTGCAAATTTGGTTAATCGATCAACCACTACAAAGATTTTGTCCTTTCCCTTTGACAAAGGTAACCCATCGATGAAGTCCATTGATATCTCTTCCCATTTCTGGTTTGGAATGTGTAGGGGGTGAAGTAACCCAGGGGTTAAAATATTTTCTCTTTTGTTTCTCTGGCATTTGTCGCATTCTGCTACATATTGTTGGATATATTTTTGCATTCCCTTCCAGAAAAATGATCTTCTTGCATTATAGTAAGATTTGAAGAATCCCACATGTCCCGCAGCTGGTGAATCATGGGCTTCCTTCATTACCTTAGCCTTGAATTTAGAGTTTGAGTTTAGATAAATTCTCCCTTTATACCAGAGGATATCGTTTTTCCATTCAAACTTGGAATCATGATTGGGATTGTGAATTATAGTGCTTGTTCCTAGATCCTTGGCATATTCGCTTCGTATTTCATCTAGCCAACCTGGACTTACGACTGAAATGGAATAAGAGGTCATGTCCTTGTCTTTTCTGGAGAGTGCATCTGCGACTACATTTTCCTTCCCCTTTTTGTGTATTATTTCCATGTCAAAAGCAACGATTTTTTCTATCCATTTATGTTGTTCTTTGGACAATGTTTTCTGTTGAAGCAGGTATTGAAGACTATTGTGGTCTGTGTGGATCATGAATTTGCTTCCTAGGAGGTATTGTCGCCACTTTGCTAATGCATGCACAATGGCTAACATTTCCTTATCGTATGTAGACTTCAATTGTTCGCGTTTATTTAGTTTCCTACTCACAAAGGCTATCAGGTGCTCCTCTTGCATTAGTACTGCTCCCATAACCTAAAGCGTCACATTCTATTATGAAAGGCTTGGAGAAGTCTGGGGTAGCTAGTACAGGTGTGGAGGACACAATTCTTTTCAGTGCTTCAAAGCACTTGTCCTCTTCTTCACACCATTGGAATGCATTCTTTTTTACAAGGTTGGATAAAGGACCAATTATGTGCGCATAATTTTGGATGAATCTTCGGTAATATCCGGTTAGTCCAAGGAATCCCCTTAACTTGGAAATGTTAGTGGGTTTGAGCCACTCTGTGATCGATTTGATTTTTTTGGGTCCACCTTGAATCCTTCCTTGGATATTACATGACCAAGGTAGTGCACTTCCTCCTTACCAAATGTGCATTTGGACATCTTAGCGTAGAATTGATTTGCTTTTAAGATGGTTAGTACTTGTTCAAGATGTGTGAGATGTTCCTTCCATGTTTTGCTGTATATGAGGATGTCATAAAAAAAAACTAGTACAAACTTTCTTAAGAATGGCTGAAATAAGTTATTCATGGTTGCTTGAAAGGTTGTTGGGGCATTAGTTAGCCCAAAAGAAATTACTTTAAACTCGTAATGTCCTTCATGGGTTCGGAAAGATGTTTTTGCCACATCTTCTAGCCTTACTCTAATTTGGTAATATCCTGACCTTAACTCTAATTTCGAAAAGTACCTTGTGCCATGAAGCTCGTCCAACATTTCATCGATAAATGAAATGGGGAATTTGTCTTTAATAGTTATCTTGTTTAGTCCTCTGTAGTCGATGCATAGTCTAAAAGACCCATCCTTCTTTCGTACCAGTACTACTGGTGCAGCATAAGGACTCCGACTTTCTGTAATCACTCCACTCTTTAGCAAATCGTGGATTAATCTTTCAATCTCTGTCTTGTGGTGGTGTGGATATCTATAGGGTTTAACATTGACGGGGCTTGATCTAGACTTGATTTCTATGACATGTTTGATCTTCCTTTCTGTTGGTAACTCCATGGGGAGATCATCAAATACTTTTTTGTACTTTTGGATTAGTCCTTGGATCTCTGGTAGACTTGGTTTAACCACTTCTGAAGTTAATAATTCCATCTCTTGGCATTCTACAACATATGCAGGTGCTCCCTTTCGAATTAGCTTCTCCATTTTGTGGGATGACACAATTTGTGTGTGAGGGGGTTGGAACCCAGACAACTTGTATTTTTCTCCTTGCCACCTAAACTTAATAAAGTGTTCTTGGTGGTTGGCTCTGTAGGTACCTAGTGTTTACAACCACTGTATTCCTAATATTGCATCAACTCCCCCTAAGGGTATTGCATAGAATTCTAACTCAAGGTTATAATTTTGTAATTGCAGCTTAACTTTGTGGCATTTTCCCACCTTTTCGATCTTCTTCCCATCTGCGACCATTACCTTCATGTTGGGTACTAGATATATGAAAAGGTTAAGCCTCTTTGCAACACTTATATCGATAAAATTATGGGTACTTCCCGTTTCCACTAGGACAACAACGTTGTTATTCTTGATATGCCCTTTAATTTTTAGTGGTTGTGGCCGATGGATTCTGGTTATGGCCGCAATTGATATCTTGGGTGTGTCTTCATCTTCTGTCTCTGAGGGAGGATTTTGGAGGTCACTTGTATCTTCTATGTCATATTCATCACTTTCTGATGTTTCTTCCTCTTCTATCTCACATTGATATAGGTTTTTGGTGGTTTCTTTATTCAAACACCTATGTCTTGGGTCCCATTTCTCTCCGCAGTATTTACACTTCCCTTCTTTCATTCGTTGGGCTTCTAGACCAGTTTTGTTGTCACTTCTTAGCTGCGGAGGCCGATATTTTGTGTCGGATTTGGTATTTTGGATGAACCTTCGATCCTTGTCATGGTTTCTGTTCCAAGTTTTTTTGAATTTTTCCTTAATGATTTTTGCCTTGCGTCTGGCCTTGTCCAGGGTTGATACATTTAGTAGTTCTAGTTCATCCCTAATATATGATTTCAATCCGTACATATAAGTTTGTAGACATTGAATATCTGTGAGTTCTGGTACATGCGTCGCTAGGGCTTCCCATTCGACAGTGTATTCATCGACGTCACCTTTCTGCTGTAATCTGGTGAGCTTTGTGAAGAAGTCTTTTTCTCTTAAATCTTCAAACCTCTTAAAGAAGTCCTTTTTAAATTTGTTCCAATTAGGCTTAGTTGACCATGTTCTAACCTTCCACCACATATACCAATTGTATGCCTGACCTTCTAGTTGTATTGAAGCATATTTTATCATTTCATCTTCCGACTTGATATTATGTATGGAGAAAAATTCTTCTGCCTTGTTGATCCATGCCATGCTCTGTTTTGATTGGCCATCGAATTTTGACAATTCTAATTTAGGTTTCATTTGATATCCACCTATTGGTGGTTTTGGAGGAGAGAGTGGTTGTTCAGGATGTGGAGAATGATCATGACTGATCTCTTCGATAGGAATTGTCTTATGATGGGTTGAACTTGAGGAAGATTGATCTTTCCCTGATACTTGCCCAACTAATGCGATCAATGTCTCATCTAAAGACTGCTTGATTTTGTTAAAATCGATTTCGAACTCTCTTGACATATTCCTTTTTACTCCTTCCATCTCCCATGCTACAACTTCATTGAATTCCTTTTTAACTTTGTCCGATAGTCCTTCGTGCAACTCTGTTTTGATTTGGTCGAGCCTTGAGTGTAATCCTTCGAGATTTTTAGTATCTCGAGCTTGGTTTTTTTTCAAAATCTCCATTCTAGCCTTAATTTCCTTCATTTTTGCCATACTCCTTGTACAAGGAGGAATTTTATTTTCCTTTGGTTACTAAGATGAGATTTCCACTATAATAATTAATTATTATATTTCGTAATACCCCTTATTTTGTTTTAATAATAATATTATTATTATAATAATAATATTATTAAAATAATAATTTTTATTATCAATAAAACTTGAAATATTATAATAACAATATTATAATATTTAATTTCTGGTTTTTTTGGTTGTATGCAGGTGTACGTGGGAAAATGGAGGTGAGGTGAGGATGGAAGGGGAGGTTGTAGGGAGTGGAGGCGAGGCGAGGATGGAAGGGGAGGTTGCAGGGAGTGGAGCCGAGGGATGGCAGAGGCCGCGTGGGGAGGGAGGATGGTAGAGGTGCATGTAGGGGTTGTGGGGAGGGATGGACGAAGAGCGGAGGAAGGGAGGGGTTACGCAGGTTTAGATGGAGGGAGGGAGGGATGTGTGAGGGTGTGGATGAGGCGATGGCGGGAGTGGCAGCATGTGTGGGGAGTGGGAGGATGAAGAGCGGAGGGAGGAGGAAAACGTTGTGCATGGAGGTAGTGGAGGTTGCGTGGAAGAGAAAAGCGGGGAATGGAGTAGGTGAGAATTGGAGAGGAGGTGAATGGAGCTGCGGAAGTTTCCAAGGATCCCTATGGCTCTGATACCACTTGGAGTAGATTAGGAGCGAAAAACTCTTCTAAACCCACATTGTATTTGAATTAAGCCACAAATAATTGATTATAAAATGAATGATGATTTTTACAATAAGGGAGAAAACCTTTATAGGTTTACATACACCGTTTCAAAGGAACGGTGTGTCCCTACGATTTAGCTAAGTAATATTACATTTAATGTTTGAATTAATTGTTCTTTAAATATTTATATACATAACAGAAGTTCAAGAAAACTATCTATTGAAGATATTGAAGAATCTAAAGTTCCCAGGATCCGAGATGCAGTAATGGAAGGATGACATGATCGAGGAGTACCAGTCGATCATGAAGAATGATGTTTGGGATGTGGTCCCAAGACTAGAAGGGAAGTCTATTGTGACTTCCAAGTGGATCTACAAGATCAAGCATGCTGCAAATGGTAGCATACAGAAATACAAGGCAAGGTTTGTGGCTCGTGGCTTTTCCCAGAAAGAAGGGATAGGTCGATTGCCGAAACGAAGAGGAAGATTGTTGTCGAGTTCGAGATGAAGGACTTGGGTATGATGCATTAATTTCTAGGTATGGAGGTGTGGCAGAGTATAGATGGAATCTTCCTTGGACAAGGGAAGTATGCAGTAGAGATCCTGAAGCGATTCTGGATCATGGACTGCAAGGCCATGGCCACACCTATGGCATCGAACCTGAAGCTATTGAGTGATGCTTCATCAGAGTCGGTTGATGCCACGATGTATCGTCAGATGATTGGGTCCTTGATGTACCTGACAAACACGAGACCAGATATTTGCTTTGTGGTGAACACCTTGAGCCAATTCCTGGCGGATCCTAGACATGTTCACCTAATTGTTGTAAAGCATATTCTGAGGTACCTGAAGGGTACGATTGATTATGCGCTCAAGTATGATGCAAATCAAAAGGTTAACCTAGAGGGTTATGTTGATTCAGATTGGGTAGGCAGTGCTGCAAATAGGAAGAGCACTTCGGGGTGCTGCTTCAGTATAGGATCAAGTGTGATTTCTTGGTTTAGCAGGAAACATTCCTGCGTAGCACTGAGTACAGCCGAAGCAGAGTATGTCGCAACTTGTTCGGATAGTTGTGAGGCAGTATGGCTAAGGAAGCTACTGTCTGATTTATGTGATCTCTAGTTGGATGCTACTTGCATCTATTGTGACAACCAAAGTTGTGTGAGGTTGTCAAAGAACCCGGTGTTCCATGACAAGTCGAATCACATCGAGATCAAATATCACTATATCAGGGATATGGTGTAGAGAGGAGCAGTGAAGCTCCTATATGTTGTGATAGATGAGCAGATTGTAGATGTGTTGACCAAACTACTAGCCAGAGTGAAGTTTGAATACTTCAGAGAGAGGCTTGGTGTTCTTCAAATAGAAGATACTTCGAGGAAGAAGTGATGGGACACATTTGCAGGAGCCATTCCAAGCATGGTGGTAGGAGGATCCTTCCCATAGCTGTGGATGTAAGCTCTATGTGATGAGCATCAGGAAGATGCTCCAGATGATATGAATCAAGATGATGCTGTGACTATGATCAGGATGATCATGCGATGACGATACACATCAGGATGATGCAATCAGGATAATCATATGTGATGATATGCATCAGGTGGATGCATTGCATGATCAGTTGTATCATGTGTGATGAGTCCGTAAGACGCAGATGCACATGGTATTTTTCGACATGGTGTAGATGTGTTCTCCCATGGTCGTGATGTAATTGTTGGGGCTTTTTCGACATGGTGTAGATGTGTTCTCCCATGGTCGTGATGCAATTTCCTAACTTTTCCGACACAGTGTAGATGTGTTCTCCCATGGTCGTGATTTAATTGTTGAAGGTTTTCCGACACGGTGTAGATGTGTTCTCCCATGGTCGTGATGCAATTGCCAGACTTTTCCGACACAGTGTAGATGTGTTCTCCCATGGTCGTGATGTAATTGTTGAAGGTTTTTCGACACGGTGTAGATGTGTTCTCCCATGGTCGTGATGTAATTGTTGAGCCATTCTCACATGGTGCAGATGTGTTCTCCCATGGTGTAGATGTAAGGGCTGGAGCCATTCTCACATGGTGCAGATGTGTTATCCCATGGTGTAGATGTAAGGGCTGAAGCCATTTTTCACACTGTGTAGATGTGTTCTCCCATGGTGTAGATGTAAGGGATGAAGCCATTTTTGACATGGTGTAGATGTGTTCTCCCATGGTGAAAAAGTAAGGGCTGGAGCCTTCCCCGAATGGTGGTAGATTTGTTCTCCCATGTCGGTGGTGTAAGTGCTATGCGATGTGCATATGGGCTGTGCTCCGTGGACAATCAAGTGATATGATCAGTAGGATCATGAGTATCAGGATGATACTCCGTGGCCGTGGACAGGTTATGCAGGTAGCATAGAAAAGATTCTGGGAGATCCTATAGTTTGAGCTAGGATGCTCTTTCGAGGTTTTTCTACCAGAGGCATGTAATCAACCCTGGAGATCCTATAGTCTGTGCTAGCATGCTCTTTAGATTTCTTGCAGGTTGCAAGACACTCTTTTAAGGTTTTTCCTAACCACATAGAAAAGATCCTAGGAGATCCTATAGTCTGAGCTAGGATGCTCTTTCAAGGTTTTGTGGTGGGGGTCACATGTAATCAGCCCTGGAGATCTTATAGTCTAAGCTAGGATGCTCTTTCAAGGTTTTGTTGATGCATGTAATAAGTCCTGAGGATTCCACAGTATGGCCAGAGATGATGAAGACCTGCAGGAGGCTAGGCCTACATCCAACATGAAAAAGGGTTGGCTCTGTAGAAATTCCTATGATGAGAAGAATTTAGAGATATCCCAGTGATTGAGATGACGAGTACAACAACAGTGACGATGATGCTCCATGATCGAGTGACGATGATCCAACTCCAGAATTGAAGACTTGTGCCTATATGTATTGATGACTTGTGTCAAGAGAATACCTTCCTAGTTAAGAGGGAGTGTTGATGTATTTGTAACTTTGGAAGATATTCACTTGTATATTGTATGCATTACATTTGTACTTTATTGTATCCCCAACAAGATGTATTATTACTCCGATTGGAAGTGTCGTCAGTTGTACTTGCAAGTGTCGCAAGTTATATTGTAAGTGTCGTTACTTATACTTGATGGGTTATTAGACCACCTTGATGGGGTTGGCCCTGTATGAGTCATGTGGGTCAAAGGGTTATTAAACCACACTAGTGGGGTCGACCCAATTAGAATTATGTTAAGTGGTTAAGTTGGGGCCAACCTAGTTAGAGTTAAAAGGTAGGTCAAGTCACTGTATAAATAAAGAGTGTGTCTCTCTCATTTCACACATTCTCTCATTTCACTCACTTCACATTAGTGAGAGAGAGGAGGAGTGCGCAAAAGTGGAGGAGGAGTATGCTGCTGAAGATATCTATCTCTTGGGTTTGATCATTGTGATCCTTGTATTGGTGCTTATTCTATCTCTGAGGAAGTTGCGGGGTTATTCACCTTCTTGGTTTTCCCCGGTGAAATGTTTTGTGTCTCTTGTCTCTTGTCTCTTATGCTTGATATGCTGTACATGTTGCTCTTTCAGTTAAGATCCTAGATCTATTGAATTAAATGATGAAAAACTAACAAATATAGTAATGGGTAAGTGGCATATGGTACTATACAACACTCCATTGCTACTTATCTAGAATGAAACCTCTTTGATGATATGTTGGAGTAGTGCACACTCTTAACAATGTTTTGGTAGAGATGGAAGGCATCTAGAAAGTTACGGGATATGGATAAATGTTGTATTGAAGCATTGGCTAAGATAATTGCATGTATGCCATATATCTTTATGTCAAAGAATTTGTTCTGAAAACTATGAGATGTTTCTAATCATGCAATTGAATTTGACTTGTAGTAAAGATCCTGTACAATTACCTACAGAAGAAGGACAATGACATTTGTTCCAAAGAACAAGCGACGAAGTTCAAGAAAAACTACCTATTGAAGATATTGGAGAATTTGAAGATCCTAGGATAATGGATGCAGTAATGAAAGGATGCCATGATCGAGGAGTACCAGTCAATCATAAAGAATGATGTCTGGGATGTGGTCCCAAGACCAGAAGGGAAGTATGTTGTGACTTGCAAGTGCATATACAAGATCAAGCATGCTGCAGATGGTATCATAGAGAATTAAAAGGAAAGGTTTGTGGCACGTGGCTTCTCCTAGAAAGAAGGGATAGATTACGAAGAAAATTTTGCACCTGTAGCCAGATACACTTCCATCAGAACATTACTTGCTTTGGTTGCAGTGATGAAGTGGAAGATACACTAGATGGATGTCAAGACAGCTTTCTTGAATGGTGTAGTCGAAGAGGAAGTGTATGTGGAGTAGCCACTTGAATATGAGACACATGACAGGGAGTCACATGTGTGAAAATTAAAGAAATCCTTGTACAATTTGAAACAAGCACCTAGGACATGGTACGATAGGATAGACAACTTCCTGACCAATTTGGGCTTTATCGAGAGTAAAGTGGATTCCAACCTTTACTACAAGGTTGAGGAAGGAAATCCAGTGATACTTCTAATGTATGTGGATGACCTGTTTGTGAGAAGTGAGATTGGGTTGATTGCTGATACGAAGAGGAAGCTTGTTGCCGAATTCGAGATGAAGGACTTGGGTATGATGCATTACTTTCTAGGTATGGAGGTGTGGCAGAGTACAGATGGAATCTTCCTTGGGCAAGGGAAGTATGCAATACAGATCCTGAAGTGGTTTGGGATGATGGACTGCAAGGCCATGGACACACCTATGGCATCAAACGTGAAGCTATTGAGTGATGCTTCATTAGAGTCGGTTGATGCCACAATGTATCATCAGATGATTGGGTCCTTGATGTACCTGACGAACACGAGACCATATTTTTACTTTGCGGTGAACACCTTGAACCAGTTCCTGATGGATCCTAGACATGTTCATCTGATTGTTGTAAAGCATATTCTGAGGTACTTGAAGGGTACGGTTGATTATGGGCTCAAGTATGAAGCGAATTAAAAGTTCAACTTAGAGGGTTACGTCGATTCAGATTGGGTAGGTAGTGCTGCAGATAGGAAGATCACTTTAGGGTGCTGCTTCAGTATGGGATTAGGTGTGATCTCTTGGTTTAGCAAGAATCAATCCTGCATAGCACTGAGTACAGCCGAAGCAGAGTATGTCATAGCTTGTTCAGCTAGTTGTGAGGCAATATGGCTAAGGAAGCTACTGTCTGATTTGTTTGATATCTAGTTGGATGCTACTTGTATCTTCTGTGACAACCATAGTTGTGTGAAGTTGTCTGAGAACCCGGTATTCCATGACAAGTCGAAGCACATCAAGATCAAGTATGATTATATTAGGGATATGGTGCAGAGAGGGGTAGTGAATCTCTAGCATGTTGTGACGGACGAGCAGATTGCAAGTGTGTTGACCAAACCACTAGCCAGAGTGAAGTTCGAGTACTTTAGAGAGAGGCTTGGTGTTCTTCAGATAGAAGATACTTCAAGGAGGAAGTGATTGGACACATTTGCAGGAGCCATTCCAAGCATGGTGGTAGGAGGATCCTTCCCATGGCTGTAGATGTAAACGCTGTGTGATGAGCATTAGGACGATGCTCCGGATGATGCTATGATGATGATCAGGATGATCATGTGATGATGATATGCATCATGATGATGCTATGATGATGATCAGGATGATCATGTAATGATGATATGCATCAGGATGATGCTTTGATGATGATCAGGATGATCATGTGATGATGATATGCATCAGGATGATGCTATGATGATGATCAAGATGATCATGTGATGATGATATGCATCAGAATGATGTTATGATGATGATCAGGACAATCATGTGATGATGATGTGCATCAGGATGATGCACTGTATGATGATGATCAGTATGATCATGAGCATCAAGATTATGCTCCGTGTGAGGATGATTAGGTTGATCATGAGTATCAGGATGATACTCTGTGGCCGTGGATAGGTTGAGCAGTAAGCTCGTAATCAGTCCTGGGATGCTCTTTCAAGGTTTTGCCATACCACATGTAATCAGTCCTGGAGATCTAATAGGTTGATCAGTAAGCTCGTAATCAGTCTTGGGATGCTCTTTTGAGGTTTTGCGAGGGTAGCATGTAATGAGTCCTGGAGATCCGATAGGTTTTGCTAGGCACATAAAAGTCCTAGGATGCTCTTTAGAGATCTCGCAGGTCACAATACACTCTTTTAAGGTTTTGCTAGACCACATGTAATCAGTCCTGGAGATCCGATAGGTTGTGCTAGGCAAGTAAAATTCCGGGGATGCTCTTTAGAGATCTTGCAGGTCGCAAGATACTCTTTTAAGGTTTTGTGGGGAACACATGTAATCAGTCCTGGAGATCCGATAGGTTTTACAGTAAGCCCGTAATTAGTCTTGGGATGCTCTTTAGAGATCTTGTAGGTTGCAAGACACTCTTTTAAGGTTTTGTGGAGGTCACATGTAAAAGTCCTAGGAGATCCCATAGGTTGAGCAGTAAGCTCGTAATCAGTCCTGAGATGCTCTTTTGAGGTTTTGTTGATGCACGTAATCAGCCCCGAGGATTCCACAGGATGGCCAGCTCGCAGAGATGATGAAGACCTACAGGAGGCTATGCCTACATCCAACATGAAAAAGGGCTGGCTCTGTAGAACTTCCTATGATGTGAATAATTGAGAGATAGCACCAATGATCGAGATGACGAGTACAACAACAGTGACGATGATGCTCCGTGATCTAGTGACGATGATCCAGCTCCATAATTGAAGACTTGTGCCTTTATGTATTGATGCCCTGTGTCGAGAGAATACCTTCCTAGTTAAGAGGGAGTGTTGATGTATTTGTAACTTCGGAAGATATTCTCCTATGTATTACATTTGTACTTTATTGTATTCTTGATGCAGATGTATTATTCCTCCAATCAAAAGTGTCATCATTTGTATTTGAAAGTGTCGCAATTATTATTGTAAGTGTCATAACTTATATTTGATGGGTTTTTAGACCACCTTAGAGGGGTCGAACCAGTATGGGTTAAAGGATTATTAGACCACCCTAGTGGGGGTCAGCCCAGTGACAAGTGGTAATGGGTTATTAGACTCTCCTAAGGGAGGTCAGCCTAGTTATAGTTAAAGGTAGGTCAATTCATTGTATAAATAAAGAGTGTGACTCTCTCATTCTATTCATTCACACACTCACTCACTTCACATTAGTGAGAGAGAGGAGGAGTGCGCACAAGTGGAGGAGGAGTTGCTGCTAGGAGACTATCTCTTGTTTTGGGGTTTGATCTTTGTGATCTTTGTATTGGTTCTCATTCTATCTCTGAGGAAGTTGCGGGGTTTTTCACGTTCTTGGTTTTGATCTTTGTGATCTTTGTATTGGTGTTCATTCTATCTCGGAGGAAGTTGCGGGGTTTTTCACCTTCTTGGTTTTCCCTGGTGAAATGCTTTGTGTCTCTTGTATCTTGTGTTTGATATGATGTACATTTTTTTCTCTTAGTTAAGATCCTAGATCAGATTGAATTAAATGCTGAAAAACTAACACCTTCGTCTATCCATCCTCCCCCATTCGTCCACGCCCCCCCTTCCATCCAACTTCCCCTCTTCATCCACGACCTCCCTTCTATCCGTCCTCCTCCCTCAATCCAATACCGCCCCCCCATTCACCACACCTCAACATCCCCCTTATCCCTTTTGGGTCGATACCCCCTATCGTACAGCTGGTAGAAGTTCATCGTCCACGACATCCTCCTCCACCCCATACCACCATGTCCTCTTCCACCATATAATCTTCACTTCCTGCCACTATTGTGGCAACCACTATTCCGTTATCTTCCCATGTGTCTACTGTGGTTGAACCCATATTTTTTGCATCTACATCTGTGCCCCCCCCCATGATTGCATCGGAGTAGGTTGTCCAACCAACTGCTCCACCTACTAGCCCAGAAGCCCAGCCATGTCCATTGCCGGAGGTGTTCACAGTGAGAATTAAGTTTATTTATGAAATTTTTTTGATGCATTAACCAAAATTAATTTAATCAATTATTATTTTTCAATGAAATGATTGTCGTAAATGTTGTAGGGTGGAATTGCTGAGAGGTTCAACAGATCCAGGACACCTGCCTCTCATCTCCCACTCGCATCAACGGTGATTTATTTAATATTTCGATTGTACATTCATTTTATAAATGTGGTAAATGTTACAAATGCTTGAAACTAATGGTACCTTATATCATTTGTTTCAGATTGTGGAGAGACGGTCTTCTCTTAGACAAAAGAAGACCCAAGGTAGTAGTAGCTCCAAGAAGAGAAAGATTGATTTTGGAGATGCACCCGGGAGTGACTGGGGTGGTCACAATGCTTGACACACCACATTATCTACATTAGCCACGACGTGGCACCTTTGGGCACCAATTGCCATGTACTTTGTATCTACGGCATGGGTTTCCATGTATTTTGGATCTACGACACGAGTTGTCAGATTCTGTATACGGCACTAGTTGCCATGTATTTTGGATCTATGACACGAGTTGTCGGATTTTGTATAGGGCACGAATTGCTATCGTATGTACATTGGGAACCATGTTCCCACTATTTGCCTAAAAATTTATATTTTTGTTCGAGTTTTGTTCCACTATGGTTTTATCTCATGGGTTTATATATAGTTTTGTTCGAGTTTTGTTCTATATATGCGTATAATGATTTGGATTCAAATGTATGTCATGGCGATTTTGGATGAAACCTAGAGCACCATTTTAGGGTTTTTATTGCAACGACAACAATTATTAAGGCCAATATTTCAAACAAGATGTAATTTTGGATGTGTAATCAATGCATTCTATTTTTTTCACTCTATAACGTCCCAAAACATAATGTTCACAACTTATCGTAAGAGGAAAACATATAAATTTTGGGGTGTTGGAGTTAAACACATAGAAAACCATGTAAAGACTAAATTATGGATCTCAACAATCCATGGGAATGTTGTGGATGAGTGATGCATGCTTTGATCTTGTGATCCTTGCATGCCTTCATTTAATGGTCATTTTGGTGTCTAATAATTCTAAAGAAAATCACTTTAGATAAGTTATAGTATAAGTTGGTTTATTAATCCTTATATAACAAGGAACCTTGAGATAAAAAATAAGCACTAAACACTCTATATTGACTCCCTTACTTGCATGTTTCACAACCAACCACAACACAAGCAACATGAACCAAAAGGTTATCAGAAAAAACACAGAGGGGCCCTTCCATGCACTGATTTAGAGGAAAGATCACAATGTGAACAACAATTGACAACAAAAACAACACAATGGCCATGGAACAAGTCCTCCAAAACCACCAATGTAGTCCTCGAAAACACAAGTGACCCCACAATGTAAAGAACCAAAATTGAAAGGCAATGAGAAAAAAATTAGTGAGGATGCAACCACCAACAATTGATGCCTAATCCTCTTAAAATAGAGGAAGAAATTCAAACACGGGGATCACTGAGCAAAAACCACCAAGGTGACCAAAGCACAACCACCGAAGGATAACATATTTCATTTATTGTGGCCAAGCACTTTGGAAGGCAATGTGAATAGAACCACTAAGGATAAACCCAACAACCATTGATGCCTAGAGCTCTACACACAAGTTAAAGAAAAAACAAGAAAAAATCCTAAAATTGGGAACAAATAGCCAAAACCAACAATGCAACTAGAACACAATGACCAAGGGAACTTCAAAATGCAACACCAATCCACTAAAGAAGTTTCTTTAGCCCTACCTCATTTGGTATGAGAGAAGTTTCTTTAGAGACCTAGAGACCTACCTACCACTTCTCTCATTTGGTATGATAGTTGCTTTAGACTTACCTCACTCATTTCAATGCTTGAGTTTTTGGAGGTCGACCTCCCACCCCACATGTCCTCTTCAACATTTTTTGTTCTCTTTGTTTTGTGCCCACCCAAACTTTTTTCATGCTTTGGGTACCTTGAGGTATATCCCCAACCCAAAAAACTCTTATATTATGTTGATTATGTTGGTTATTGGCTTCACCCAGCAAAATTATATTTAACAATACACATATTCATAGATTTGGTTCCCCGTGCTCAATGCTCACCCAAATATAGCTATATTTTGGGTTTTTTCCCTTATCAAAGCATCGTGTCATCAACCTAGGGTTTCCACTAATATATTCTAACTAGATACTAGAATCCCCTTGACCAAATTTGGTGGCCAAATGCATAGAGATCTTCTAGACTCTTAGATATGTATCCTAACAATTTATTTTAAAACATGTTCATTTATGGTTGAAGATTGATGCTTGATTTTATAGATAACCACTTAGAGGGACTTGTCCAAGCCTATGTGAGTCCCACACTACAAATATCTACAACAAATTCAATGACGAACAATCCACTAGTGATCTTCACCATGACACATTACATGGGATGCATTGTGTTAGGATTTGAAAAGTCAATTTTTATCCTCTAGGTTATGAATCAAACTTAATAAATAGGTGGTTCCAATTGTGATAGGATTATAGACAAAGTATACAACAACACATAGAGGTTTTTACTAATCTCTGACTAAATTTAGGATTCTAAAGAAACACTTATCTTAAATTTAATTCATGTCTTGTTAAATATTTCATAATGAAATATCTATTTGAGAGCACCACCTTAGACCAAGCCATACCATTAATATAAAATGTACATTAGAGAAATGACGTAATTCAATTTCCTTTTATAAATCTAACTCTAACCCTAACCCTCACCCAAAACCTAGCACTAAACCCTCTGTACCCTTTAGATACTTCCTCCAATATGTCCTAATCTCCCTACAAGTAACACTACATCTTCACCCTCTCCACAATGGTGCCACTATCATGAAACTCAAAAGCTTGATAAATTTACTGATCAAAACCCTTCATCATCTTTGTCATCTATAGGTTCCTCATGAACATCTCCATCATCATCATCTTCATCATCATCATCTCTTCATCATCATCATCATCATCATCATCATCATATTCATCACCATCACCATCATCATCAACTACTTCATCATCATCACCATCATCACCATCATCATCATCGCCATCATCATTGTCATCTCTAGGTTCCTCATCAACATCTAGCCATAAGTTCCCGGTCGACGATTTTGCAAATTTGACCCCAATGTGCAAAAAATTGCACACTCCCTTACTGAGCAAAACCCTAGTTTCCAAAATGGACCTACAAGATAACACATGGGCCATGGTACCAGACGAGAGGGGCACCCCTAGCACTATACTAACGTCTTAAATCCAACGGAGTCGACGGTTTGTCGATCCGAGCCACTGTCGTCATTCTATGGCTCATTCCGTCTCGCATCCAAAAGGCCCTTAGGGACACCTGCTGGATACCTACCGGGGGCATAGAATTCCAAGCGTGCAACAAAACTGGGTTTCAAGGTGTCCCACAAGTGTGTCTAGGAAGGTTCCGGCTGGGAACGCTAGCCATAAGTGCCCGGTGGATGATTTTGCAAAGTTGACCCCCATGTGCAAAAATTGCACACTCCCTTATTGAGCAAAACCCTAGTTTCCAAAATGGACCTAGAAGATGACACCTGGGCCATGGGACCCAACGAGAGGGGCATCCCTAGCACTATTGCGATGTCCTGAATCCAAAGGAGTCGACGGTTTTTCGATCCGAGCCACGATCATCATTCTATGGCTCATTCTGTCTCGCATCCAAAAGGCCTTCAGGGACACCTGCTGGATACCTATCGGGGGCATAGAATTCCAAGCGTGCAACAAAATCGGGTTCTGGGGAGTCTTGCAAGTGTGTCTAGGAAGGTTCCATCCAAGAACGCTAGCCATAAGTTCCCGATGGATGATTTTTCAAAGTTGACCCCCATGTGCAAAAAATGCACACTCCCTTACTGAGAAAAACCCTAGTTTTCCAAATGGACCTACAAGATGACACCTGGGCCATGGGACCGGGCGAAGAGGGGCACCCCTACCACTATCTCGACGTCCTTAATCCAACGTATTTGATGGTTTGTCTATCTGATCCACAGTTGTCATTCTATGGCTCGTTTCATCTTGCATCCAAAAGGCCTTCAGGGACACCTGTTGGATACCTACCGGGGGCATAGAACTCCAACCGTGCAACAAAACCGGGTTCTGGGGAGTCCTGCAAGTGTGTCTAGGAAGGTTCTGGTTGGGAACGCTAGCCATAAATTCCCGGTGGATGCTTTTTCAAAGTTAACCCTCGTGTGCAAAAATTGCACACTCCCTTACTGAGAAAAACCCTAGTTTCCAAAATGGACCTATAAGGTGACACCTGGTCCATGGGACTGGAGGAGAGGGGCACCCCTAGAACTATCCTGATGTCCTGAATCCAACGGATTTGACGGTTTGTTGATCCGAGCCATGGTCGTCAATCTATTCCTCGTTCCGTCTCACATCCAAAAGGCCTTCAGGGACACCTATTGGATACCTACCGGGGGCATAGAATGATGACCGTGCAACAAAATTGGGTTCGAGGAGTCCTGCACATGCGTTTAGGAAGGTTCCTACTAGGAACGATATCCATAAGTTCCTAGTGGATGATTTTGCAAAGTTGACCACCGTGTGCAAAAATTGCACACTCCCTTACCGAGCAAAACCCTAAGGTTCAGTTGTAATGAAAAATTCCAAAATGCCAATGACCTCTGCAGTTGTAATGACAAGTTCCAATGAAGGTTCCACATGTGGTTCATAGTCATTGTCCTCTACATTCTACACCCAAAACAAAACACTAATCTTACCATGAAAACAGAGACACGTCCCGGGCATGCATGGCCACTGTGGACACATCCAAAATGGCCATACGCACCTATGGGAGCTGACAGAACCCAAGTCCAATCATCAACTTGGGTTCCATGCCCCCGTGGAAAATCCTCAAAGTGTCTCCGAATGGCCCCGAGGTGCTATACCAAGATGCTTGCAACACCCAAACCATGGCTTTGGTTGCAAATCCGTCGATTCTGGTGGATCCGAGACGTCGGGTTTCACCGAGAGGATCCCCCACAGCGTGCCGCCAACCCCCAGAAACGGTTCCATTGTGCCATCTCCGGAGTTAGGGTTTTGCTTAGTGAAGGCCATGCGAATTTCGTTCAAGCGGGGCATTTCTCATTCAAAGGCTCCCGGGCATGCATGGCCATCGTGGACACATCTGCAATGGCCATATGGACCTATGGGAGCTAATGGAACCCAAGTCTGCTCGCTGGTTTGGGTTTCGTTCCCCTAGAGAAAATCCTTAAAGTGTCCCCGAATGGCCCCGGGGTGCCGGACCAAGATTCCCACGACACCCAAACTGTGGCATCGGTCGCATATCCATCAATTCCAATCTATCCAGGATGTTGGGTTTCAGCTAGGGGACACCCCACAGTGTGCTTCCAACCCCCGGAAACGGTACTATTGTGCCATCTCCGGAGTGAGGGTTTTGCTTAGTGAAGGCCATGCCAATTTCGCTCAAGAGAGCCATTTATCGTCTGAAGGCTCCTGGGCATACGTGGACACCGTGGACATGTCTGAAATGGCCATATGCACCTATGGGAGCTGATGGAACCCAATTCCACTCGCCGGTTTGGGTTCTGTGCCCCCGGAGCAAATGCTCAAAGTGTCCCCGAATGGTCTCGGGGTGCCGTACCAAGATGCCCGCAGCACCCAAAATGTGGCTTGGATCGCAAATCCGTTGATTCCGTTGGATCTGGGACATCGGGTTTTATCTAGCCCCCCCACCACAGCGTGCCTCCAACCCCCGGAAACGGTGCTATTGTTCCATCTCCGGAGCTATGGTTTTGCTTAATGAAGGAGCTAGGGCTCACTGAGCAAATCCTAGCTCCAGAGATGGAACAATAGCACCGTTTATGGGGGTTGGAGGTACACTGTGGGGGGACCCCTAGATGAAACCTGGCGTCCCGGATCCACCGGAATCAATGGATTTGTGATATGATCCACGGTTTGGGTGCTGCGGGCATCTTGGTCTGGCACCCCGGGGCCATTCGGGGACACTTTGAGGATTTGCTCCGGGGGCACGGAACCCAAACCAACGAGCGAACTTGGCTTCCGTTGGCTCCCACGGGTGAGTATGGCCATTGCAGACAAGTCCACAGTGGCCACACACGCCTATGATCCTTCGAACGAGAAATGGCCCCCTTGAGTGAAATTGACATGGCCTTCACTGAGCAAAACCCTAGCTCTGGAGATGGCACAATAGCAACGTTTCTGGGGTTTGGAGGCACCCTATGGGGGGACCCCTAGCTGAAACCCGACATCCCAAATCCACCGGAATCGATGGATTTGCTATCTGAGCCACGGTTTGGGTCTTGCGGGCATTTTCGTCGGGCACCCCAGGGCCATTCAGGGACACTTTGAGGATTTGCTCCGGGGGCACGGAACCCAAACTGTCGAGCAGACTTGGGTTTCGTCGGATCACACAAGTGAAAGTGGCCATTATGGATGCATACATTGTGGACGTGTCCATTGTGGACGTGTTCATTGTGGACGTGTCCATTGTGGCCATGCATGCCCGAGAGTCTTTGTTAGGATATTCCTATACTCCATCTCCTCCTAGCTTTTCTAACATTTTCATTTTCAGTCAGGCATGCAAAATTAGGGTTTGCATGCATCCTAGTCATCAGTACCAGCACCTAGTCCTCAACAAACTAGCCCCCGGAGCTTCTTTCAGATCATTTCTAGCCCTCCCAGTGACTAATGTGCCCTCCTTTGCTCCACTACATGACAAAGGTGCCTTCTTCACCTACCAGTCCAGTTATCTTCAGTTACATTCAGTTCTCCCTTGATTTTAGGCTTGATTTGACTCTTAACTGAGTTTATCACTCTGTCGGACCTCCAGTGAGACTATATTGACCATTTTGACTCCAGTTAACTCCTATGGCGCCCTCCACTGAGTCTCCTTCACTATATTAGTGCTTCCATGTGCCAGTTACACCAACCACACTCAGTTAGACTCAGTTTGACTCCCGATTGACCATTACTTATGCATTGATGACTTCACTGATGAGAAGGTGGACTCCTAGTTATGCATTGTTGACTCTCCACTGATTATGGATCTGTGCATGAAGGCTAATTCGAATTCCACCTAGTGAATTTGAATCCTCATACTCAGCATTGTATATTTACCAGCTTATTATCCTGTTTAATGTAACATGTGTAATTATTCTGCCTCAATCAGAGTTTCTTTGGATCTATGTTCTATTGCTTGTCTCTTCTTCTATTATTCCTAAATTCTTTCATTGTGAGGTTTACATCATCTCTTTGGATCTTATGTGGGAAATTTCACATGGTATCAGAGCCATTCGAGAGTATATTCTACCTCCATTCTTGAGATTTTTTTGCAAGTATTTCGAAGTTCCAGTAGTTGCAGCAGCAGATTCAGTAGTTTCTATTTGCACTTATTCTAGCAGTCAAGATGAGCAATTCGAATGCTTCTTCTTCTCCTTATCCTATGATCCTCACTCCCTTCAATTACTTCGAATGGAAGGATAGGATTATATTTCACTTGTATAACAAATAGCTAAATCAAATAGTATTTGGAAAAGATGCTATACCACATCATGCTGTTGAGAGAATCAAGCATCTAAATAAAATGGATGAAGCTTTTGGATTCATATGCCTCCATATGTCAGAAGATCTAATGTTTCATGTTGAAGGATTGAAGTCTCCCAATGAGTTATGGACAAAATTGGGTAGTCTCTTTGGCAAACAAGATGAGATGAGAGGATAGACTCTCGAAAATGAATTGGCTTCTCTACAACCTGGCAATTTCGAAAGCATTCAAGGATTCATCTCAAAATTCCAGAATTGGTTGTACAATGCAAGCATTGTGGCATCACCAAAAGTGATGAGCAATTAGTGCTCTCCATTTTGAGCAAACTTGGATCTCAATTTTCTGTTTTTGTATCTACCTTCCATTCTGGGCGAATGTCAATCCCTGGATGGAAGTTTCCTACCTTAGCAAACTTTACTGTAGCTCTCACTCAAGAAGGGGACAAATTGATTCAAATGGGTGCCATCAAAACCTCCAAAGATCTAGCTCTTTTAGCCGGTGAAGCAAGTGGAGCGAATGCAAAAGGGAGGCAAAAAGACAAAGGCGAGAATCAATCAAGATCCAAGAATGAAAAACAAAAGAGACCAAATTGTTCCTACTGCAAGAGAGGAAACCATCCTGAGAATGCTTGCATGCACAAGAAGATTGATCTTCTAACCAAGCTTCTTGAACAAAACAAAATGGTTGTTCCAAAAGAAGCAAAGATGTCTGATTCTGGAAGTGGATCTGATGATTGCCATGCATTGATGGCTGGTTTTTCAAAGACAAAAGCCCTCCTCATAGATTCTGGAGCCTCCAAACACATGATTGCATCTGAAGAATCCTTCTCCTCTTTGGATCTCCAAGATGGGCCTACCATTCACATGGGAGACAACTCTCAAATTTTTGCCAAAGGTTTGGGAACAGTTCATATGAAGCATGGTAAGTTCAAAAATGTCTTATTTGTTCCTTCTCTTACAGCAAATTTGTTGTCAGTTTATCAAATGACTCATACAAGATCACCAAAACAAGTAATTTTTGGTCCAAACATAGTAGAGATTACAGAAATCTCCATTGGAAAGGTTATAGCGAATGGGATTGCTAATCATGCCTCAGAGGCATAAGTTCTCACACTTCATGCCTTTCTCTCCAACTATTCCTTCAGATTATGATGAAGATCACAGTGACTCCTCTTCTAATGAAGAAGAATATCAAGATTTTGATGTTGAGATCATGGTTCAAGGAGATTCAGATCCAGAACCAACACCTATTCTCAGTCCAGATTCAAGGTCAACATGGGCTCACACAGTCCTTTCTACTAATGAGAACACAGTTGATGATTTATCTGTTCACAGAACTACTAGACTTCAACATTATGCCAACCTTGCATTATGCCATCCACCTCTCCATGAGAGATGCAGCATGATGATGGGGTTCTCTCTTCCATCTTTTGGGAAGACTCCTCATGTTCCATTCGCTCCAGATACAGAAAGAGTTCCTGAAAGACTTGCTTCATCCAACACATTCTCCACACAGTGGGAGACCTTCCTATAGGGGATCAACTTGCCAAGTCTTTTGCAAAAGTTTTCACTGATGAAAGCTTCTTTCTTTTCTGCATAGTATGATGGTTCTTTGAGTTATTTACTGTTCTTTTGGGGGGGTGTATTTTTTCCATGAGGTTTTCCCCATTTCCCCAGTTTATGGACAGTTCTTTATTTCTCTATCATTTCATTTGATTGTACGGGTGACCTTTGGTCCTAGTTACCAGGGCCCACGATGGATTAAGGGGGGGTGTTAGGATATTCCTATACTCCATCCTAGTCCTCCTATCTTTTCTGACATTTTCATTTTCAGTCATGCATGCAAAATTAGGGTTTGCATGCATCATAATCATCAGTACCAGCCCTATTCCTCAGAAAACTAGCCCCCGGAGCTTCTTTCAGATCATTTCTATCCCTCCCAGTGACTAATGCCCCCTCCTTTGCTCCACTACATGACAAAGGTGCCTTCTTCACCTACTAGTCTAGTTAGCTTCAGTTACATTCAGTTCTCCCTTGATTTTAGGCTTGAAATGACTCTTAACTAAGTTTATCACTCCGTCGGACCTCCAGTGAGACTAGATTGACCATTCTGACTCCAGTTAACTCCTATGGAGTCCTCCACTGATCCTCCTTCACTATATTAGTGCTTCCATGTTCCAGTTACACCAACCACACTCAGTTAGACTCAGTTTGACTCCCAGTTGACCATTACTTGTGCATTGATGACTTCACTGATGAGAAGGTGGACTCCTAGTTATGCATTGATGTCTCTCCACTGATTATGGATCTGTGCATGAAGGCTAATTTGGATTCCACCTAGTGAATTCGAATCCTCATACTTAGCATTGTATATTTACCATTTTATTATCCTGTTTAATGTAACATGTGTAATTATTATGCTTCAATCAGAGTTTCTTTGGATTTATGTTCTATTGCTTGTCTCTTCTTCTAGTATTCCCCAATTCTTTCATTGTGAGGTTTACATCATCTCTTTGGATCTTATGTGGGAAATTTCATTGTCTTTGGACAAGAAATGACCCCCTTGAGCAAAAATGGCATGGCCTTCACTGAGCAAAACCCTAGCTCCGGATATGGCACAATGACACCGTTTCTGGAGGTTGGCGGCACACTGTGGGGGGTCCCGTATCTAAAACCTGGCATCCCGGATCCACCAGAATCGATGGATTCGCTACCAGAGACACGATTTGGGTGCTGCGGGCATCTTGGTCCGACACCCTAGGGTCATTCGAGGACACGTTAAGGATTTTCTCTTGGGGGACAGAAACCAAATCGACAAGCAGACTTGGGTTCAGTCAGCTCCCACAGCTGCGTATGGCCATTGCGAACGTTTCCATGGTGGCCATGCACTCCCGGAAGCCTTCGGACGAGAAATCCCCGCCTTGAGCGAAATTGGCATGGCCTTCACTGAGCAAAACCCTACCTCCGAAGATGGCACAATGGCACCATTTCCTGGGGTTGGAGGTATGCTGTGGGGGGTCCCCTAGCTAAAACCCGGCATCTCAAATCCATCGAAATTGATGGATTCATGATCGGAGCCACGGTTTGGGTGTTGCGGGCATCTTGGTCCGGCACCCCAGGGCCATTCGGGGACACTTTAAGGATTTTCTCCAGGGGCACAGAACCCAGGCCGATGAGTGGACTTGGGTTTCATAATCTCCCACAAGTGCGTATGGCCATTACGGACGTGTCCATGGTGACCATGCACGCCCGGTATCCTTCGAACGAGAAATTACCCCCTTAAGCAAGATTTGCATGGACTTCACTAAGCAAAACCCTAGCTCCGGAGATGGCACAATGGAACCGTTTTCGGGTGTTGGCGGAACACTATGGGGGGTCCCCTAGCTGAAACCTGGCATCTCGAATCCACCGGAATCGACAAATTCATGAACGGAGCCACGGTTTGGGTGCTGTGGGCATCTTTGTCCAGCACCCCGGGGCCATTCGGGGACACTTTGAGGATTTGCTCTGAAGGCACAGAACCCAAGCTGGCGAGCGGACTTGGGTTCTGTCGGATCCCACAGGTGCGTATGGCCATTGCAGACGTTTCCACGGTGGCCACGCACTCCCGGGAGCCATGCAAATTCACTAAAGCATACAAGTGATTGTGACTAGGTGAAACTCCACTCTTTGAGGTTTCAGAGGCTTTGGATTTATGTGCTTCCTCCTACCTTATTTAAGTATATAAAATATTTTCTAAGGGCATGCTAAAATATTCTAACGTATACATTCATTGTGTGATATCCATCGACGGAGAGTAGAGTTGATATTTTTTGTGTGCCCATGGTTGAGGGTCTAAGAGTATGTGAGATAATTGGGAGCCCGAACTAAAAGGCCTCACAAAGGGAAATTCCAAGTAATTTTGAGAAAATGACAAATAAGGTCAAAAGTTGGGCATCTTGTTCTAACACTAAGGTCATTTCCCTCATAGAAGACATGCAGAGTGGAGCTAATGCCTAACATGATTTTGGGTGCTATCAATAGCGTTGTCTTGCCATGTACTTGTGTAATGTGACATGGATATTGTTTGTAAACCCTAAGAAAGAGAATCATGCTAGTGGCGAGAGCTTGATTGACATAATCTTGTTATTGAATCCAACGATGACTTCTTATCTATCATGGAGATTATAGGGTTAATGAGTAAACCCTAGGAGTTAGATTTTATGGATCACGAAGATATAACTAGTGGAGAAGATAAGGGAAAGATAGACATGTTGGATGTTCTTATAGAGATTTCTTGTGTTTGATGCTAGAGTACTTGTGTGATGTGACATGGATAGGGTTTGCATGATATATCTCATATTAACATGTCCATGTGCTCTTGCATGTACCCCATCGTTCCAAGAAAAAGAAATATTTATATTTATATAATCACAAGCCATTGACGTCATTGAAATATGAGATCATGGTAGTGGAAGAAGTTGCAAGGGTTTTAGAGGCCTAAATATTGAAATAGTTCAATCCCAACATAAAGCATCTCATTCTTATCACCAACCAAATGCATATTAGGGTTTCTAGGACCAGATTAGGTTTATAGTATTCTAGCTTAGTTTTCTAGTGTTAAATTAGTGTTTCTAGGGTTAGTTTAGCTTTCTAGGATTTCTAGGGCTAGATTATGTTTGTAGGGTTATATTAGTGCTTCTAGGGTTAATCATGCATGAATAAACAATCACACGGCTATAAATCATAACTCATACATCAAATAAATGATATAAGATAACGATATCAAATAAACTATATAACATGAATAACATTAATCATGCATGAATAAACAATCACATGGCTACAAATCATAACTCAAACATCAAATAAACAATATAAGATAACGATATCAAATAAACTATCTAACATGAATAACATTAATCATGCATGAACAAACAATCACATGGCTATAAATCATAACTTAATCATAACTCAAACATCAAATAAACGATATAAGATAACAATATCAAATAAACTATCTAACATGAATAACATTAATCATGCATGAATAAACAATCACATGGCTATAAATCATAACTTAATCATAACTCAAATATCAAATAAATGATATAAGATAACGATATCAAATAAACTATCTTACATGAATAACATTAATCATGCATGAATAAACAATCGCATGGCTATACTATGTAACTCAATCAATTAGGCCTTCTGGATCCTCTCGGTTTTTTACTGTCTCGAACAACCTCTCGTGCTCTGCATGAGGTAGTAAGTAGCATACCTTGTTTGATGTCTTTGTTGACATTTTTTGCAGTTGGATGTTTGTACCAACGATCAAGTGCGTAAAATGATGCACCCATGAACCTGGTCTATAATCCGTGTATGTGTAGCCATTTCTCTTTGGTCCCTTTCCATCTATTGTAATATATTCCCCCTGAACAACCATCAATCTAGTCGGAAAGGTAATGCCTTCACTTTCGGTTAATGATGCGAGGATGGTTTGCTTCCCCTGGATGCATCGTTCCAACCAATAATTCGTCCCAATTGCACTGTCTGTCGGGGCGACAACTACTAGATGTGTCCTACAAAAATGCATTTTACAGTCATATTCCGACAAGTAGTGGTTTGATAATTTGGATAATTACAAAAAAAAGGAGGGAACTAAGATATACATGCAGAAATGTTTACCTGGTTGTACAAGATCAGATATATGATCATATTCATTCGAAATAGAGGCTTATCCTTCTTCTAACTGGATTGTTTCAACAACTGCATGTGGGTCCACTGCAAGTGATACATGATCCCATTCATCAACCCAATCCATTGATTCACACTCATCCCACTCACAACTACTGCAAGGCCCACAAAAGCAAGCAAGTTTCCGCGTCCATATTTCAAATAAAGGGTTGTTTGAGCTTCGAACCAAATGAAATCCATGAGTTCCTTGCACAGTACTACAACTATAAGAATGCGATCGATATATATCAACCAAATGCCAGAAATTTCTGACAACATGTCCTCTACCTATTGGTTTGTGCTGCTCCATGGTTCGATCTAACATTTTTGCAGAGCACCATCGAACTATGGATTCTGCATCCCGAATATGAGGTTTTTTCATGCACCTCATCTCCTCCCTTCATAGGGCAGTTTTGAGACATGCTCCAGCCCCATCATGCTCTCCCTTTCCATGCCCGGTCTCCAAATAGTTCCATTTATGCCGCACATCATAAGTCTTGTACAAAATACTCAACCACTAGAATACACGTGCATTTTTGAACTAGCCTGTACAACCATCTGACCATATCCAATGTTGATCCATCTGTATACCTCTCTCCTTCAGATGATCATGGAAAATTTTGAAGTAATGCTGCACATAATGCAAGTCATGGCACCTGTCGTCACTGATGTAGAAGTTGGTCTCTTTCAATATTATCCTCATGTCATTGCTGCTCTCTAGCGCATGCCTATACGTGATATGGACCATTATGCTAAGTTGGCCTGAATGATAGTATTGACTTTGAATCTCATTATGTGGCTGCAGGGTGTATTTTTTAGCAAAGTCCACAACCGACAATATTGTGCCATTGGGAAAGGTGTCCCTGCACTGTCTGTACTATTCATCCTACCATCGTGCTACATGGACATGTTGTACATACTGCTCGGTCCTTTGGTATAATTCCTTCATGAAATTGAAAATTTGTACCTGGTGCCACAAAACCAAGGGCATTAATGCAACATGAAATTTTCAATCTGAATATATATGTACAAATTAAACATGTACAGTATGAAAGTATGCAAACTTAGATTACCTGTGATTTCACCAATGCAATTTTTTTGCTTTCCTTCGCACTATCTACTTGTTAGGATATTCCTATACTCCATCCTAGTCCCACCAGTATTTTGATCATTTACATTTTAAGTCATGCATGCACTTTTAGGGTTTGCATGCATCATTTAGGGTTTGCATGCATTCTAGTCATCAATCCCAGCACCTAGCCCTCAGTTAGCTATCCCCCGGAGCTTCCTTCCACTCAGTTTCAGCCCTCCTAGCCTGTCATGTGCCCTCCTTTCACCTACTGCATGAGAAGGGCGCCTTTCTCACCTACTAGTCCAGTTTACTTCAGTTAGCCACAAGTCTTTCCTTGATTTTAGGCCAGACTGACTCCTCACTGCTGTTATCATTCTGATTGACCTCCGATGAGACATGACTACCTGTTCTGACTCCAGTTAGCTCCTCATGCGCCCTACACTGAGCCTCCTTCATTCAATTAGTGTTTCCATGTGCCAGTTACATTCAGTTACACCCCGAACACTCAGTTTGACTCAGTTTGACTGATGGTTGACAATTACTTGTGCATTGATGACTCCACCGATGATGAGATAGACTACTAGTTGTGCTTCGATGATACTCCAGTGATCCTTTGATCACTCCATGAAGGCTAATTCAAATTGCCACCTTAGGCATTCGAATCCTCATGCATTGTAGTATTTATTTGTCCATATTGTGATTAATTAATTAGTGTGTGTGAATTATTTTTGCTTCTATCCGAGTTCTACTGTATTATTATTCTGTTGCTCATTATACTGCATTGACCACTCTTCTTCTATTTTCTTGCTTAATCAATTACTTTCTTGTGAGGTATACATCATCTCTTAGATCTGCTGTGAGGATTTTCACATGGTATCAGAGCATGTTGAGAGTATTATTTATCTCCATTCCTAAGAGTTTTTTGTAGGTTATTACCAAGATTTCGAGTACAGCAGTTGCAGCAGTAGCAGTTGCAGATATTCTCGATTGTTTTTGTAGGTCTTCTACAGCTTCAATGAATTCAGAAGAAATCCCTCCTCTTTCTCCACTCAACTATGATGAATGGAAACAAAAAATGATAGCATATTTGAAGAGCCATGATCTCTTTGACTGTTGTTTTGAAAGAGAGTTCGAATCTTTTGAAGAGAAGATTGATTGGTTAAATAAAGGTGACGGAGCCTTTGGATCAATGATGCTTGCTATGTCTAAATGGATGTTATATGACCTCCCTGATTTCTCATCACCAAAAGAGCTATGGGCTCACCTGGATGTAATATTTGGCAGACAGAATGAAGGAATTGGTCCAAACCCTTTCGAGAACAAGCCTAGTGATGCATTCGCTCCCCTTGATGGTCTCTCAGATCATGAACCAATATCATCTCATATTGAATTTGTCCACAAAGAACTTGCAGATTCTACACTCATGCTCCAACTTTCTTCTCTTTCTGTGCCATCTCACACTCTATATATTGTAGAAGGTCCTAAATCCTCTCTTGCATCAGAGTCTGTTGGTTTGCATCATGATCACATGATTATTTCGGAGGAAAAATCAGCTATTGGAGGTAATGCATTCGCTCTCCTCAAGCAATCACCTCTTATTTATTACTATGTGATCATTATCTCATGCTTTCAGAAGGTCATTGAAAAATATGGCCATTGCCACCCCGCTTGAGATAATTTCTCATGCACTTACTGGTTTTGATCTCACCTCTTATGGTTCAAAGGAGATCTCAAGAAACCATGATTCAAGTCTTGGATCTAATTTGGATTCTAAGCAAATACTACTTGGGATAATTTCTTATGCGTATGATAGTTTTGATCTCACCCCTGCTGGTCCAAAGGAGATCTCAAGAAATTATTCTTCAAGTTTTAAATCTGATTTGGATTTCAAGCAATCATTATTATTTGATGGTTCTTTTTGGCATAATCTCACCCATGATGGTTCGAAGGAGAAGATAAAAGACTATCTGCATATTCATGTTTTTGATCCTACCTCAACTGATTCGAATCACAGGTTCAAGGATCATCCTCATACTTTTGGATTTGTTCACATCACATTCGATCTGAAGAGCAAGTACAAGCACATGCTTTTTGAGCATGATCCACTTCTTCCCAAGAAGAAGATACCTCCAGACATATGACCAAGCATCACACCTGCTTGAGTTTGGAGCATTTATTTTTTGTGTGTGCCTTACAGTCTGTTTTGAGGGGGGGGGGGTATTTTTCCCATGAAATTTTCCCCACTTCCTTGGTTTATTGACTGTTATTATTTATTGTATTGGGTGACCTTTGGTCTTAGTTACCAGGGCCCAGGATGGATTAAGGGGGGGGTGTTAGGATATTCCTATACTCCATCCTAGTCCCACCAGTATTTTGATCATTTACATTTTAAGTCATGCATGCACTTTTAGGGTTTGCATGCATCATTTAGGGTTTGCATACATTTGCATGCATTCCAGTCATCAGTCCCAGCACCTAGCCCTCAGTTAGCTAGCCCCTGAAGCTTCCTTCCACTCAGTTTCAGCCCTCCTAGCCTGTCATGCGCCCTCCTTTCACCTATTGCATGAGAAGGGCGCCTTTCTCACCTACCAGTCCAGTTTACTTTAGTTAGCCACCAGTATTTCCTTGATTTGAGGCCAAACTGACTCCTCACTGCTGTTATCACTCTGATTAACCTCCGATGAGAAATGACTACCTGTTCTAACTCCAGTTAGCTCCTCATGCACCCTCCACTAAGCCTCCTTCATTCAGTTACACCCCTAACACTCAGTTAGACTCAGTTTGACTAACGGTTGACAGTTACTTGTGCATTGATGACTCCACCGATGATGAGATAGACTACTAGTTGTGCTCCGATGACACTCTAGTGATCCTTTCATCACTCCATGAAGGCTAATTCGAATTGCCACCTTAGGCATTTGAATCCTCATGCATTGTACTATTTATTTGTCCATATTGTGATTAATTAAGTAGTGTGTGTGAAGTATTTTTGCTTCTATCCGAGTTCTACTATATTATTATTTTATTGCTCATTATACTACATTGACCACTCTTCTTCTATTTTCTTGCTTAATCAATTACTTTCTTGTGAGGTATACATCATCTCTTAGATATTTTATGTAATTGAAGTTTTGCATTTCTACTGACATCCTCCCAAATTTGTGCTCCTTGGTTTCATGGATGCATCGGCTCAATAATGCAAATCCACTGCAACTGGAACATGTTCCATATAAACATGATCTTTTATAATATTTTTGTCCTTCAGGTCTTGGACACATTATGCTATGTATAGATTCTCTTGATGCATTCGGTGGTTGTAATGATGGGCATTCCTGCACAATGTTAGTATGCAAATCACAAAATATATGTCTATATGTATCATAATAGTACTCAAATTCTACATGGTATCTACAACAACATGTGTTGCGATCAATGCAAATTCTAACATACCAGGGTTTGCATTTTTCAAAGGACCTTTGGCCCAAGTTCAATTGTGTGTGCTCATTCTTGAACCTCTCGTAGAGTTCCGTTTGTGTCCTTTCAAGTGCTTGACATGGGGTTCACACCCCTTAACACCTTTTATCAACTTTAACACATCTCTTTGATTCGATGACAGTCTAGTGTTATCATGCCAAAACGTTTGTTCTAGTTCTTTAACAACATCAATAAGCTTCATGTATGAACGAGGTAACCTACCAACAAAGGCCCAACAATATTTTTGGCCTGGGGTCTCAAGTTTTTCTCTAATAGAAGAATACTTTTGAAGAGTCTTTCTATCTACTTTAAATATTTTACATGTGTGTGATAGGAGGCGACGTTGACTTGTGGATTTGTCTACAATCGATTCCGATAGTGCATGGCGGGCCGCATTAAAATACTTTGTACGAGAAGTTTTTCCAATCAAATTAAATGTAGATTGTAGATTTCTAACAACATGATCGTTGGCCTCTGAACTTCTAACTACCTTTATGCCCAAAATTCTCCTAACATGAGCTAAACAATGTGATTTTAACAAAGCTAGAAACAATTGACATTTTGTTGCATCGGTTTTGGATTCAAAAAATTCTTTGATATCCTACTACAATGGAAATCAATAGTGCGTTTGTGAAACTTACCTTCAAGTCCTGAAAATGAACTTTCATCGAGATGACTACGTCTGGGAGTTCTTCGTCGTCCACTTGATAATTGAGGCAAGGGAGTCGGAAAGGAAGTACGAGTCTCGTCACTGGTTTGTTGTGGCCCTTCATTCACAATTTGGACCTGCAAGGAAGTGTGTTCGACATGTGTGTGCTCTTCTTGGGAGGTTTCCAATTAACAACCTGTTCAACATCCATACCTTCATACTCGACATCAAGCAACATTTGATTGAATTCAACCACTTCGTCATTGCTTGTTGATGGATGTAAGGCACTAATATCTTGATATCTACAGTTTTCCATGTACAACCTGGCCTTTTCTCTTATCTCATGGGCATTTTTAGGGGGCAGCTCCTTCCTTCTAGACTTTGTTTTATTATTACGTCTGTTTCCCATATTCAATATGTTTTTTAACAAAACAACAATATCACCCCTGCAAGAATGAACAACAAATAAGATATTAAAACTATATGTGCATGATTATTAAATTGATGTAGCAATTGATTATGTACAACAACATCTAGTGAGAATGTTTTCATATAATCTTAACAGCTATTGAGAATGCCCTAGATATAACAACAACATCACCTCTAGGAACTCAATTGGATGGTGGTATGGGATGCTAGTAGGAGCACATTTCCTACAAAAGGAGAAGCTCCTACTCACTTCATTTTCATGTTTTGGATGAGGGAAAATAGCCCCAAAAGATTAAGAGTTTGATTCTTTAGGTGTTAGTGTGAGTTGTTGTATTGAAATCACGAGGAATTCAACAAATGTTTGTGTACTAGATGGAGTTATGTGATTATGAAACCTTATTGGTGGTGATGCAAGCAAGTTTTTTTTATTATCCTCATGAAAGGTTCAAAGCATTGCTTGGTGCATGTTGTAGTTTTTTGTGGTAAGATGTTTTTATTGTCTATGTTGAAGATTAAGAAGACTAAAATACATCTATCATAAAATTCATGAAGAAAAACTAAAATAGATACAATTCAAACAAAGTGAATGAAGACTAAAATACATTTAACAATAGGAAGAGGTCACCATACCTCAAGGATTATGATTTCTCTTTGCTTCAAATGTAAAATGATATTTTGATGTATCCACTATATGCAAGAAGAGTTCAAGTGTGTCCAAGCAGTATGAGAATTCAATCGAAGGAGCCAAATAGATTACAACTGTTGTGTATTCAATCAAAGGAGCCAAATAGAGCCCAACTGGTGTGTATCCAATCCAAAGAGCCAACTAGAGCCCCAACTCTTGTGTATTCTATCCAAATTGTCAAAGAAACACCAAATGGTGTCTCAACTCAATCCAAGATGCAATTGGTTGTCGGACTATGCGTGAAAATAGATAAGAAAATGCGTGAATGAGAGAAAAAATGCAAGAGAATAGCGCGGGTTCTTTTCTGAATTTTATGCTCAACAGGGACGCGCACGCGCTACTAGCGTGTGCACACTCCTGTTGAACATTAAATTGTTTGGTGGGTAACGTTTACCTCATTTAT
>BSBM01000526.1:6620000-6707500 GCA_027924585.1 Larix kaempferi
CCATAACCCCCTCACCACTCCTTAGTGGATACACATGGCCCCTTCTCATTGGTTGCTTCCATAGCCAGTTTTGATATTTTATTACAATATTAATATTTACATCAATTTACAATATTCCATGGCTTAATAGCACATGGGTATCAAAATATCAAATACTTGCTTGTTTTAAATAAAATCCAAACATACACTAGCGGGGCCTTGGCCTTGAGCTCCACGCTAAGGAAACATACAACGCATGTATACAATATTTACATTAAAAGCCAATATTTCACAGAGGGAAAAATTGGGGTATTATAATCATCATCATCAATAACAACATCTCCATCATCATTATCATCATCCCCATCATAATCATCATCGTCCTCCTCTTCATCATCATTGTCATCTCCCCCTTCCTCATCAACATCTCCAACATCATCATCATCAACACCATCTTCATCACCATCGTTATCATCATCAACATCTTCATCCTCATCACCATCAGCATCATCATCGCATCGTCATCATCATCAACATCTTCATCATCATCACCATCATCATCATCATGGTGATGAATTGATGATGATGCTGATGGTGATGAGGATGAAGATGTTTATGATGATGACGATGATGATGAGGATGATGATGATGATGATGCTGAAGATGATGATGATGGATATGTTGATGAGGAAGGGGGAGATAACAATGATGATGAAGAGGAGGACGACAATGATGATGATGAGGATGATAATGATGATGATGATGATGATGATGGAGATGTTGATGAGGAAGGGGGAGATGACAATGATGATGAAGATGTTGATGATGATGATGGAGATGTTGATGAGGAAGGGGGAGATGATAATGATGATGAAGATGTTGATGATGATGATGGAGATGTTGATGAGGAAGGGGGAGATGATAATGACGATGAAGATTGTTGATGATGATGATGATGGTGATGATGATGATGATGATGAGATGATGATGATGAGGATGGTGATGATGATGACGATGTTGATGATGATGATGATGAAGATGAAGATGATGATGATGATGGAGATGTTGATGATGAAGGGGGAGATGACAATGATGATGAAGAGGAGGACAATGATGATGATGAGGATGATGGTGATGATGATGAAGATTATGATGATGATGATGATGTCATCATTATCTTCATGATCATCACCCTCATCATCATCATCATCATCATCATCACCATCATCATCATCCTCATCCTCATCATCATTGTTCTCGTCTTCACCATCATTGTTCTCATCTTCACCATCATTGTCATCTCTCCCTTCCTCATCATCATCTTCATCATCATCATCATCATCTTCATCACCATCGTCAACATCATCATCACCATAATCATCATCCTCATCCTCATCCTCATCCTCATCCTCATCCTCATCATCATCGTCCTCTTCTTCATCATCATTTTCATCTCCCCCTTCCTCATCAACATCTCCATCATCATCATCGTGTTCATCATCATCTTCTCCATCATCATAATCATCATCTTCATGATGATGATGATGATGATGATGATGATGATGCTGATGAAAATGATGATGATGAAGATGATGATGATGATGAAGATGATGACGATGATGACGATGCTAACGATGATGATGATGATGATGATGATGATGATGAAGATGATGACGATGATGACGATGCTAACGATGATGATGATGATGATGATGATGATGATGAACATGAAGATGATGGTGATGACAACGAAAATGATGATGGTGAAGATAATGAAGATGATGACAACGATAAGGGTTAGTGGTTAATTTTTATTTGACTAGACACTTTAGAGGTTAGAACTACGTGGTTAGGATTATAGGGGTTAAGGGATATATATCATTATGTGTTAATATTTAGGATTCTTAGGGGATATATTAGTTTAGGATTATTGTGGGCCAAGAGTTATGGTGGTTAGTTGTACTAGGGACTAGGTATTGATACACCTAGGGACAAATGGTCAAGGATTTGGGGATTGAGATATAGGGGTCATGGATTTATGGTTACAAGGATGAAGATTTATATGTACATGGGGATAATGTGAGTTAGTGATTTTTTGTAATAGTATAACTTCTAACCCTTGTGGTGAAGGAGAGAAGAGAGGGGTGAGGGAGGGAGGAGGGATTGGATAGAGTGTAAGAGAGTGGGGGGGATTGGGTGGATAGGAAGAGAGGGGCGTGGGGTTATAGAGAGGTGAGGGGGTCCCAACCTTAGAGGTAATCTCATCTTATTCAACAAAAATAGTGATTCAAAATAGTTTGGAATTTTTATGTCTAGGATTGGAAATTAGATTTTGTAGAGATAGAAGCAACGTGTGCGTGGATCCACCAGAATCCAACGAGATGGCCTAATAAGACCATTTCCAGGGGTTGGAGGCACGCTATGGGGGGGGGGGGGGAAGGGGGCTAGCTGAAACCTGGCATCCCGAATCCATCGGAATTGACGGATTCACGATCCGAGCCATGGTTTTGGTGCTGCAGGCATCTTGGTCTGGCACCCTAGGGCCATTTAGGGACACTTCGAGGATTTGCTCTGGGGGCACGGAACCCAAACCATCACATTTGTCAGACAAAACTTCGTAGTGAAGTATGAGTTTGCATATTTCAACCGAAGGGAAACATAATACCATGAATGGTCACCATTGCCAGGCTGAAACTCAAGACTGATGGAAACACTCCTAGAACGACGGGTGTGGGTCATACTGAATTGCGAAACTAATTGAGGGAAAACGCAGTGAGAATCTGAGACGGTTGCATAGTGAAATGCATGCAGAATGAATGAAGAGTGGGTGGCAAGAGAAATGGTTGTGGGACGTCGTATGAGAGGAAATGGCGATGGAAATTGAATGATAAGATCAAATTAAATTCGCATGGTGGTAATAAACTACACTTGTGTCTTCCATTGTCAAGCTTGAAGGTGGTAGCCTTGGGACTAGACATAGGTCGCAAGTTGGAACTGAACTCAGGAGATTCGAACCTACAACCTATGTCTAGTCCCAAGGCTACCACCTTCAAGCTTGAAGTGCAGCTGACAATGGAAGACACAAGTGTAGTTTATTACCACCCTGTTATTTTTTCGATACAAATTATATGTTTTCTTTAATTTCATTTGCCAAATTTACGTATCCCTTTATATGTTTTCTTTAATTTCCTTTGTCAACTTTATGTATACCTTGAAAAAGGAAATTAAAGAAAACATATAAAGGGATACCTTGCTTTTGACACATGGAATGTGCACGCAAATAAACAGGTGGGAACTAATCAACACGTGCGCGTTGATTAGCGCGTGCACGCTAATTAACACGACGTGAGCGCATCTACGCATGTTCACTCTTAGACATGCGTGCATGCATCTACACGTGCGCACATTTGCGTGTCTTCGTATTCAAATTGTTTTTAGCGCCCTTGCAAGCTTGGAATTTGTTTATATTACCAAACCTTGAGGCTCGGTCTGATTTATGGAAGCACACATCAAATATTGTAACTTCATGTTTTTCACACCTAGTTCCACATATGCTCCACTAGTGCACTGCAAATGAAATTGCACACACTTGTTGAGCTCTGTGTACAGATTCTAACTATATATTTTTTGAATAGATCTGTTGTTGTTTTCTATTTTTAATTCATTTTTAACTGCACTCATGTCAAATTTGTAGAAAACATAGGTCGTTTATTTGGCCTATAACTTTTGATTGGCTTACCTATTTCAAGAACAAAAAAGAACCCACACAAGAGTACAAGAATACCTACAAGCTAAAAAAAAAGGTTTTTTGATTATTTTCAGACCATGATATGGTGGACCAACACTTGACCATGTCGTTTTAAGGCTTCATTGACTTTCGTAATTTAAAAAAAAAATATAAAAATAACTTTTAAAATTTTGGAAAAATAGCCCCGCATAAGATTTGTCTGTGTCCTACACCTCTACATATTTTTTTCCTCATAAATTGACAATTTACATAACAAACAAGTGGCTCAACTAAAACATGTGCATTATGTTTTAGAGAAAAAATAACATACCAATCTTAAAATAATGACATTTTGGGGTGGTTATACCACGTTTTAATAAATAAAAGTTATATATTCTGGAAGGTCATCCGTTTTTCTACATTTCATTTTCTTACACCTAATTCGAAAAAGTTTTTTAGTACTTCTAATCATTCATTTTAATGATAATATTTATGTTTTTCCAGCATGTCATTGCAACTAACGTGTCATAATTGGGTATCATTGCGCCGAGAGGCGCTCTACATCCCAGTATGAGGGAGATCTTGTAACATGTGTGTGTTTGTTGAGTGTTTGTCGAGTTTATCGAGTAACAAAATAATACAAAGTAAAAAGTAATAAATATTATGTTGGCCATAAACAAAAAAAATTAATACAAAGTAAAAAGTAAATATGAAACTTAAACTAGAGACTTTAGAGCTTAGGATTAGGTGATAAATATTATGTCGGTCATAAACAAAAAAGAATAATACAAAGTAAAAAGTAAATATGAGACTTAAACTAGAGACTTTAGAGCTTAGGATTATGTGGCTCAGGTATTGCACTCAAGGAGCTATTCAAGGAGAGGTTTGCACCTCAGGAGATTTGATCCCTCTCGGTTCTTGATAGAGCCTAGGATTTGGATCTATGCTGGTTACCTTGCACCAGCCCATACCAAAGTGCTCATTTAAACATTACTTACATTGTATATTAGAATCAAATTAATACATATCCATCTTAACCTTGGATTTAAGAGGGATAAAAAATATTAACCTTGGATTTAAGAGTGATAAAAAGATTCTATGAACTAAGATGCATCTAAGCAATGTGTATGTTTGTGGATATATGTATATGGATATTTTCTCACATTTTCACTTTTGATTCAAATTTTGCATATAATAATGCAATTATTTCTTTACTTTTCTCAATTTTTATATCCAATATTTGTTATTCAGTAGCTTTCAATTTCATATCCATATTTGTCAATCTTAAACTTAGGATCCAGTGAAATTAAAAGTTGTAAAATAGAAAATGAATTTTGAATAAGGCATGAAATCAATGTATAACAACAACCCTATCACAAATAGTGAGAAAATAAGAAATTTCCAAGCACCATCCATATTCACTTTTGGTGCTAGGGTATAAATTGATCTTGCAAGTAATTTCAAAGTATAGGAATCTAATTTTCCAGATGGGGTGACAAGGAGGCTCAATGGTGGTGGGCATGCACCCTAGTGGCCCCTGCATCATCACATCAAAGTCAATGTATTTGAGGTGTTCCATTATTAACATGGTTGGAGGTTTGAGATGGGGGATGTTAGATGGGATGACGATATTGTGAACTGTATGAGGGTGACCGAGGTGGTTCATGTCTAATCCAGTCATGATATTGAAGGGGTTCGTGCCTGCTCCAGTTATGATGTCGATGATTCTTCAAACCTATAGGATAATTTGAGGTTGAGAGACATTCTTTTTCCAGTGCTTGATGAGAGACTAAACTCTATCCCTCATAGATTTTTTTCCTCTGTGTTTGCTTTGGTGGAATGTAAGCCTATTTTCGTTGCTTTTTGTTTGTTCGTTGTGTTGTTGCAGCCAGTCTATGGGTTTGTTGTTGTGGGAGGGTGGTTGATTGATAGGCTTCTAAGTACTCCTTGATATTTCTAGTCTTTAGTGTTGGCACTTTGTCCAAAGGAGTTTCTAGAGGAGTTCTCTATGGTGTGTTTATGTTGATCTTGTAAGTGCTTGTCGTCAGCTGGTGGATCTGGCTCTGGTTGTGGGTGGTGGGTCTTGTGGTTTCTTGATTTCAATCTTTGTTTGAGAGACTTTCATGAGGATTCTTTTGTGCGGGATGTTCACTGGTTTAGGAAGGGGTTTACGCATGTTGGTAGGTTCGATTAAGCTTGTGGGTGGTAGGTATTTTGGGCTCTTGGTGCTCTCCTTATCCTCCAGCCTCCACAAAAACTATAAACTCATTCAAAGTCTCCTATGGTGGATATGTCAAGCCCACTAATTCTTTTGTGGAGACGGTCTTGTATACGCACCTCTTGAAAGTCTAATCTTGCACCAAAGGGTTGTGAGTAGAGGAATGGCAGGTAGGGGATGTGGTCACATAATCCAAAAGAGTCCTAGTAGCATGCCATCTCAGACTTCAACCCGATAGGATGTAGAGGATGCCCATCAGGTCTACTTATAGTAGGTCCCATGCAACACCATAGATTGTCTCTCCCATGTTGAGAAATGGGTGAAGGTTTGAGGTGTAGGTTATGAGGGATGACCAAATCATGGAAGAAATGCACCCATGGGCTTGAGACCCTGGTAAATATAGATCACATGACACCAAATATTTCAAGACTTTGGCACTCTATTGGTAGGTAAAATACTTAGTTGACAAGTTTTAGGCTAAAGGAGAGGGGGATAGGAATATGCTAGCACTCCACTTAGATACAATTCAACTTTAGAATGTGTGAATCATGAAGAAACCCTAGTTGTAGCACCATTTAATGAATTCAACATGCCAAGTGGAGAAACCTACAACCAACCAACATGTGCTCCACTTACAAATAGATTGTCACACCATAGTCAACATATACACCATTCCCAATAAGGAGAAGAAAAAGATCCCTTGAAAAGAAGTTCATCCAAGGAACAACCAACAATGGGAAATCTTACATTATAAGTTGCACATTAAATCCACATTGTATGCTCAAGCACCCTATGAACATATAGTAGGCTCTAATACACATAATAACAAGCACACACACTTTACAATGAAGTACTCCAAACCCTTAAGAAGGCTTCATCACATGCAATACCATGGGGAACCCAAAACCATGGGCCTAAAACCACAAACGGTAAACCCATTTTGACTCTCTTACCTAACATTCCCTAACACTCCTCCCTTTAAACTTGACTTAGTGTAAGTAGTTATCCCCTCAAAGTTTTAAGCCCCCTATATCCACCTAGGTCTACATTTGGACTTTAAGCCTGAGTTACCACTCTAGTTTAACCTAACATTCCCACCTTTGAATTTGACTTGGGGTAAGAACCAACCGTTCCCCTGCGTTTGCATTTGGGGGTTACATATGATTAAATATAACTCATACAAATGCTTCTATAACGATGTCGATCATAGGTCTGCATTTGGGGGTTACATATGATTAAATCTAACTCATACAAATGCTTCTATGACAATGTCGATCATTTCTTCTTAGAACGCTTCCATGTGCTCCTTCATTACAATTAGAAGTTCCAATCTCACTCACGTTTAGTGCATTTATCTCGAGCTCCAATCAAGGATAATTGAAAACACGCCTAATTTTCTCATAAACCTCACCGCAAAGCTTATACTCTGTCCGATCAAGTCCTTCACCGCAAATTTCAGATGCTGAGTTTATTGATCAATATACTCGTCCTTGCCAAGAACGTTGTTGAATTCCTCCTGAAGGTGATCGAATTTCAATGCCACATCCAACAATCCACCATCAAGCTGGCATCGATCTCGGTCACTCTACAATGTCTTCAATCCCTTCATAGACTCTGTTGGGCCAAGAAAATGACACCCTTACGACCGAGGGAGGCAACCACAGGAATGTGTGTTATAGTGATGCCCAGTATGAGAAGCCATATTATTAGGATGACTATAGGTAATTTTTTCACTGGTCTTCTAATCGTTCAATGTGAGTGCAAGGGCTCTTATCTTCCTTAATACATTTATCGCCCAGTTCTTTAGGGATTTTTTCGTTACTCGATTGGAATCTTGACCTCCTTCAAAAAAAACCCACTGGTTTTACTGCCTCCCCCTCGGCAAGGAATCTTAAGAAATCCTCCAGGCCAATGTACATAGCACCAGGCTTAATTACGTTTCACAATCCCTTACAAGCTCTTCAGTGCTTCATTTAGCCTTCCCGGGTGACTCTTCCTTTCTAACCGGGCCTCCTTTCTTGTCTCGCAACCCTCTCTTCTCTTTCAACGTGACCAGGAAACCCTCACGCGCAGGCTTTAATTCACGGGATCTATTTCCGTCTAGGTGCCACTTATTTTATTTGAGGCTCTCTTCCTCGGCGGTTCTCTCCACTAGCTTCCTCTGCATACGCCTCTACATGCAGCTCGATCTTTTTTTTATTTTTCGGGGGTATTCCTCGTCCAGTGATCTGGCCTCGCTGAGGCACCTCCAGATTTCGGACTCGCCATGCACGGCCACGATTTCGCCATTGTTGTCCAACAAATTCCGTGGTGAAGCCCTACGTCAGCTGTTGCCCTACCTCCACTGGTACAACATTTGAGTTGGTCTTTTCCAGGGATCACTGGGATCGCACTCAGTCTGGCCACACCAATTTTTATGATGGCTGGATTTTTGGGTTTCTCCTCTCAACTAGCTCATCTCTAATGGGAATTGAAGTAGCTACAAGACCCACACCTTAACCAAATGAATTAGCAAAAATTGACAGATACCATTTTTAATATTACTATAAAAAACTTACATACTTTACAACCGCAATCATTCACAATTTATTCAAAAACTTGAAATATATTTAATAATTTTTCATAAATAAAATGAGTTTTATACAGCATAATGTTTTATGCAAATTGAATACATGAAGCACAACTTTTGTGAACTTGCAAACAATTTTTCACCAACATAGTAATGATGTAGCTTAATATTATTTTTGCTAAATATTGACAAATAAAAAAAAAAAGAAAAAACACAACTTTAATGTTATATAGTTAACACCTCCTTTAATTTAAGAAAAATATATTATTGTTTATAATAAAATAGAAATGTTTTGATGCATCAATACACCTTACATAATTGTAAAATAATATTATATTAAAATATATCAATCTCATATATTTAATAATCTTACATTTTAAAATTATATTGCAATATTTGAGGCTTTTTAACTCATATATTACACAAGGGTATAGATGTTAGTTGGGAATAAATTCTAATTTATAACCAAACATTATATTGAGATATGTGAAGATATTTGAGACTTTTAAGTTCATATATTACATTTGGTAGTGGAACATTCAAACAAATTTAAAATTTGAAGTTTAGAAAGACTACCTATCGCTTTAGGCAATGATTCTAGTTTAGAACAACCACACAAAAATAAAAACAAAAACTGAAGTTTAGAGAGATATGCTATGTCGTGAGACAAATACTCAATTTGAGTATAACTTACATCCAAATACTCCAGATGTATACATTTCCATAATGTTATTGGCAATAATTTTATTTTTGTTCTAGACAGATCTAAGACTCGAATAGAGGCCAGTTGTTCTCAGAAAGACATTGAGATTTCTTCCAATTCTTTGTTTGCCCCTAGAATTAAACTCACTAGATTTCTGTATTTCAATCCCTTTGCAGGTAGATATTTAATATTATTGCTGTAAAATGATATTCTTTTCCAATAATTCGTCGTGATCTGCTCAGCAAAATTTTGAACCTGTCTACCTGCCATGAACAAACATTGCTCCTCCCTCTTTCCAATATGAATTGCCACATCATGGAGAGGATTGTATGTTTTAATGAAAACTTTTCCATGTGGAATGTGAGTTACCTGGAAGAAACAATGATCTACAAATAACTTTAGATAACTATGGGCGATGTCCATGCTCTTTACAAGACCCTCTGAGATCCACATTCCCAGCATCTTCTCCACCTCAATTTCTTCAGCTCTAGGAAACATGGCACAATAAAGAAAACAACTCTTGAAGTTAGCATCGGGTAATCTCCCATAACTCCATCTCAGTATAGGATACAAGTGGTCATCAGTCCTGAGATAAGAAGTCGAAAACTTATGATCTTGCATTTGAGTGAAAGCAAGATTTTAGTCACTCACACGGTTGTTGCCCCTCATTGTTGCGGCTAGTACATGTATGGCTAACGGTAAACCTCTACACTCATTGGCAACTTTTCTGGCAATATGCAACGGTAAATCATGTGGAAGATGGCCGTCTGTGAAAGCTAAATTGCAGAACAGCTCCCAAGCTTCCCCGGGGGTCAGGGGTTGTATATATAGAGAGTGTTTTGCCCCCTTTATTTTAATCACATCTTTTGTGCGACTTGAGCATATGATTTTGCTGCATCTGTCATCGCCAAATTCCACGGCCAAAATTCCACGCCCAATTTCTTGAGATTGAGTGGTCTCCATAGGTCATACAAAATGAGAAGAAATTTCTTGGCTTTAAGATATTCTCACGAACAACTTTGGATGGATAATGCCTACCTATTGGTTGACATTTTCATTGATCGCACCCATTTTGAGCAACTTCGTGTAAAATACAAAAGGAGGATTTGGGGTGGGTGAGAAGAAGAAGACAAAGTACTTTGAGATCACGCTGACTTCCCATAGGATGTTCCATGCCTTGGGAGTGTTGGAGAACCTGTTGTGTCTTTCTGGGGAGATCTGAGCAAGGTTGCCTTTTTTAGTCTTTCCCAAATATTTTATCCTCAATCTTCAAAAGCATTCAATGACCTGGGAAAGCTTCAATGTAACTCTTCAGATAGATGTAAGATCAAGGTATGTGTAACTAGGGAAATAAGTCAGAAAGAAATAAACTCAAATCTCAGGGTGCCGGGAGGAAGAGCGGGTGTTGGGACAGTCACAATAAGGGTATATGTAATAGAAAGGTAATAGGGTACCTAGAATGAAACCAATGAAGTAGGAAGTTGGGAAGGTAATGGGGAAAGTGAAGTGTCTAGAATGTCTAAAAGGCTTTGTAGTTTGGTTGTTGCTAGGATAGGGAGAGATAGGGTAGGAGCTAGTGGTTTGGTTCTCAGGTTGGTGGTAGTATTGTTATAGTATATTCATGTATAGTAAAGCTAATAATAATCATCGGTGGTTCCCGCCAGTTCTCTCTCTATCTGTTGAAAAAATATTTATTTGCTTTTCCCACCTGTCCCCATGGGAGGATCTAACTCTCTATCTGTAATGTCTGCGATCAGAAATTACATTAACACAATTTCTATTAAGAAATGAGAACAATAGGGTTTCTTACCTTCGCCACGATTCTTCATTGGATCATAACTCATTATGATTTGAAATTAGTACTTCTGAGAAGTTGATCTGGGCAGGTGAAGCCAATCTAGGAAGCCACAGAACAATTAAGGGTATAATTTGAACTTGTGACCACTTGAGCTGATGAGAACCCTGAAGGAACTCGAACGAGTTGAGTGGAGAACCCTGAAGGCCGAGACAACAGATGAGGAAGGTGAGAGTGTGAAAGCAGTGAGATTGAGGACGAGGTGAGAAAGAAGGTGAAGTTGAAGTTGGGGTGAATTTAGAGTTATTGGAAAGAAAAGAGACTCGTTGGATCCATTGAATGAATATGAAGGCATCGCCAACCTTTTGTTATTTGTATTATTGTTTTTTCAAATTTATTAATATTAATATATTATATATATTAATAACTATATTATAAAATATACATATTACATTATATTAAATAGTATATTAATATAATAACTATATTAACTATACGTTATATTAACATGGTGATATACAATGCGGACATACCTAAAAATATCCTGATTGAATCTATTGAGTTTATGGTTTATGCAGTGAGACCCAGTGGCTCCGATTCAATGAAGTTGATAGCATAGTCTATTATGAACCCCTTCAATAGACCTATATTAATGGATTGATCAACTTTGTTCAAACAATTTACTCTTTTCTTTAGAGCCTCTTGAGTGATAAAAACAAATTATCACTGTCGAATTGAATGAGTGCATCCCACGGCAATGGATTCTACCTCTTCATTATCCATTTATATGAGTTGTTTCACTTGAAGCAACGACAATGGCTAGTTAATACTTTTTCATCTTAATGGCGAAAGCAGATTGGGTCCAATCCTTTGAAAAAATTGCAGGTAAAATGCCAGCAAAGACCCACAGGTCGCGACCCAGGGGAGAGAAATAGTCTCGCAAAGATTGAAAGATTAATTCAAGTTGTCCTCGATCCTATCTATACGAATTTTCTCATTTGGCATATCAAAATATCTATACGAATCCTGGAAATTATGGGCTTTGATTCTTCTTCTTCGTCCTCCTCGGATGACTGCAAGCAGAGCCTCTTTCTCAATGAGAAAATATCATAGAGCTCGATCTCATCCATAATCAATTAATACCCAATAAAAAATTTGGATCCCCAAATCGAATATTCGAATACCCAAATATGTTTTTTGAATACCCAAATGATTGATTTTATAAATGGAGCTCTAACACTCTAGTTTTTAATGTGCAGTGATTAAGTTTGGCGCGGGAAATACTAGAGTTGAATTCAATATTTAAATATGATATTGTGAAGGTCTGGAGGTGAGCATACACTTATAAAGTTCTATAAATCTTGTGCTTCCCACCATGCAAATTGAATTCGGTCTATTTTTATCTATGTGGTGGTTCAATTTTAGTGTATTTTTAATTGTTTTGGTACAAATATTAAGTCGAAAAAGCATTTTGTAGTCTATAAATAATTTTCTTGATTATTTCTTTGAAAGCGTGAGGCATTGGAATAAAGCCAAGGGTGCCATACCCTAAAAATAAAATTATACCCATTAGATTTTCGCCTTTTAAATGTAGTTTTTTCTAAGCAATTAATTATAATGCTATGATGAGGGATATAATTATAATTTGTTTTGAAAGATGCAAATGTGGTGCGGGAGGTAGCCATGCCAATAATGTATTTAGGGATAATTTGAAATGAAGAATAGGTTTTGTAAATAAATAAATAATTATTTAATTTAAATTTATAAGATTTTAAATGATGATGTTAATTTATTGGTTAAAAGGATAAATAAAAAAAGTAGTCTAAATATTATATGATTTGGACTTGATTATGAAGATTTGGACTGTTTTCAATATGAAATAGATTTTGTAGTTTTGTACAAAATCTTACATATTATATAATATAGTACATTAATAGTTAATGTAATAATATATATGATATTATTGGTGATTTTTTTGCAGGGAAGGGATCCGGGGTGGGGGCGGGGGACTTTGGAACTTTCTGAACTCAAGCGCAAGGATAACCATGATAAATGGATGCGTATGGAGAATTAATGGACATTGTGAAATTGATCATTTTTAGCTAATATGATGCAAAATACATGAACTTGCCAAAACTTTAAGAGAATGCCGAGACAGTCAAACGTCAATGGTTTTGTTCAAACAAAATGTGAATGTGATATTACAATGAGCCGAACACAATGGAAATAACTGCACAACATGACGATGCCTAGAGGGGAAGATGAAAAATATCCAAGGCTCGAGTCAACCACACAATGATAATGCACATGATGCAACTTGGACCTTAGGGTAATTTTTAGGGGCGAAATTTCGCCAATTGGCTATTCTTGGGGCATTTTTTTCAAAAAATAAATTCACTATTTGGTAATTTTTAGTCTCTAATATTGTCTATTTTTACATAGAATATGTTTTTTTATCGTAATATTCACCAAAAATTACAAGTTTTGGTAGTAAATTGTATGTTTCATGTTTAATATTCACCTACCTATCTATATATATGTTTTTTTTTTCAATCCAAAATAATCACCTAGAATACTATACTTAAGTTTAATATTAGGATCCTTAAAAAATACCCTAAATTTGGCGGATTTGTCAAAGGGATAATATTAAGAAAGCAAAAATGGTGAAATAAGATATGGACATGATAAGCACATTGAACTGGATGTGACGGTATAGATGGAATGATCTTGCAAAAACGTTCAGTAGGTTCTCCATGGCTTCATGTTTTGACACTTCATAATCATGTCGATGTTGAGCATCAACACTATACTACCAAGTAAATGGAGCAGGTTAAATATCATGGAACATTATTCCCTTTCTGATCATTAATGCAAACTAATTAGGTGTGTTACGTCAATTACAATAGTGACATATCTAGAGAAGTATAGAAACATGTTATATATAATTATAAAATCCTATATTATATTATATATGGACACTCTTAATTTGTGTGTGACATTTATAAGGAAATATTTGATAATGATGACATCTTATATAACTATTAACTTAGAAAATTTAGTCATATTTTTTATCCTATCACTAAATTAATCATTTTAAATAACTGTAATCACTTAAAATTGCTCAAATTTGGTCATATTTCACTTAAAAACACTTTGGTGACCAAAGTTTTTGGTGGTTTAGTCACTTCTTTTACATGCTAACCAACTTTTTTGGTCGCTTGGTCATTTATCACCCATTTTTCTACTAGTGAACCACAAGTAATGGTCATGAGGTGCTGGAACCATATAAGGAAACTTGGACAAAATTCATGGAACCATGGACATTTTATGGGTGGAACCATGATGAATGCTTACGAAACCATGAACAACATTGATGGAATTGTGAAAAATGCATACAAAACCATGTGCAATTAAGGAACCATGTAAAATGTATACAAAACCATGTGCAATTAAGGAACCTTAAATAATGTTGGCAGAGCTATCAATGTCATAAGCATTATTTATGGACCATGAACAATTTGGTGAGTAATGCATACATGGTCACGAGGTGGTGAAATCATGATCAATGCATATGTCTAGAACCTTGAACAAAATTAATGTTGATAAAACCATGAACATATTTGGTGGTAGAATCTTGGACATTCGGTGGTTGAATCTCAAACAAAGTTAATGGAACCATGAGTTTTGTTGGTGGAAGCTTGATCTCTATTTATGGAACCATGAGCAATGTTGGTGGAAATATGAGCTCTATTTATTGAACCATGAGTAAAGGTCACGAGGTGGTGGAACCATATAAGGAACCTTGAACAAAATTTATGGAAAATGAGCATTTCATATGTGGAACCATGAATAATTTTTATGGAACCATGGGAAATTTTAATGGAACTGTGAACAATGTGGGTGGAACCATGTACATTGCATACAAAACCACATGTAATTAAGGAACCTTGAACAATGTTGGTGGAATCATTAATATCATAAGAATTATTTATGGACCATGAACCATTTGGTGAGTAATACATGCATGGTCATGAGGTGGTGGAAACCTAAATAATGCATATGGAAACTTGAACAAAGTTAGTGTTGACGAGACTATGACCATATTTGGTGGTAGAACCTTGCACATTTGGTGGTTGAATATCAAACAAGATTGATAGGACCATGAGCATTTTTGTTGGAAGCATGAGCTCTATTCATGGAACCATGAGCATTGTTGGTGAAAGCATGAGCTCTATTTATGGAACCATGAGCATTATTGGTGGAAACATGACTAATGGTCACGAGGTGGTGGAACCATATAAGGAATCTTAAACAAAATTCATGGAAATGATCATTTTAGGGGTGGAACCATGAAGAATGTTTATGGAACCATGAACAATTCTGATGGAAGTGTGAACATTGCCGGTGGAAACATGTAGAATGCATACAAAACCATGTGTGATTAAGGAACCTTGAACAATGTTGGTGGAACTGTGAATATCATAAGCATTATTTAGGTACCATTAATCATTTGGTGAGTAATGCATACATGGCCACAAGGTGGTGGAATCCTGGATAATGCATATGGAACGTTGAACAAAGTTAGTGTTGATGTAACCATGAACATATTTGGTGGTAGGATCTTGCACATTTAGTGGTTGAATCTAAAAAAAAATTAATGGAAGCATGAGAAGCATTATTGGTGGAAGCATAAGATCTATTTATGGAACCATGAGAATTGTTGGTGGAACCATGAGCTCTATTTATGTAACCATCAGAATTATTGGTGGAACCATGAGTAATGGTCACAAGGTGGTGGAACCATATAAGGAACCTTGAACAAAATTCATGGAAATGAGAATTTTAGGGGTGGAACCATGAAAATTTTTTATGGAACTATGAACAATGCGGGTGGAACCATGTACAATGCATTAAAAACCACACGTGTCCTTTGTATATGTGCATATATGGAAGGTGTATATGCACATATACAGAAGTGCATATATGAGAGTGCTTCTATATATGCACCTTTCGTATATGCACACATATAGAAGCACTTCCATATATGTGCACAATATACACACCTTTTGTATATGTTCATATATGAAAGGCATTGTATATGCTCATATATAGAAAGAGCATATATGGAAGTGATTTTGTATATTCACATATATGGAAGGTGTATATGCACACAATTTCATATATGTTCCTTCCATATATGCACACAATATAAGAACCTTTCATATATGCACATATAAGAAAGTGATTCCATATAAGCCCATACACTAAAGATGCATATAGTGCATATACGAAAGCACATATATGGGAGTGCTTTCATTTATGTGTGTTCAATATATGTGCATATATGGAAGTACTTCTGTATATGTGCATAAAAAATGCATATACGGAAGTGCTTCCGTATATGCGCATATATAGAACATTTCCTATATCTCCCTTAAGCAAACACTTCTATATACGCACCTTCCATATATGCACTTCTGTATATGCATCTTCAGTATATCAACATATACGAAAGTGATATATTATATGTGCATATCCGAAAGCACATATATATATGCTCATATAAGGAAGTGCATATATGGAATAATTTTCATATATGTGCCTTCCGTATATGTGCACAATATATGGACCTTCAATATATGCATATATATGGAAGGTGTCATATATGCACATATACGGAATAACTTCCATATATGCACATATACGGAAGGTGTATATGCACACAATTCCATATAATATCTACTACATAAATGGAACTCTTATGTGGGACAACAAGCTTGAGATGAACAATTCATGGTGCTACACATCTTGCATCTGGAAACTCAACTATTTTAATAGGATCTTAAATCATTGGTTATAGTCCTTGGTAGATTCACCAACTCTCTATTTGATCTCCTTAATCTCATTTATGCATTGATATTCTAAATTTGGATTCTAAAATTATTTCAAAAGGGATTCCTTAATGGTGGCCAACAATCGAACTTGCCCTAGGGATAAAGTGGTTTTGAACCTCATGTACAACATCATAGCCCGGTATCTAAATGTGGTGTTGAGCTATGCAATATTGGTATTCTTGTTGGTGATCTGCTTCACTAACCATATCACTTCACAAGTAAACCAATTCTTCTTAGTGTCATCATTTCTTGTCACATAAAAGATAGGAAATCTTAGTGTAGAGTTTGATGTTGTCACCAATCATGTAGCTACTGGCATATTAGGTCCTTTAATCAAGCCTAGTGGGTTAGGAATTGTATTGTTTCCTTCTCAAACTAGTGTCTCTGATCGGGTATCCGTGGTAAAGCTAGCTTCTATCCCTCTAATTTATTCTACTTTAGGACTTTCCTCCTGTTCAAACTATAGTAATAATTTGTCTTGCTGATTTCATAAAGGGCACTGGGGCTTGGGCCAAAAAGTGGGTTTCTTTTCACCCCATTTATTCTCATCACACTGAATAAAGAAGCTTAAATACCTTCTACGTTGTCTCTCCATCGATCATCCAAGTTCCTCCTACCTTCACTTCCTCTTCATCTGTGTATTCTAGATTCCTTTCTCTGTTCTTCCTTCGTGGGTCAACCTCTTTGTCTTCATCGGAGATGTCACTATGATCTATTCCACATTATTTTAGTGGTTTCGCATCCGCTATGAACTCTTCTTGCACATTACCATGCACCCTTCTGGCCCGTCTAACCCTGTTGGTGCAGTCTCCTCCCTGTCGTCCTTTCTTCCTCTCCAATTAGCACTCTCCCGCTTCATCGATTTCTTTTCTTTTATTCCTCTTCTAACATATGTCCTTATATTATCTCTTCATGCATATTTTTCCTCCATCTAGATTTGTTTCTCCTCTAGATCCATTTATGTCCCTACTTACTCTGCCACTTCATACCTCATTCCCACAATGCAGGGTTTATGTTTCCATCATATTTGGCTCCATACCCATCATCCCCTTCTCAGTGAACAACATTTTCACCCGTAGTGTTATCTATGCCAAATATATCTTTCTAGGGACCTCCTCAAACCTTTCTTCTATGCGACTGTAAGGCTCACTGTATTCTATGGAAAATTCTGCGATATACCCTTCTTTTACCTGCAGGAACAAAAAGTCAATCACCCTAGACCATTTCTTATCTAAGTTTTTCAACTCCTCTACTTTATCCTTATTACAAACTGATAGTATAGGTTCTCTCTAGATACTGTTAATTTTAAACCTCCTTTTTTCCCATTCGTACAATAAAATAGGAAAATCACAAAAGAAAATTTTGTGGATGTCTAAATAGATGTACCTTTCTTTCCAATGTTGTCGACGGTTGGTGTAACACTCCTTGGCCCAAGTTAGAGTTGTTATTGAAAATTGAACATTATGGCTATGAGTATGTACATAGCATGATAATATTTTAATAAAAACACCATCTGGCTGCATGAGGAGAAATACGCTGAAGAGGAGATCCAAATATTAATGGAGGGTTGTGAGGGGGGGGTAAGGTTGACTTATGTTCCTTGTTCTCTAAATCCTTGTTCTATAAACCTTATGATAAACCCAAAACCCAAACCCCTAATCCATATTATTAGTGGGGGATTAATTATTAATTAATTATTATTAATTATTAATTAATCTAGAGATTTAGTGGCTAATCGAGATTATGGGTGGGGAGGGGTAACGTGTGCCTTTGGGGATAGCCACGTGGGATCCCAAAGGGGACACGGGGTTTCCTCGGTGATCCAAGTGGACGTGGGGCATGCGGATGCTATGCATGACCTAGGTGGTTTTATGTCAGTCCAAGAGGATGCACGCAGAGCACGGGGGAGAGTGTCTGCTAAGGGAGAGAAGTGCGAAAAATCGTGAAGGGAATTCAGACACAGATAGTGAAGAGGATCACTATGTGTTTTGAGTTCTCAGAGAGTGAAGAAAACTTGGGGAAGAATCCCTGTGATGAACCCGAACCTGAATTGTTAAGATAAACTGTTTGGCCATTATTTTCCTTAGTTGCACACACTAGTCAATTGGCAATTAAGCATGAGACCCAGAGGGATTCCCGACGTTTGTAGTGAAGTGTGTCGCTATGCATTTTTGGAAGGAACTCAGGTGGGTTAATTACATAATTGATAAGGAATTGGTTACCAAACTGTTGTTGCTGAACTCTGTGTATATCTTTTACCTGTGTTAATTCCACCTTAGACTCTTAGAGTGAGTTGGGGAAAAATTGGTGAGATATCTATGGTTAATGTCTGGATCTCGGCTTAGGGGTGAACTTGGGAGCTGAAATAGAACATGATGGACAAGTTCTAAGGTTGGGTGGAGCGTGGGTCACATGCAGCCAGTTGCCGCATTCATGTGAAATTCAGATAAGTGTATCTATGTATGAATTATAATGTTCATGTGTTTAATTATGCTTGATATGTTCAATCTCTGGAATGAATGTGTAAATAAATGTAAGCCATGAATATGCTATGTTAATCCTGTTAGAAGATTGTATTCATGAATGAGGTTTCTTTCAATTGCATAAGCTATATGTTGTATTAATTCTATATGTTCTTAGAATGGTAGGCATAAGCCTAGTTATGAAGTTTGAATTCCTGATTGAGAGTCTTTTGTATGAATTATGCTTATGGGAAAATAATGAGAATAATGAACCTATTAATTAGATGCATAAAGGAAATTTTTAATTGCATGGGTTTACACTGTAATTATGTGTATGTGTAAAGGAAATCTCATTTTTATCGTGTTATATTATAAATTGTTTATGTGAGTAACATGGGTACGTTACAAATTGGTATTAGAGCACCGGTTGCAGCTCTTGGGCCTCTGGAATTGAAATTGTTTTTCCTAAAGAGATAAATACATGTATTCAAATATATGTTGTAGTTAATTTGAGACTAATAATCCTTGAAAATTTCAGATTGCTAGCATTATATAGGACTATTCAATCATTTGAATTGCAGACTGTCAGTAAAGACATGCAATCAGAACTAAAGAAATGGTAGAGTGTGTCAAATTCTCTAATTTTGTTGAAGAAATCGGAGGTGAAGTACATGGAAATGCATCCATCGGTCACTTAAGTGGGAGAGGGACCGTGGATGTTGTGCAAAACCTGAAGGAATTGTAGGTTGGAAACCAAAGAGTTTTGCAAAGTTTGAAACAACAGAACCAAATTAATCAACATTAATGCAGAATTTGGTTCAGCTGCAAAATCAAATACATCAAGTGACTTCCAATGTGGGAAGAGGGAAAAATTCCTTAAACCCTATCTTGCCTTGTATTTACATTTTCTGAATCTATGTGCATAAATGAAGGCATAGGAATGTTGAAAGTGAAAGAGATCATGTAGATGAAATGAATATGCACTAAAGGGCACATTAATAGACACTACACAGTGCATGAGAATGTGTAGAGCATGTGTGTGAGATTACATGTTGGTAAAATAATGAGTTCTACATATGCAATAAGTCACTAATGATAATTCTTGTGATTGATAATCCATTGTTGTTGGTATTGGATATAGGACCAAAGAAAATTGAAGCATGGTTGAAGATGTTGCTACTGATGTTTCCCATGAAAAGCAATCTTACGAAGAAATGTTGGAGCAACAAATATGTGATTAGGAGGTTTGTGGAAGGACTGGGTAGTCCTTAGTAAGAAACTAATTGATTAGGTAACATCAGTAGGATGATGGCAGCCTTGCAGGTAAGGTTCATTGTGTTAATATTATTAACTGATGAGAAAGGATGGGTAAGATTCCTTTATTCATGTTTTAGTCATCATAAAATGTTACGCATGTAATAGTGAATTCATTTGTGTGAATGACATTCCACATGGCATGTTATCATGTGACTGTTTAAGAATTTTGAATGCATTCATATGAAAGTATATTATGCCATGTGTATAATGGTTATGGGTTGATAATCAAGCAAGTAAAGACTTATGGTCCTGTTGTGGTAATGCTTTAGTGCTACACAAACCACCCATTAATTCCCTATTGGTGTTAAATTAGGATGAAACCTCTTGCCAACGACCATGGAGTGAGAAAACTCGGGATGTGTTGTTGAATGGGGAAAGAGGGCATCAAATAGACAACCAAATAATTGGAGAAGATGTCTGGGCATGGTGTTGGAGCATTGGCCAGAATGTCCAACTTACCATTGTAGGAAACCTGTGTAGGCACATGGATGTTCTTGATCAATGTGGTAGTGCACTGGGTGCATTTAGTAAATGTACATTAAAAATATCTTGTAAATCTTGTGATTAAGCATTGATTAAATGCATATAAAATTTTGTGTAAGTGTTGTGAATGTGCATACATATGTGTGGTTGTACATGTTGTGATGCATTGTGTGAATGCATAATTGGGATGTGTATGTGTCATTGCAAATTAAATAATGAATGAAATGTTGAATTAGTGGTAATTCTGAGATCATTTCATGAGTTGATGTGAATGTAGGAAGGATTAGATGGAGGTAGTCATGATGAGAGGGATGCTAGAATATTCTGTGGAAGGACAGAGTTGTATAAAGGTTATGACTAGGAAGTAATGGGTATCGAAAGTTTATTACAATTACATAAACAACGTGATGGTATCTTTTAAATTTTATTATGATAAAACTGCATATAAATACACCTATAGCTTTCGTTGTAAGAATATGTTAGCAAGATAAAGTGCTTGAATGATTGGGTGATTATAATTCTGAAAATCACTTTAATGACTATTGCAATAAAAATGTTATGTGCATGAAAGACTCCCAAAGTGTTTGACTGGTTTGAGTTCAGATTTCAGGTAGATTGCTTTGGACATGACAAAGTGGGTAAGTCCATGATGAAGGCTGAAAATATACCATGAGAATGATCTTATGGTTGTAAACTTAGCTATGCACATAACAAATTGTCCATTTCATACTTGTAAATTTTAGATTTGAAAACTACTGAGAATTGCTAATCACTGTTGGCTTGTATAGAACTGCGTCAGGAGGACAGGAGTAAGTGGGTGTCCATGTTATGGTAACAAGCATAAAACCCAATGGGCATAGTGGTGCCACTTGTAAAATCCCAACAGTAAGAGGATTCCTCATCTGCACTACATGGTGGAAATCCATGTGAGTGAGATGGTAAAATTTATGCCAAATAGGGCATATGTGTAATGTGAAAGAGATTGGGGTGGCAAACCGAGGGACTAACAACTCAGAGAAGGGAACCCCACTCCTCGCAAAGGAAGAGAAAGTACATCTACAAAAAGAGTTAAGTGTTCTGTAACCCTAGATGAGATATAGACATGTCTAGTTACTAGAGTTAATATGCAGAGCATGTTTTATTTTATTTACATTATTTTAGACTGCTTGAAGTAAGAGTAGGACTTGCATAGTTCACATCAGTGAGGGGTGCACACCGTTCTGGTGTTGAGTTATGTTAGGGTTATCAATATTGACTATACCTAAGGGAATGGACGCATTCCTGGTATTTCAATATTTGGTAATGAATGTTATGAAATATGTTTACCACTGCAGAACATCAATAGTAATGAACTAGCTTGTTCATTTTGTGTGTCAGCTCGAATAGATACAATTTGATGCAGCACACTCATGGAGCACATGGACTACTCATCATGTGTTGAGCATAAGCTCTGGAGCACATGGATGACATATATGTGTTGAGAAGAAGCTCTGGAGCACATGGAATACTCATCATGTGTTGAGCATAAGCTTTGGAGCACATGGATGACATATATGTGTTGAGCAGAAGCTCTGGAGCACATGGACTACCCATCATGTGTTGACCATAAGCTCTGGAGCACATGGATGACATATATGTGTTGAGAAGAAGCTCTGGAACACATGGAATAGTCATTATGAGTTGAGCATAAGCTCTGATTAGCACTAGAGTGACTCTACTTAAAAAGGTTGAACATAATCTCGGGAAGCAACACAAATTATTATATTACTGATGTTGAGCTGGGGGATCTGGAGCATCAGTAATCAAGTTAATATTAATTCAAGTTTGTTATTAATTATTAGGTTCCCTGGATGAGAGGCCTGGGACATACATCCGACACTAAGTGTCATAGCCAAGAAAGTGCAAGTCAAGTACTCACATTGAAGTGAAAGAGGCTAAGGAGCATGGAACCACAATGTTGGTGTGACTCTAGATTATAACAAGATTAAGAGGGGGAAACTCTTACTCTCCTCTTTCATTTTTAATTGATGCATTACAAAAAACAGAAAAATTGATTGAATGCATGTTTTGGTTGAGAAATGATTGTGGTTGATTGCTTGAAATACTTGTGAAGGCTGAATTAGTTAATTCCTTGTGAAAGGATGAACATGCATGAGTTCATGTGCATGTTGGGAAAGCATGAAAAGTGTGAAAGTATCATGGATATAGCATGGACTTTTCCCTGTCACTTGGGAAATTAATTGACTGGTTTTAATTTTATGTTATGTTGGGCCTAACAAAATTACAATGATGTATTTCACAGGTGAGAAATTAAAGCTAATTTTTTGTAGTTGTTACAAAGCAAGTAATACTTGTGAGAAAAGTGAGAGCCAAATTTTCACATTGACCATGGCAAGAGACCAAAGGATGTTGGATTTGGCTGAAAACCTTCTGCAAACAATTGCCAAGACCCAGGAAAATATTGGGGAGATGCTCAAGCTACAGAGGCAGGTAGATGAGATGAACCAAAAGGATTTGCAGGATGCTATTTGTCTACAAAGAGAGGTAAAAATCATTCTGGGAGCAATCAACAGTGGAAAGGAAAGTGGATCAATGAAGAAGCATTCATCCAATCATTCCATTAAGAAATGTTCTAGGTGGGAAGACTCAAAGGAAATGGAGATGGCAAAAGAAACCAACCCAAGGTAAATGTTGGGGATGTGGTGGTGACCATTTCTTAAGCAAATGTCCTAAAATAAGAAATAAAGGAACTAATGTGTATAATATGCAAGAAACCTCTACTATTGGCGATGTTGCTAGAAGTGTTCCTCACATTTATGCAACATTGGATAATATCCAAGATGATCATCAATCTTCTATGATCGAGATTGAAGATGGAACCTGAAAGGGAAATATAGGTTCAACCAATCGGCATATTGGATTGCAGAAGCAAGATACTCAGGAACAAAGTCATCGAACAAGTGAAGGACCAATGGACCCATTACAGTCCTGAGGAATCTACTTGGGAATTGAAAGCTAAAATGCGGGAAGAGTATCCTCATTTATTTTGAAAATGTGTATATATTAAAACATTACTGCAGTTAAGTTTTGTATATGTTTTGATACAATGTTGATCATCGAGGATGATGAAGGCTCTAAGGGGAGGGGAATTGTAACACCCCTTGGCCCAAGTTAGAGATGTTATTGTAATTTGAACATTGTGGCTATGAGTATGTATATAGCATGATAATATTTTAATAAAAACACCAGCTAGATGCATGAGGAGCAATACGTTGAAGAGGATATCCATATATTAACCGAGGGTTGTGAGGGGGGGTAAGGTTGACTTATGTACCTTATTCCCTAAACCCTTGTTCTATAAACCTTATGATAAACCCCAAACCCATACCCCTAAGCATATTCTTAGTGGGGAATTAATTATTAATTAATTACTATTAATTATTAATTAATCTAGAGATTTAGTGGTTAATCAAGATTATGGGTGGGGAGGGGTAACGTGTGCCTTTGGGGACAACCACGTGGGAGCCCAAAGGGGACATAGGGTTTCCTCAGTGATTCAGGTAGACGTGGGGCATGCGGATGCTACGTATGGCCTGGGTGGTTGGATGTCAGTCCAGGAGGATGCACGCAGAGCACGACGGAGAGTGTCTGCTGAGGGAGAGAAGTGCAAAAGTTCGTAAAGGGAATTCAGAAACGGATAGTGAAGAGGATCACTGTTTGTTTTGAGTTCTTAGAGAGTGAAGAAAACTTGGGGAAGAATCCCTGTGATAAACCTGAACCTGAATTGTTGAGATAAACCGTTTGGCCATGATTTTCCTTGGTTGCACACACCAGGCAATTGACAATTAAGCATGAGACCCAGAGCGATTCCTGACGTTTGCAGTGAAGTGTGCCGTTCTATGTTTTGGGAAGGAAATCAAGTGGGTCAATTGCAGAATTGACAAGGAATTGGTTACCAAACTGTTGTTGATGAACCCTGTGTATATATTTTACCTCTGTTAATTCCACCTTAGACTCTGAGAGTGAGTTGGGGAAAAATTGGAGAGATATCTCTGCTTAATGTATGGATCTCGGCTTAGGGGTGAAATTGGGAGATGAAATAGTAGAGGTTGGACAAGTTCTAAGGTTGGGTGGACCGTGGTTAACATGCAGCCAGTTTCCACATTCATGTGAAATTCAGATAAGTGTATCTGTGTATGAATTATAATGGTCATGTGTTTAATTATGCTTGATTTGTTCAATTTGTGGAATGGATGTGTAAATAAATGTAAGCCATGAATATGCTATGTTAAGCCTTTTAGAAGGTTGTATTCATGAATGAGGTTTCTTTCAATTGCATAAACTATCTGTTGCATTAATTTTGCATGTTCTTAGAATGATAGGCATAATCCTAGTTATGAAGTTTGAATGCCTGATTGAGAGTCTTTTGTATGAATTATGCTTATGGGAAAATAATGAGAATAATGAAGATGATAATTGGATCCATAAAGGTGTTAGAAAAACAGGATCACAGAGCAATAACAATAAACAGAAACGCAAATATAATCACACACACATTACAAGAGAGACACAGATATGTCATGGTTCACCCCAACTTGGGCTACGTCCACACTGAAGTTGCCAGTCCTTATTATTATTCCGTCCAACAAAGTGAAGGGATACAACCTGCAGCACAACCGCTGCACTTCCTCTTCACTATCTCACAGTCTCTCTTCTGATCTCAGAGATCTTTACAATGCATAAAACCTAATACATCAACCCCAGCCATGTTACAATGTCTTTCTTTTATAAGGGAAATACAATGGGAAAATACCATGGGTTACCCAAAACCATGGGCCCAAAAACTGGTGGCGAAAACAGCCCCAAAAATTTTCCTCGGGTGCTCTGCCCCCAAACCCCCTTTCTCGGGGGCACTGGCCCCCGCGCTCCCCAGCCAGGGGAGTGGACACTCCCCCGGACCCTCCTAGGGTCGTGCCGGGATCATAACCAAACCTGGGGTATGGACACGGCTGAATAATAATATCTATGCATCTGGAGATCAGGCTCCACAACCAACAAAAGGAAATTTTTAATTGTATGGGTTTACACTGTAATTATGTGTATGTGTAAAGAAAATTTCATTTTTATCATGTTATACTATAAATTGTTTATGTGAATAACATGTGTACGTTACAGTTGGCATGCCTCAAGTCTCCTTTCAAGCGAACTCATCCTCCTTTCTCTCCAACCATTCTTCGATCTTAGTCTTGGTTAATCTCCACCTCATCTTTTTATTTGTCCTCTACAGTCCCCGTGCATGTCACAGCAACAAAACAAATTTGTTGGTTGTGGCTCGATCGTACCCAAGGTTCAATAGGCGTTGCCAACAAAATACCCTATAGGTGTTGAAATTTTCAATACCCTGCAAGTAGGATAAGATGTCCTGAGATGTGTGCATGAATTACAAAGACCATTACAGGGGTTGCACACATTAGGAAGGGAAAATGTTTTCCATAGCCCTATACTTTCCTTAACTCATTCATGCATTCCTCACAACAAACCATTTTCCGTTCATTCTTTATAACATAGAATGTACTCATTCCAAACATAAACATAAATATAAACACAACATAAACACATTGCACATTATAGAACATAACCAGCTTCATATTAATATTTTGTAAACTCAGGAAGGATTACAACCATAACATGAAATACCATCATGGGTCACCTTCAACTCACCAGCTGGCACAATACAGACAAAATCTAATTACAGTCACATAACCCTATTACATTCCATAATATCCCTTTCCATCCGAACACAACCCATTACAAAATATTCCTATAAATAGGCTTAATATCCCTTCAAACCATTAGTTCACGCATGGGTTGAGTGGCATGCAAAAGTTCCACATGCATATCACCATTGACACATCTTACAAGAATCTTGTGCGCTAGTCACCTCGGCATACCTCTTGCTTCCATATGTGCTCTTTAGATTCAAAAATTTTTCATCAAATCTTGGGTTCCAATAGCTATTGAAAATATCCCAATCACACCAATGTCTTGACTCAAAGTCCAATCAAAGCTTGGAAATATCATGTGTGACAATTTTACATGTATTTTTCATAATAGATGCCTATAATATTCCTTTAAGGACCAAGGCTTGGGTATCCTTCCCAACCATGTCCATGTCTAGGCCCCTAGACCCATAACCAATGCTTGAAAATTTGTAATGGTCCCCATATATCGACTTAGAAACTAATGAATCACCAATCCTCAACAAGTTATATATAGTGTTTCAAAGTGTTATTTATGGATCTTCATCGCTAGAAGACATCATAATATTCTAATTCTTGATTTTCATCCATCAACCATTGTTACATCATTAAAACAATACATGTTTCTTAAATATCCCAATGGTACCCATATCCCCACTCTGAGGCCAAGAATAGGAAGATCGGATGCAATCACAGAGTTAAGGAATGTGTTTTAAAGATTGATATCCTAAAACCAATGAACAATTCATATAGAAGTAAATTGTTTGGATATGGGTTTTAGACACGATAATAGATAAATGACTTTATACTGACAATTGATTTTCCTTTTCACATGAAATTTGGCAGAACGTGCTTATCTATGAATATATTGATTTCAATGACCCTGATGAATAATGTGTTGATTGTTTGAATCAAGATTAAATAAAAATGTATGAGTTATAATTTTATTTTTGATGCATTCAGAAAAGTAATTTAAATGTTTTCTAGAAATTTTCTTGATGTATATGAAATTTTCATGTAAGTTTATGTCGACGTAAGTTGAAAACGGTTGAATGGTGGATAGGATGACCATTGGAATTCTTGAAGAGGTTGTAAACTTATCAAGTGAATGAGCTATGATACCTCATAAGGAACCAAAGTTAATGATAAGAGAACAATAGATGTTATGTGTTATTTTTGCAGTTTTATGGTCGTAAAGTGTGATTGATGAAAAATAATAAATCAAAGTAAGAGTGTTGATTTTAGTTCATCATGTATGGATATTAGAATGTAAAGGATGATTTTCTTCTTATTATGTTTAGGAAAAAAATTTCTTACAGATTTTGATCTTGTTATAAGAAGTAGTACTAGCAAGTGATTTTGACAGATTGTCAATATCTGCGGGACTTGTAGGAGGACAAGAGCACGATGCATGTTATGCCTAAGTGTGGTGAGAATATTGTAAGAGTCGGAATACATATCAAAGACTCATGAAAAGATATATTAAAGCATGAGTAAGAATTGATGAGTAAATAGGTGAACCTATTTGATGTTATTATGTTACATGTTGTGATTAATAAAAAAATGCAAGAAATAATAAATGATTGTTATTAATAAAAACTTTCCTGGAATATAGTGAGAAGGATTGAGGGGAAAAAGAACCTTTCCTGGACTCAAGCGAGAGGGATTGAGGGGAAAATAACTTTTCCTCTGAGAGAACACCAAGTGGAAAAATTGATGATCCAGCTCTACTTTGCTAAAGTAACTTTTCCTGTACTCAAGCAAGAGGCTGAGTGGAAAAGAAATTCCTGGACTCAAGCGAGGAGGCTTGAGGGGAATTGTGAAAGAGTCTGTGATATCAATGGAAAGACCTAGGCACACAAATTTGACATATGCAAGACAGGACGTTGTTTGATTTTTTTGGGAGGAAAACGTTTGACTAGCAACCAAAGGAGAGTAATCTCAAAGTTTATCCTGTAAGTCCACACGTAAATTGGTGACAAAAATCAAGGGAGAGTTATGTGTTCAACAGAGGGTTGTTGAAGTTCCAAACTCAAGGGAGAGTTTGGTGTTCAACAAAGTGTTGTTGAAATTTTTCGTCTTCATGATGTAAAAATAAAACACATATTAGAAGAATTGCCAAGTAACTAGACTGTTGAATGTATTAATGTGTAAATGTTATAAATAATTGAATAGATGAAATTCCCTCAAGGGCGATGATGAATGATGAATTTTAAAGTTTACTACTTGAAATTATGTGAAATAAATGATGCTAACCTGTGAATGAAAGAGATTTCTACCTCGAGTTGAGGACTAGTTAAAGTGTCCAAGTATTGGAGGTGAAAGACGTCCTTCAAAAGATAAGTAAATCTGGATTACTTATGAATTCTTTGGAGTTATATTGGAAAATAATCTTGTATTATGTCTCCTTATGTTCATAAAGCACAAAGAAAGGATAGAAGATGTTCCATGAATAGAAAATGTTGTGTTGCAAAAAGGACTCATTGCTTATGTTCTGAGTTGGATTATGAATTAATGATATGTTTTACCGAACCATTTTGGGAAACCAGATTTTGTTGCACAAAAGTACAGGTTATGAACGATAACAGCCTGCGAGAATCGTGAAAATTTGAAGATGATCAAAACATAAATGACAAAGCAAGCAAAATATGACGCAGGAACGGGAGACAAATTGTTGAACATCGAGGACGATGTTATTCTTAAGGGGAGGAGGATGTAATATCCCTCTTTTATGCCCCTATTATTTTTGTAAATGTAAATGAATATTTTACTTGTTTTCTAGTGAGGAGCTCAGGGCCAAGGCCCCGCCAGTAAAACCTTGTAAGTTATACGGTTTAATTCCTAAGTTGTAAATTGTAAGCTTAGGAGAATAGGGGCAATGACGTTCTAAACCACAACAACTGAATCCACTAGGGGAAAGGGGTCGTCTCGCTTGGAAGCCACGAAAATCTAAGGCATGGATGACAAATTTCTTATTGGTGCCAGTAAGCATGTAAAGAAGAGTAATGATCTACTTCTGTCCCTAAGGTTGTAAGTATCGTCTTAAGTTAGTGGTCCGTCCAAGTAGGAATGCCAAAGGAAATACTATTCTCCTTTAGTGTCTAAGTAAGATACTATTTATCTCTGTAAAGTATTTACACCAATATATTTGTATAAATATATTGTTTGAATAAGGAGAAGATTTAAACCAAGAGTGTAATACAATCAAGGATATGATTCAACAATGTAAATATAAAATAAAAGGGACACCCTTGCTTTGGAGTTTATTAAGCTACCTTGCCACGCGTTCATGGAATATAACCATCTGTCATGAATGATAGCACCCACGATATTCCTAAGTATCTTGTTGTTTATTTGTTTTACGGTTGGCAGACTCTCCAATGGGGGAAACGCCGCTATATTAACCAAAGGTCACAGTTGAAAGGGGAAATGAACTGCACGTATCTATGGGGAAAATCCCACGGTGGATGCTACGGATAATATATTTATTTTTGGGTGATCGAGAGGTCTCAAGGTATAATTACGGGAAGGGATGGCTCCAAGGAGGACCTTGATCCCAGTTCTCTATGTCGTTTGATGTTGTATCATTTGATAGATTTTTTAACTCTGTATTGTTTTTTGAATCTTGTATTTGATTTCTTTATATAGGGTCCAATACAGAGATATATTCAATCCCAGGATTGATCCCATGCATTTCCGCACTTTTTTGCTTCTACACATTGGTCTAGAAAGGACGTCTCTCTGTAAGGAGCCCGATCCCCAAAATAGTAAATTGATTTTTTTATATATGCTGCATGAAATTTATATGCTGCACAAAATTATGGATCCTAGTTAGGATCACCATACATTATGTTGTACGAAGATGTTTTAAAACCCCAGATAGGATCTTCGGTTTATTTTATTGTTGCAACGATTTCATTGACCCCTTTCGATCTCCGTTTTAGTAATATGCCAGTGTGTTAGCTCTATTCATATATTTCTGAAACGAATTCTGTTCTATTTTATGCCACTGTCGATTTCTGCATATACACTATGTGCCAAGGATTCGTGGTGATTTATGTTTCTTTCATCTCTGTGATGGCGTGAACTTGTGGACGCATTGGGAAGGGATAGCGAAATTCTAGATCCCATTTTTAATTCTCAGAATTCGTCTGTGATAGTGTGATTTCCAGGAAATCCTACTTACGATTTGTTGTAGATCTTTGTGCTAGCATGAATACCTGGAAACATTGCTTTTATGTTGTGTTGTAGAGAAATAGTTATGTGCTAGCGTGAATGTCTGGAATCACATCGAATTCCTGTTGAAATTCTATTTGATATGTTGCCTTGGGATTGTATGATCTCTACTATATAGTATGGTTACCACAAAATCGATTAGTTTTTTGTGCATATAACATGATCTCTGATGTATAGCAGTTGCTACCAAGAGAACATGGGAATTTATGTTCATGTTACTCCTGTAGGATCTCTGCCTCATGAATGCGTTTTCATATGGATCTCTGTATCATGAATAAGTTTCCATATTTAAGATGGATATCTGTGTGTGAATGCATTGATCCCAAGGGATAGCTCACAACGTAGAGATGGATTCTATTTTAGTTTTTTGTTTGTGTATTTACATGCGTGAGGATACCCTGTATCACATTTTTCTTTTGTAAATACATTGAGCCTTGTATCACGCTTTTCTCTTGTGAATACGTTGATACCTGTATGCTCCTTTTGTACATTTCAGCTAGTATACTTTTGATCTTTGCAAAATATTTATTCTTTGCAAAAGACGCAGTTAGTATATTTTAGTTAGAGATCTTTGTAATACATGAATCTCTGTATTAAGCATTTATTGTAGTTTATCTCTACTACTCGCAACACCAGAGAGTAGATCTCTATGTGAATGTGTGGACCCTGGAAAAATCAACCAGTTAGAATTATGTTATAAAGATCACATAGATCTTTGTAATTTATGCTAATGTTAGTATGAATGCCCACATTTATAAATATATAATAACACATAGATAAATCTTGGTAACTTATGTTGATGTGAGAGTGAATACAAGCATTTATAAATACATAATAATACAGAGATAGATCTCTATAACTTGTGTTGTTGTTTGGTCGAATGTCTGAAAAGTGCTCTGTTGAGTTATTATAGATTCTTGCCATAGTGCCGTCGTTAGCGTTGAAATGTCTTGAAAATTCTCTTGAGGAGAGAGGCTGAGAAAAAGAAGAAAGTATGTGTGGCAGGAATGGTGTTATCGGATGTAATCTCTATTTCGATAAATAATACATGATGCGACATTTCTTTTTGGATGTAGCCCATAGATTGGGTGAACTGCGTATATTGGTCTCCCTCTTATGTGTTTCGTATGTGTTTTATTCTTCTTGATAATTGTGATTTAAAATGAAGATGTTCAAGTAAAGTTAGTGATATTCGAATATGAGTTATTAATAAAATGTTAGATGAAGCATTTGACTTATACAGTTATCAGTGTGCCTGGAGAAATTTACTATGGATACACATGTTGTACAAGGTAATGTTTTCCATTTACATGTAAGTATCCTAAGTAACATAGAAGAAGTGGTTTAGATGTCATTTAAACATGGTAGATGAATGGTTAAGTATTGGAATTATTGATTAAGACCTTTTGCATGAGTAAGCAAGGTTTATAAGAGTAATAGTGTATGAATGATTGAAATGAATGGTTATGCATGTTTACTATTTCCTTTATGGATACTAATCGTAATTGTGTCGATGCAAGGATGGCGGACTTTTGGTCTTTAATATAAATAAATTCCATTATAAGTTTAGAGATCTTTAATGTCGAGGAATTTCCATATGAGAACCTGTTTTGTGTTAATGCACGGATTTGTATAAATTAAATATATTCAGTATGTATTCTTCTCCGTTATATTAATGTTAGGATAAACCAGAAGGAGGTATGGAACCTGTAAAATAATTAAATGAAAGATGAAATAGCTTATCTCATAAAGTGTTCATGAATATAGCTTATAAATTAAATAGTCATTGTGAATTTTTTTTTTGAAAATTCACTAAAATACTGACGTGCAAAATTGGATATGTTACAATTAAATTCAATATACTATTGATTTATCCATTATCGAAATACTAATTTATTATTGTACTAAAGTAAGAATAATACAATAAACAAATTAGTTAAAACTTATCACTTTATAAATATGAAAATATAACAAAACAAATGCATGGAACATTAAAAGTGATGAACTAAAATAAATTTATTTCATTATAAAGAATGAAATGTATGCATTATGCAAATAGTAATGTAAACAACTTAGTTCATTTTACTTTTTAAATTTAAGAGAAAAACTCATTCAATTAAATACAATATATACAGATATCATTCGTGTATGGTGCTTTATATTAGAATTATATTATCAAACATTATAATTATAATCTCTAATGTGAAAATACATATTATAAGTTTAAATCTATTTTATATAAAAATAAAGGTATATTATCAAGTATTATAATTATACTCTCTACCATGAGAATATAATGAATTTAGGACTATATAATATAATATGTGCCAAATATTATAAGTATACTCTCTAATTTGAAAATATTGTAAATTTAGGATTATATAATATAAGGATATGTCAAATATTAAATTATACTATATTACAATGTATGTAGTTTTATAGTTTTATGTTTATTTATAAAATATATATTCTAATTTTAATTGATATATATTTTTTGATATTTTAAATTTAAAAATAATTATCTATTTAAATTTAAGATGGAAAATGATGATAGATAAAATATAATGAAGATAATAGAATATTAATAATTAGGATTGATGGAACATTAATGATCAATATATTCAAAATATAAGTTGATTAAATAAATTGAAAATGATAGGATTTTAAATATGTCATCATTTGGATTTTATTTTCCTTGAAATATGATCAAAATTTGAGGCCACTATTGCAATCTATTTATGCATTCAAAAATGCAATTTGAATAATAAAAAATTGCAATTTGACCAAATATATTATGTGCACTACAATAAATATAATATAAATGTAAACACATATTTACAACACCATGAGCTCAAATTGGAAACAAATATATCTAGGACATCTGAATATGTTATATCATATGATTATATTTGTATAAAATGCCTTATGGATCGTGTTTTATAGAATTAGGAGCCAACACCTCTACCACAATGAGAAGATGACCATTTTTTGTGCACTTATCAACACATCCGTTTAGACAACTATGTATATGCTTAAGAACCTTTATATTGTGGTGATTGTCATACTTCCACTAAATTTATTTCCAAAATTATTGGACCTCAAATTATATTAAGGGATGCCACTAGAATTCATCATTGTAAAGATTGATTGTGTTCTTGTGGTGATTATTGGTGAGAGTAAGTTAAAGGAATAGTGAGAATAATATATTTTTAGCTATTATTATTAGATTTCATTTAATAAGTAGAATTTAATTTTATATTTTGTTTCTGATATAATGTTGTTTCATGTGATTTGTAGTGAAATGACTTTCATTTTTTATGTTTTTTTAAGCATCAATATGATAATAAGCACAAATTACTTTAAAAAACTAAGCATTAAAGTTAACCATTAAAAATGAAGTGGTAGATAATTTTAAAATTTTGTGACTCTATTATAATAAAATTGTAATTTCATTACATTAAAAGTTCTTGATAGTCACAAATATTGTTCAAATTACAAAAAAAATATCTACCACAATTTAGGAAAGGTTAGAATTTGTATCTAACCATTTACATAACTCCAAATTGATACATGATCAAATGTGTATGCAAATAATAGCTTTAATTCATCATAAATTTCATTAGTCGTGGTGACTCAACATTCCTTATAATTGCTAAGAATTTTCAACTAAAATATTTTTTATGGATAGAGTATGATTTCATTTTTTATTCAAATCTTTTTGAAGACTCTGACATACCTTGCATAAAAATTCATAATAACATTAGGAAGATTTATATTTTTTTTCTAAGATTTTTTTTTTAAATAACTTAAATGTGATTTGAATTTGCAAGGTAGTGATGAAATTGAACTTGTAGTTATGAGTTTAGACATTTGGAAATGCCTCTTTGGATGATGAGATTAGGGCAAAGAAAATCCTCTTTGGATGATGAGATTAGGGCAAAGAAAATCCTCATTGGCCAAGATTTTTGTGTAATTTTTATATTGTTTAGGATATTTTTCCAACTATCATGAGGGTTGGAGAACTTGAATTAAAAGACTTAAATAACTAGAAAATTTGATTAAGGATATCTACAATTAGGCATCAACCAAGGGATGTGCAAAGATATCGGATATGAAGAGATTCGTGTTCATGCAATGTGAGCCATCCTAACCATGACATGATTTTATGTATTTGAAAGGATAACTATTTTGTACATAGAGCGGAAATTTTAAAATGTAGCAACTCTTATATGCACTCAATGTGAACCTTGTTGCTCATGTCTCCAATGTCTATTTAAGGTATTACTAATATAATAGTCCACATATTTGAATTATGCATGTTTTTAATACTTATGTTCTTATGCCTATTTTGCTAGTGTTGAGTTGTTGAATAGGCTCATCTTCAGTTGATTCATATTGAGAATATATGTGTATGTTTGTATGTAAGCATGTATGTAGGTATTGCCATTTCACATGTTTTAAAGTGACATTATAATGGTAGGACACTAAACCTTGTGAAATTCTAAGTATAATGTGTGCCATTTTAACTTGCAACAACTGATGTTGAAGGCTTAGCCTTGGTAAAGATAATGGAACATCTTAAAAAGTTCTTCAATAATATACCCTACACGGGGTTTAAACACAAGAAAATTACAAAACTTTGTCTATGACAAATATGTTACTTTTCCTATTCAAGATATTACAACAACAAAAAGAGTTATACTGTAGGAATCCTTTGAGCATTAATTGAGGTTAACATGTGCTTCCATTTATAAGTGTGAATACCTTTTTTTTGAAATTTTCTTAATGTCTACTTGATTGATACCCTTCTATGAAAAAATGGATCTCACTTAATGAATGAATATATTGGAAAGAAGATGGAAGTTTATTTATATAAGGAAAAAAAAAGAATACCAATGCCTTTATAGCTTGTTTGGTTCTTAATGGACCGATTACAAGAAATGCAATTGGAAAAAAGGATTGAGAGACAATGTAGAACACTTGTTGGATATAATTCATTTTCTCTTGGAGATTCTTCAGGCACCTAAAGCATCTGATCCATCAAATTTAGAAACATTTCTAGCAATGATTCATATGATTTTTAATGTTGTGATTATTTCACCTTATGGTTATCTTTTCCAAGAAAATGTTTTAGGATGTTTTAGGAATGAGAAAAATTGGAGGAAAGGTACATAATTCTTTTGTTATTGCAATATACATTCTATGAGGTCATTTCTCCATTGTTTGATGTTATTTTGAATAAATTTCCTTTAATTTATATTTTTTTCTTAACAATGAAATTGGAAATATTTACCATTATATCCATTTAAAAAACATCCCCACCTTCTAGATAATAAAAAAATTGTACAATGTTACTTAAAATCCAATTAGTTGTTTTTCCCTAAAAGACTATCATGATTATTCAAAAAAACTGTACTTTCATGTTCTTATTTGGCCACATGTTGTGTATATAATTGCTCAAATTTGTGCCTTGGACAATGAAATGTCATTGAGAATAAAACAACATGGATTGGACATCACACTGAAATTATTGTGGTAAAGTGCTCCTTTGTCACTCACATTATTGCTAGTGTATTTAAATTAGCAATGACCTAACTTGATTAAGTTATTTACCATGACAAAATTAAATTCTAGCATCTTATGAATGAGGTGCTTTCATATCATGTAATCTCATCGTGTGTAAATTGGTTTCCTTTGGCTTATACACACCGATAGACTCGAGTACCTCATTTAGGTTTAGGTTAAATGTGGTCTTCATTATGGTTTCCTAAGTTCTTGTAATGCATTATAGCAAAACAAAAAAAACATAGTCTTCAATCTTTCGCTCCAATTTTAATTAAAATGCTTTTATTTAATCCTTCGATTGTATACACATTCTTTCTTTGCTTTGCAAAACAACATTGTGGATGATAGCATTGAAGAGTCATGAAAGTCCAAGTTTGAGATGATGTCTAAGAAAGTAGAGAAGTATCTAAACCTTTGTTGCTTACATCACTATTTTTACTAGTTGGAATATTCAGTTATATGTTTATGTTATTTTCTGGACATCAATTTGGTTATATTTTATTGATTCAAAAATAAAAAACACAAATTTTCTTATGTGTAAAAATAGATTGGTAACTACTTTATCATTTTTAATCTTTTATTTTTATTCATCACATCTATTTTGAAAATAGAAAAATGTCGTTGATTAAAATGTTTAGAAAAATAAATGAATATAAAATTGATTTTGCGGCAAACTTCTTTCAAAAGGATAAGAATATAAAATTTGTAGAAAAAAGGGGCTGAGGCTCCCGACCCAACGGCTGGTCCAGATGGTCCCTACGCCAGAGAGCAGGGTTCAACTCCTGCCCACTCATGCAGCGACCTGTCCCTGTTACCTCTGAACGCGCTATACCTTCCCAGACGGCTGCTCGGCTGACGTAGCTCAGAAGGGAGGATCCACTTAGTTCCTCGGTTATTAAAAAAAAAAAAAAAAAAATTTATAGAAAAATGTCGTTGTGTGGCAAACTTATCAGCAAAGGGCGCCCCTAAAGGTCCTGATTAATCGTTTCGAAAGGATGGAAGATAAGCTAGATGGGCGAGACTTTTGTATGGGCGACGTACCAAAGACAAAATTTGCTATTGGAAGATAAGTGCGGATAAGCTCTGTGAAGAGCTTAAAGATCATCTTCAAACACATTTGTGGCGTGGGGCCTTCATACAAAAGAGTTTTGTGGCGGGGAATTTGTACGAATAATTCGTTGAAAGAAGTGTTGCACGAAATTATTTGGTAAATTCGTGGAAAGAAGTGTGTTGAAGATGACGCAGGTAGTAAGTCCAGAAAAGAGTTTTGTGGCCGGGAATTTGTACGAATAATTCGTTGAAAGAAGTGTTGCACGAAATTATTTGGTAAATTCGTGGAAAGAAGTGTGTTGAAGATGACGCAGGTAGTAAGTCCAGAAAAGAGTTTTGTGGCGGATAAGCGTGGGGCCTTCATACAAAAGAGTTTTCTGGCGGCGAATTTGTACGAATAATTCGTTGAAAGAAGTGTTGCACGAAATTATTTGGTAAATTCGTGGAAAGAAGTGTGTTGAAGATGACGCAGGCAGTAAGTCCAGAAAAGAGTTTTGTGGCCGGGAATTTGTACGAATAATTCGTTGAAAGAAGTGTTGCACGAAATTATTTGGTTAATTCGTGGAAAGAAGTGTGTTGAAGATGACGCAGGTAGTAAGTCCAGAAAAGAGTTTTGTGGCGGATAAGCGTGGGGCCTTCATACAAAAGAGTTTTGTGGCGGGGAATTTGTACGAATAATTCGTTGAAAGAAGTGTTGCACGAAATTATTTGGTAAATTCGTGGAAAGAAGTGTGTTGAAGATGACGCAGGTAGTAAGTCCAGAAAGAGTTTTGTGGCGGGGAGTTTGGCCATTTCATAGGAAAGAGTTTTGTTTTGTTTGAAGTTATTCGGTAAATTCGTAGAAATAATGTGGTAATGATACGTACAGAACTGGAAATGATTTTTATGATAAAATGAAAATTGTGGTAATGATACCATCAACCGGGCCGCTCATTTCGCGTAATCTTGCTCTCCAGATTTTCCCATTACTGCTTGCTCTGGTTTTATTTTCTACCTGCTACTTTTGTTTCTGCGGTGCTCTGCACCGAGCAATCTAGCAATGGATTTGCTGGACAGCACTGACCGTGACGGCATAAGAAATACCATCATCATTCTCATCGAACAGATAGATGATGTTATTCAGTTGGATGACCGTCAACTTCTTGAAACTCAGTTAAGTCGAATGAAGAGACTTTTACTCGATATCAGCAATCAATTTACTTATCAGCAAAGGGCGCCCCTAAAGGCCCTGATTAATCGTTTCGAAAGGATGGAAACTGGAGTTAGATGGGCGATACTTTTGATCCAGCGCTCAAAGACAAGACTTCTGTATGCGCAACGTTTCAAAGACAAAATTTGCCATTGGAAGAAAAGTGCGGATAAGCTCTGTGAAGAGCTTAAAGATGATCTTCAAACACATTTGGTAGAGCTGGTAAGGAGTGGGACTGAACATGGCGAGGTGGTTGTAGAGCGGTGGTTAAGGGAAGCACCCCATGTTCGCATAATTGGTGTATGCGGCGGCGCCGGGGTTGGAAAAACCAGACTGCTCCAAAATGTCTACAACAAATACAAGGTTAGTGACTTCTTCGATGTTGTCGTTTGGGTTACAGTCGGTCAATCAGGTATTCCAGAGGTGCAGGATTGTATTGCTCGGACACTTAATTTAGATCTAGCTACTCAGCATTCTTATAATGAAATGGGTTTGCCTATGAGAAAGATCAAACTGATGGAATATCTTAAGACCAAGAAATTTCTTCTGATTTTTGATGATTTGTGGAGTCCACTCGATCTCGACAAAGTCGCGGGCGTGGCATTTGGCGATGGCAAAGGAAGCAAATTCATATGCTCTAGTCGCACAAGAGATGTGATTGAATTAACGGGGGCAAAAAGCTGTCTATATATAGAGCCCCTGACCTGCGAGGAAGCTTGGGAGCTGTTCCGCAATGTAGCTTTCAACGACGGCCATCTTCCACAGGATTCACAGCATATTGCCAGAGAAGTTGCCGATGAGTGTATAGGTTTACCGTTAGCCATACATGTAATAGCTACAACAATGAGGGGCAACACCTCTGTAAATGAGTGGAATCTTGCTTTACGGCAAATGCAAACAACGATTGATCATGAGTTTCCGACTTCTTATCTCAGCATTGATGCACACTTGTATCAGCTACTGAGATGGAGTTATAACAAATTACCTGATGCTAACTTGAAGAGTTGTTTTCTGTATTGTGCCATGTTTCCCAGAGATCAAGAAATTGAGGTCGACAAGATGGTGGGCATGTGGATCGCAGAAGGCCTTGTTGAGAGCATGGACACCGCCCACAGTTATATAAAGTTACTTGCAGATCGTTGTTTCTTCCAGGTAACTCACATTCCCCATGGAAAAGTTTTCATAAAAGCTTGCAATCCTCTCATTGATCTGGCAATTTATATTGGAAAGAGGGAGGAACATTGTTTGTTCATGGCAGGTAGAGAGGTTCAAAATTTTTCCAAGGAGATCGAGTCGAATGATTGGAAAAGAATGTCATTTTGCGGCAGTAATATTAAATATCTACCTGCAGCAAAGGGATTGAAATACAGAAATCTAGTGAGTTTAATTCTAGGGGCAAATAAAGAGTTGGAAGGAGTCGCAAGGTCCTTTTTGGAACAATTCCCCTCTATTAGGGTCTTAGATCTGTCTAGAACAAAGATAAAAGAATTGCCAATTACCTTATGGAGACGTAGACATCTTGAGTATTTAGATATAAGTTACACTCACATTGAGTACTTGTCTGAGTTCATAGGTTATCTTTCGGAGCTTCAATTTTTAAATCTGTCTGGATGTTCGAAACTAGAATCATTGCCTAAAGCCATAGGCAGTCTTTCTAAACTTCAATTTTTAAATCTGTAAGGATGTTCCAAACTGACATCAATACCATCTGTAATATATGAGCTAAAAAGTCTCAATTATCTTCACATATCTCAATATAATGTTTTGTTGTAGATTATTTCAATTTTTAAAATTGAAGTAGTCTTTAAGTATCTTTACATATCTCAAGAAGGGATATAGAAGCAGAGCTTCAAGTCAAGGGAAAGTTGCAATGTAACTGCCATAATTTTATATTTTTATTCAGTAAAATGGCTTGCATTTGACTTAAACCCTTATTGTCATTACAATTTTTAAATGTGGATCAATTTTAACATGGATCTTTATATGGGTATTCAATAAAATGGCTCAAGCCCTTATTGTCATTACAATTTTTAAAGTAGATCAATTTTAACATGGATCACTGCATTGTTAGATTTTGAGATAGCACCTCTATTTGCATTTTGTATTCATAGTTAATTACAAAGTAGTTGTAAAATGTGTTTAAACATACACCCAGGAATGCTTACATATATCATCATTAAAGAGTCATGCTATACGTCTTTAGATATGTACAATTCAATTTGGAACAAGACAGCTTGCACTTTTAAGAAATTAATGAGAGAACCCATTGGATCATATTGAAAAATTAATCTTAAAGGATACATTTCTACAAAATTAGAACAAGCCAATTTGGAGGTAGACAATACATAACACTACATATTGTTGAAGTGTATGCAACTTCCACTTGGAATGGGAATGGAAATGGCAAATGACATCTGTAGCCTTTTTGTCTTGAGCGAGTGGCGTCTGCATCTGTATCCATTTGCAATTTTCAGCACATTAATTACTACCCTCAAGCCTCTTTTGCAACACATAATGTTGTAGGTAGAGCTACCCTCAAGCCTCTTTTGCAACACATAATGTTAAGCCTCTTTTGCAACACATAATGTTGTAGGTAGAGTTGACATAGTAGGTTCTTGGCGAAGTGAAAAATATAGCTCATGGACTTTCCAAGGGTGTTGTGTCACTGAAACCCTGATGTGTTGTTTCCACGGCAAGATTGAGTTCTTTGCATATCAAAGAGAGAGTTCAATTGCAAAATTTTCACACATGAGTTACTGTATCAACACTGTGACCATTACTATCATTGAGCAGAATAAAGTGAAAGAAGGTGTTGTATAAGATCATTGATTAAATGTAAGTATAAGGAGTTTCCTCCAAACACTGGTCGGTTTCAAACCCTATGAATAGATCTAGGGTTTTGAACCCTCGACGTTGTCGATTGTATACCTATGGCGAAAAAGGAATTTTACGATACTTGAAGTCGAAAATCCATATTGAGTTGGAATTACAAAACTATAATTTGATGGTAGACAAACAGAGTGAAAGCTTCACATAAGCAGTTAAACATATTCTCCTCCTACCTGAAACAAAAACAAAAAGACATTGTGTAAGGAGGCATCGAATGAGAAGAAAAACAGGTTTTGGTTCCCCTAAAATCTAGAGAGAGTAGTACACCGCGGTTTGATTCATTTATCTTACAGGAAATTAAATAAAAGATAGTAAAGATTGCATCTATGGTTATCATTGTTATATGCACATTTTATATATGTTCTCAAGAGGGGGTGAACATTTAATATAGCTATTGCTATAAGGTAAAGATGTGCGCAACTCAGCCATAGACAGGATCTCATAATCGAGGGGATAGTGAAAACTGCCTTACTTAGTCATCGCAATGTGCTTCTTTCTGTTTGCAAACACCATTAACAAAGGGTGAGGATTTGCTTGAAGGGATTATAAATATCTTAATCAAATCATTTTATGTATCTTTATTTGTAATAGTATTTAATGCATTATCTACAAACCATCATCATCAAGCTATAAACACTATTGTCCTCGATAAAAGAGTTATGAAGGAAACAATTCTGCTAAACAAGTTATATCCATCAAAATATCCCATTAACATTTTTAACGCCGCTATTCATTTGATTATACATAACTCTTTAATACAAAATACAAGTCTCATTTCGTCTGTGGCATTAATTTGTTTTATTCGTTCAAAGGAAAACTATAGTAGTTTACACAAAATCTATTTGCAGATTCCAGGTTAGATTATGCATATTCTATATTATCTTAGGCATAATCTAGATTAACCTTGAAAAGCACAAAAAATTTACATGATTCAAATTTGTCTCCTTCACCATGGGAGGGAATGAGCCTTTCAACATCTTTATCAAGGCATTAATGTAGATGGGTAGACACCTAGGGAAGGAGTGATTAACCTTTCATCATATTTATCAAGGCACTAATGTAGCTTGGAAGACTTTGTTAATATTAATTCATAGAAAAGTCATAAAAGGACATTGATGGTGCATCCTACTTAACACTTAAAACTAAGGGATTCAAATTCAAACATAAACACTAAAGCCATTAATGAAGGACATATAATAAATCTTCTTGGCATGTAGTCACATTATCAAGGGCATTACCCACCTCAACAAGGGATGTGGCATGCCACTTTACCTATTTTTTGTTCATTTAATAAAGCAAGAGAGACTATCACAAACAAGAGGTTTAAAGACCAAACTTCAAACAAAGGGCCAGTAAAGGACTAGTTTGCATACTTGTGCATCAGCTAAGAGCAATTCTTAAGAAATTGAAATAGTTAAAGTAAAGCCATGGGCGAACCTATATTAATTGCAGATAAAACAGTTGAAGCCATGGATAATCCCCTGATAATTAAACTAAACGAGAACAATAAACAGACGACAAGAGAATAAATTCATTTCCAAGCTATATAAATGAGATGGAAGAGTAAATAATGTTATCTAGAATAATGTAAATTTAATGAATCTAGAGTAATGTAAATTTATGGATTGGTGTCCAGACTCTCTTTATTTATAAAATGCATAGCTTGCAAATGAATTTATTCTCTTGTCGTCTGTTTATTGTTCTCGTTTAGTTTAATTATCAGGGGATTATCCATGGCTTCAACTGTTTTATCTGCAATTAATATAGGTTCGCCTATTTCAATTTCTTAAGAATTGCTCTTAGCTGATGCACAAGTATGCAAACTAGTCCTTTACTGGCCCTTTGTTTGAAGTTTGGTCTTTAAACCTCTTGTTTGTGATAGTCTCTCTTGCTTTATTAAATGAACAAAAAATAGGTAAAGTGGCATGCCACATCCCTTGTTGAGGTGGGTAATGCCCTTGATAATGTGACTACATGCCAAGAAGATTTATTATATGTCCTTCATTAATGGCTTTAGTGTTTATGTTTGAATTTAAATCCCTTAGTTTTAAGTGTTAAGTAGGATGCACCATCAATGTCCTTTTATGACTTTTCTATGAATTAATATTAACAAAGTCTTCCAAACTACATTAGTGCCTTGATAAATATGATGAAAGGTTAATCACTCCTTCCCTAGGTGTCTACCCATCTACATTAATGCCTTGATAAAGATGTTGAAAGGCTCATTCCCTCCCATGGTGAAGGAGACAAATTTGAATCATGTAAATTTTTTGTGCTTTTCAAGGTTAATCTAGATTATGCCTAAGATAATATAGAATATGCATAATCTAACCTGGAATCTGCAAATAGATTTTGTGTAAACTACTATAGTTTTCCTTTGAACGAATAAAATAAATTAATGCCACAGACGAAATGAGACTTGTATTTTGTATTAAAGAGTTATGTATAATCAAATGAATAGCGGCGTTAAAAATGTTAATGGGATATTTTGATGGATATAACTTGTTTAGCAGAATTGTTTCCTTCATAACTCTTTTATCGAGGACAATAGTGTTTATAGCTTGATGATGATGGTTTGTAGATAATGCATTAAATACTATTACAAATAAAGATACATAAAATGATTTGATTAAGATATTTATAATCCCTTCAAGCAAATCCTCACCCTTTGTTAATGGTGTTTGCAAACAGAAAGAAGCACATTGCGATGACTAAGTAAGGTAGTTTTCACTATCCCCTCGATTATGAGATCCTGTCTATGGCTGAGTTGCGCACATCTTTACCTTATAGCAATAGCTATATTAAATGTTCACCACCTCTTGAGAACATATATAAAATGTGCATATAACAATGATAACCATAGATGCAATCTTTACTATCTTTTATTTAATTTCCTGTAAGATAAATGAATCAAACCGCGGTGTACTACTCTCTCTAGATTTTAGGGGAACCAAAACCTGTTTTTCTTCTCATTCGATGCCTCCTTACACAATGTCTTTTTGTTTTTGTTTCAGGTAGGAGGAGAATATGTTTAACTGCTTATGTGAAGCTTTCACTCTGTTTGTCTACCATCAAATTATAGTTTTGTAATTCCAACTCAATATGGATTTTCGACTTCAAGTATCGTAAAATTCCTTTTTCGCCATAGGTATACAATCGACAACGTCGAGGGTTCAAAACCCTAGATCTATTCATAGGGTTTGAAACCGACCAGTGTTTGGAGGAAACTCCTTATACTTACATTCAATCAATGATCTTATACAACACCTTCTTTCACTTTATTCTGCTCAATGATAGTAATGGTCACAGTGTTGATACAGTAACTCATGTGTGAAAATTTTGCAATTGAACTCTCTCTTTGATATGCAAAGAACTCAATCTTGCCGTGGACACAACACATCAGGGTTTCAGTGACACAACACCCTTGGAAAGTCCATGAGCTATATTTTTCACTTCGCCAAGAACCTACTATGTCAACTCTACCTACAACATTATGTGTTGCAAAAGAGGCTTAACATTATGTGTTGCAAAAGAGGCTTGAGGGTAGCTCTACCTACAACATTATGTGTTGCAAAAGAGGCTTGAGGGTAGTAATTAATGTGCTGAAAATTGCAAATGGATACAGATGCAGACGCCACTCGCTCAAGACAAAAAGGCTACAGATGTCATTTGCCATTTCCATTCCCATTCCAAGTGGAAGTTGCATACACTTCAACAATATGTAGTGTTATGTATTGTCTACCTCCAAATTGGCTTGTTCTAATTTTGTAGAAATGTATCCTTTAAGATTAATTTTTAAATATGATCCAATGGGTTCTCTCATTAATTTCTTAAAAGTGCAAGCTGTCTTGTTCCAAATTGAATTGTACATATCTAAAGACGTATAGCATGACTCTTTAATGATGATATATGTAAGCATTCCTGGGTGTATGTTTAAACACATTTTACAACTACTTTGTAATTAACTATGAATACAAAATGCAAATAGAGGTGCTATCTTAAAATCCAACAATGCAGTGATCCATGTTAAAATTGATCTACTTTAAAAATTGTAATGACAATAAGGGCTTGAGCCATTTTATTGAATACCCATGTAAAGATCCATGTTAAAATTGATCCACATTTAAAAATTGTAATGACAATAAGGGTTTAAGTCAAATGCAAGCCATTTTACTGAATAAAAATATAAAATTATATAAAGATTCATGTCAAAATTGATCCACATTTAAAAATTGTAATGACAATAAGGGTTTAAGTCAAATGCAAGCCATTTTACTGAATAAAAATATAAAATTATGGCAGTTACATTGCAACTTTCCCTTAACTTGAAGCTCTGCTTCTATATCCCTTCTTGAGATATGTAAAGATACTTAAAGACTACTTCAATTTTAAAAATTGAAATAATCTACAACAAAACATTATATTGAGATATGTGAAGATAATTGAGACTTTTTAGCTCATATATTACAGATGGTATTGATGTCAGTTTGGAACATCCACACAGATTTAAAAATTGAAGTTTAGAAAGACTGCCTATGGCTTTAGGCAATGATTCTAGTTTCGAACATCCAGACAGATTTAAAAATTGAAGCTCCGAAAGATAACCTATGAACTCAGACAAGTACTCAATGTGAGTGTAACTTATATCTAAATACTCAAGATGTCTACGTCTCCATAAGGTAATTGGCAATTCTTTTATCTTTGTTCTAGACAGATCTAAGACCCTAATAGAGGGGAATTGTTCCAAAAAGGACCTTGCGACTCCTTCCAACTCTTTATTTGCCCCTAGCATTAAACTCACTAGATTTCTGTATTTCAATCCCTTTGCTGCAGGTAGATATTTAATATTACTGCCGCTAAATGACATTCTTTTCCAATCATTCGACTCGATCTCCTTGGAAAAATTTTGAACCTCTCTACCTGCCATGAACAAACAATGTTCCTCCCTCTTTCCAATATAAATTGCCAGATCAATGAGAGGATTGCAAGCTTTTATGAAAACTTTTCCATGGGGAATGTGAGTTACCTGGAAGAAACAACGATCTGCAAGTAACTTTATATAACTGTGGGCGGTGTCCATGCTCTCAACAAGGCCTTCTGCGATCCACATGCCCACCATCTTGTCGACCTCAATTTCTTGATCTCTGGGAAACATGGCACAATACAGAAAACAACTCTTCAAGTTAGCATCAGGTAATTTGTTATAACTCCATCTCAGTAGCTGATACAAGTGTGCATCAATGCTGAGATAAGAAGTCGGAAACTCATGATCAATCGTTGTTTGCATTTGCCGTAAAGCAAGATTCCACTCATTTACAGAGGTGTTGCCCCTCATTGTTGTAGCTATTACATGTATGGCTAACGGTAAACCTATACACTCATCGGCAACTTCTCTGGCAATATGCTGTGAATCCTGTGGAAGATGGCCGTCGTTGAAAGCTACATTGCGGAACAGCTCCCAAGCTTCCTCGCAGGTCAGGGGCTCTACATATAGACAGCTTTTTGCCCCCGTTAATTCAATCACATCTCTTGTGCGACTAGAGCATATGAATTTGCTTCCTTTGCCATCGCCAAATGCCACGCCCGCGACTTTGTCGAGATCGAGTGGACTCCACAAATCATCAAAAATCAGAAGAAATTTCTTGGTCTTAAGATATTCCATCAGTTTGATCTTTCTCATAGGCAAACCCATTTCATTATAAGAATGCTGAGTAGCTAGATCTAAATTAAGTGTCCGAGCAATACAATCCTGCACCTCTGGAATACCTGATTGACCGACTGTAACCCAAACGACAACATCGAAGAAGTCACTAACCTTGTATTTGTTGTAGACATTTTGGAGCAGTCTGGTTTTTCCAACCCCGGCGCCGCCGCATACACCAATTATGCGAACATGGGGTGCTTCCCTTAACCACCGCTCTACAACCACCTCGCCATGTTCAGTCCCACTCCTTACCAGCTCTACCAAATGTGTTTGAAGATGATCTTTAAGCTCTTCACAGAGCTTATCCGCACTTTTCTTCCAATGGCAAATTTTGTCTTTGAAACGTTGCCCATACAGAAGTCTTGTCTTTGAGCGCTGGATCAAAAGTCTCGCCCATCCAACTCCAGTTTCCATCCTTTCGAAACGATTAATCAGGGCCTTTAGGGGCGCCCTTTGCTGATAAGTAAATTGATTGCTGATATCGAGTAAAAGTCTCCTCATTCGACTTAACTGAGTTTCAAGAAGTTGACGGTCATCCAACTGAATAACATCATCTATCTGTTCGATGAGAATGATGATGGTATTTCTTATGCCGTCAGGGTCAGTGCTGTCCAGCAAATCCATTGCTAGATTGCTCGGTGCAGAGCACCGCAGAAACAAAAGTAGCAGGTAGAAAATAAAACCAGAGCAAGCAGTAATGGGAAAATCTGGAGAGCAAGATTACGCGAAATGAGCGGCCCGGTTGATGGTATCATTACCACAATTTTCATTTTATCATAAAAATCATTTCCAGTTCTGTACGTATCATTACCACATTATTTCTACGAATTTACCGAATAACTTCAAACAAAACAAAACTCTTTCCTATGAAATGGCCAAACTCCCCGCCACAAAACTCTTTTCTGGACTTACTACCTGCGTCATCTTCAACACACTTCTTTCCACGAATTTACCAAATAATTTCGTGCAACACTTCTTTCAACGAATTATTCGTACAAATTCCCGGCCAGGGATCAAATTTGAAGGGTGGGGTCCCATTTCACTTTGAAGGGATATGAGATATTGAACCCTTCAATGCTGCCATGTAAAAATAAGTTATTCTTTTCATTTGAAAATGTATTAGTACATCAAATTTTCAATGTTTACCGACTTAGTAAAGTCGAGAGGCTTTATTTTGCAATGGATATAGCAGCACTTAACATTATATATGTCATATAACACAACCATATTTGATCTTGCATCTTAAACTTTTAACCAGTATAATAACACAATTATCTTGCTAACCCCATTCCAATCCAACTTTCATCCTTACAACCAAAATTAATACTATTTTACTCTTTCATGATTTGCTTGAACCCGAGGAATTTATTAGTGAAACATAACTTAGGAGACACATAGAAAATCCACTTTCCAGATGTTCAGTGTGAATTGCCATAACTAATTTTATAGATCTTTTTTTCTGCATCAGCTACAATTAGCTTGCTAGCCCAATTCCAATCCAACTTTTAACCAGTATAATAATATTTAATACCTCTTAAAATAGGTTTCTAGGATGCTTTGAACAGTACAAGCTCGATGAATAATTGGGTTCTTCAACTCTTCTAAAAGAAGAGTGATGCTTATTCTTGGAAAAGTTCAATCCTTGTAAATCACTAGCGTTCTTCAAACTAATATAAATTCTAGCCTATTTAAAATCTAGCCTACTTAAGTTTGGTCTGTATTTGTTGTTAAATTAGTGAACAATAGAGATGTATGTAGAAAGGTAGTAAAAAATGTGAAGGGAAAGAACCCGAATGGTAACTTTTTTTTACTTTGTTGAATTGAGGACCATAATTCACTTTCATGCACCTCTATCAAACTCTCTTGGAGGACTGGAGGAGATAGGGTAGGTGGAACTTGGAAGTAGGGGTATAAGAAAAATCTTGTTTGTATTCTTGTAATATTATATATTGATGGTCGGAGCCATGGAAGTATTGAATTCGAGCATTGACTTGATACAACAAAGAAAACATAGGGTGTGAGGCTGGGAGCCGTAGACGGTAGGATTAACTTGATACAACAAAGAAAACATAGGGCTATAGGTAGGGGCCACGGGTGGGAGCAACAACCTGCAACATTACAAGAAGTTTCTATATTGTGGATTTTGTTTGAAATGCCAAATTCGGGGCACATTAACATAATATATTATACATTGAATACTCAATTAACTCACGGAGTCAGCATTCACGAATTGGTATGTGATAACTGGTAACTTGGTAAGCCCGCTGCCAACAACACGTATGAGCCACCAACAAGGTTTAATAAATTTGTTGATGCCATTAAATGTGTTAAACACGTAAGCGCTCGCTACAAACACGAGAACTTGGAAGCGTTCAAGCCATGAGTTGCTCAATGTAAGCCTGTCCACGTAAGTTGGTCAATGATATTATTAGAGGCCCAATGGTCCATGATCCATGGATGATGGAACATGTGGATATTGGAGAGTAACCGAGCCCCACTCCTAAGTCACCTAGCTAGTAGCTGCATTCCCAATTTCCCACTGGAAACTATTGATGGGTGAAATTTGAAGCTACACTTCTATTGCAATTTTAAACAGTAGTGGTTAATTTAATTATTGAAGGGCTTACCATGAAATTAAATTTTTTTTTCATGGTAAAATTTGAAGTGGCCTTCTATGACGTGTAAAATGGCCTCTGAAGGGCCCTGAAGGCTTCAAATTTGAAGCCTGTTACCGGCCACAAAACTCTTTTCTGGACTTACTACCTGCGTCATCTTCAACACACTTCTTTCCACGAATTTACCAAATAATTTCGTGCAACACTTCTTTCAACGAATTATTCGTACAAATTCCCCGCCACAAAACTCTTTTGTATGAAGGCCCCACGCCACAAATGTGTTTGAAGATGATCTTTAAGCTCTTCACAGAGCTTATCCGCACTTATCTTCCAATAGCAAATTTTGTCTTTGGTACGTCGCCCATACAAAAGTCTCGCCCATCTAGCTTATCTTCCATCCTTTCGAAACGACTAATCAGGACCTTTAGGGGCGCCCTTTGCTGATAAGTTTGCCACACAATCAATTTTATATTCATTTATTTTTCCAAAATTTTAATCAACGACATTTTTCTACAAATTTTATATTCTTATCCTTTTGAAAGAAGTTTGCCGCAAAATCAATTTTATATTCATTTATTTTTCTAAACATTTTAATCAACGACATTTTTCTACGTATGCGTGTACTTTCTTATCTTTTTCAAAATAGATGTGATGAATAAAAATAAAAGATTAAAAATGATACATGTATACTGTTAAACACTTTAAGTAGTTACCAATCTATTTTTACACATAAGAAAATTTGTGTTTTTAATTTTTGAATCAATAAAATATAACCAAATTGATGTCCAGAAAATAACATAAACATATAACTGAATATTCCAACTAGTAAAAATAGTGATGTAAGCAACAAAGGTTTAGATACTTCTCTACTTTCTTAGACATCATCTCAAACTTGGACTTTCATGACTCTTCAATGCTATCATCCACAATGTTGTTTTGCAAAGCAAAGAAAGAATGTGTATACAATCGAAGGATTAAATAAAAGCATTTTAATTAAAATTGGAGCGAAAGATTGAAGACTATGTTTTTTTTGTTTTGCTATAGTGCATTACAAGAACTTAGGAAACCATAATGAAGACCACATTTAACCTAAACCTAAATGAGGTACTCGAGTCTATCGGTGTGTATAAGCCAAAGGAAACCAATTTACACACGATGAGATTACATGATATGAAAGCACCTCATTCATAAGATGCTAGAATTTAATTTTGTCATGGTAAATAACTTAATCAAGTTAGGTCATTGCTAATTTAAATACACTAGCAATAATGTGAGTGACAAAGGAGCACTTTACCACAATAATTTCAGTGTGATGTCCAATCCATGTTGTTTTATTCTCAATGACATTTCATTGTCCAAGGCACAAATTTGAGCAATTATATACACAACATGTGGCCAAATAAGAACATGAAAGTACAGTTTTTTTGAATAATCATGATAGTCTTTTAGCGAAAAACAACTAATTGGATTTTAAGTAACATTGTACAATTTTTTTATTATCTAGAAGGTGGGGATGTTTTTTAAATGGATATAATGGTAAATATTTCCAATTTCATTGTTAAGAAAAAAATATAAATTAAAGGAAATTTATTCAAAATAACATCAAACAATGGAGAAATGACCTCATAGAATGTATATTGCAATAACAAAAGAATTATGTACCTTTCCTCCAATTTTTCGCATTCCTAAAACATCCTAAAACATTTTCTTGGAAAAGATAACCATAAGGTGAAATAATCACAACATTAAAAATCATATGAATCATTGCTAGAAATGTTTCTAAATTTGATGGATCAGATGCTTTAGGTGCCTGAAGAATCTCCAAGAGAAAATGAATTATATCCAACAAGTGTTCTACATTGTCTCTCAATCCTTTTTTCCAATTGCATTTCTTGTAATCGGTCCATTAAGAACCAAACAAGCTATAAAGGCATTGGTATTCTTTTTTTTTCCTTATATAAATAAACTTCCATCTTCTTTCCAATATATTCATTCATCAAGTGAGATCCATTTTTTCATAGAAGGGTATCAATCAAGTAGACATTAAGAAAATTTCAAAAAAAAGGTATTCACACTTATAAATGGAAGCACATGTTAACCTCAATTAATGCTCAAAGGATTCCTACAGTATAACTCTTTTTGTTGTTGTAATATCTTGAATAAGAAAAGTAACATATTTGTCATAGACAAAGTTTTGTAATTTTCTTGTGTTTAAACCCCGTGTAGGGTATATTATTGAAGAACTTTTTAAGATGTTCCATTATCTTTACCAAGGCTAAGCCTTCAACATCAGCTGTTGCAAGTTAAAATGGCACACATTATACTTAGAATTTCACAAGGTTTAGTGTCCTACCATTATAATGTCACTTTAAAACATGTGAAATGGCAATACCTACATCCATGCTTACATACAAACATACACATATATTCTCAATATGAATCAACTGAAGATGAGCCTATTCAACAACTCAACACTAGCAAAATAGGCATAAGAACATAAGTATTAAAAACATGCATAATTCAAATATGTGGACTATTATATTAGTAATACCTTAAATAGACATTGGAGACATGAGCAACAAGGTTCACATTGAGTGCATATAAGAGTTGCTACATTTTAAAATTTCCGCTCTATGTACAAAATAGTTATCCTTTCAAATACATAAAATCATGTCATGGTTAGGATGGCTCACATTGCATGAACACGAATCTCTTCATATCCGATATCTTTGCACATCCCTTGGTTGATGCCTAATTGTAGATATCCTTAATCAAATTTTTTAGTTATTTAAGTCTTTTAATTCAAGTTCTCCATCCCTCATGATAGTTGGAAAAATATCCTAAAGAATATAAAAATTACACAAAAATCTTGGCCAATGAGGATTTTCTTTGCCCTAATCTCATCATCCAAAGAGGATTTTCTTTGCCCTAATCTCATCATCCAAAGAGGCATTTCCAAATGTCTAAACTCATAACTACAAGTTCAATTTCATCACTACCTTGCAAATTCAAATCACATTTAAGTTATTTAAAAAAAAAATCTTAGAAAAAAAATATAAATCTTCCTAATGTTATTATGAATTTTTATGCAAGGTATGTCAGAGTCTTCAAAAAGATTTGAATAAAAAATGAAATCATAGTCTATCCATAAAAAATATTTTAGTTGAAAATTCTTAGCAATTATAAGGAATGTTGAGTCACCACGACTAATGAAATTTATGATGAATTAAAGCTATTATTTGCATACACATTTGATCATGTATCAATTTGGAGTTATGTAAATGGTTAGATACAAATTCTAACCTTTTCTAAAGTGTGGTAGATATTTTTTTTGTAATTTGAACAATATTTGTGACTATCAAGAACTTTTAATATAATGAAATTACAATTTTATTATAATAGAGTCACAAAATTTTAAAATTATCTACCACTTCATTTTTAATGGTTAACTTTAATGCTTAGTTTTTTAAAGTAATTTGTGCTTATTATCATATTGATGCTTAAAAAAACATAAAAAATGAAAGTCATTTCACTACAAATCACATGAAACAACATTATATCAGAAACAAAATATAAGATTAAATTCTACTTATTAAATGAAATCTAATAATAATAGCTAAAAATATATTATTCTCACTATTCCTTTAACTTACTCTCACCAATAATCACCACAAGAACACAATCAATCTTTACAATGATGAATTCTAGTGGCATCCCTTAATATAATTTGAGGTCCAATAATTTTGGAAATAAATTTAGTGGAAGTATGACAATCACCACAATATAAAGGTTCTTAAGCATATACATAGTTGTCTAAACGGATGTGTTGATAAGTGCACAAAAAATGGTCATCTTCTCATTGTGGTAGAGGTGTTGGCTCCTAATTCTATAAAACACGATCCATAAGGCATTTTATACAAATATAATCATATGATATAACATATTCATATGTCCTAGATATATTTGTTTCCAATTTGAGCTCATGGTGTTGTAAATATGTGTTTACATTTATATTATATTTATTGTAGTGCACATAATATATTTGGTCAAATTGCAATTTTTTATTATTCAAATTGCATTTTTGAATGCATAAATAGATTGCAATAGTGGCCTCAAATTTTGATCATATTTCAAGGAAAATAAAATCCAAATGATGACATATTTAAAATCCTATCATTTTCAATTTATTTAATCAACTTATATTTTGAATATATTGATCATTAATGTTCCATCAATCTTAATTATTAATATTCTATTATCTTCATTATATTTTATCTATCATCATTTTCCATCTTAAATTTAAATAGATAATTATTTTTAAATTTAAAATATCAAAAAATATATATCAATTAAAATTAGAATATATATTTTATAAATAAACATAAAACTATAAAACTACATACATTGTAATATAGTATAATTTAATATTTGACATATCCTTATATTATATAATCCTAAATTTACAATATTTTCAAATTAGAGAGTATACTTATAATATTTGGCACATATTATATTATATAGTCCTAAATTCATTATATTCTCATGGTAGAGAGTATAATTATAATACTTGATAATATACCTTTATTTTTATATAAAATAGATTTAAACTTATAATATGTATTTTCACATTAGAGATTATAATTATAATGTTTGATAATATAATTCTAATATAAAGCACCATACACGAATGATATCTTGTATATATTGTATTTAATTGAATGAGTTTTTCTCTTAAATTTAAAAAGTAAAATGAACTAAGTTGTTTACATTACTATTTGCATAATGCATACATTTCATTCTTTATAATGAAATAAATTTATTTTAGTTCATCACTTTTAATGTTCCATGCATTTGTTTTGTTATATTTTCATACTTATAAAGTGATAAGTTTTAACTAATTTGTTTATTGTATTATTCTTACTTTAGTACAATAATAAATTAGTATTTCGACAATGGATAAATCAATAGTATATTGAATTTAATTGTAACATATCCAATTTTGCACGTCAGTATTTTAGTGAATTTTCAAAAAAAAAATTCACAATGACTATTTAATTTATAAGCTATATTCATGAACACTTTATGAGATAAGCTATTTCATCTTTCATTTAATTATTTTACAGGTTCCATACCTCCTTCTGGTTTATCCTAACATTAATATAACGGAGAAGAATACATACTGAATATATTTAACTTATACAAATCCATGCATTAACACAAAACAGGTTCTCATATGGAAATTCTTCGACATTAAAGATCTCTAAACTTATAATGGAATTTATTTATATTAAAGACCAAAAGTCCGCCATCCTTGCATCGACACAATTACGATTAGTATCCATAAAGGAAATAGTAAACATGCATAACCATTCATTTCAATCATTCATACACTATTACTCTTATAAACCTTGCTTACTCATGCAAAAGGTCTTAATCAATAATTCCAATACTTAACCATTCATCTACCATGTTTAAATGACATCTAAACCACTTCTTCTATGTTACTTAGGATACTTACAGGTAAATGAAAAACATTACCTTGTACAACATGTGTATCCATGGTAAATTTCTCCAGGCACACTGATAACTGTATAAGTCAAATGCTTCATCTAACATTTTTATAATAACTCATATTCGAATATCACTAACTTTATTTGAACATCTTCATTTTAGATCACAATTATCAAGGAGAATAAAACACATACGAAACACATAAGAGGGAGACCAATATACGCAGTTCACCCAATCTATAGGCTACATCCAAAAAGAAATGTCGCATCATGTATTATTTATCAAAATAGAGATTACATCCGATAACACCATTCAAGACATTTCAACGCTAACGATGGCACTATGGCAAGAATCTATAATAACTCAACATAGCACTTTTCAGACATTCGACCAAACAACAACACAAGTTATAGAGATCTATCTCTGTATTATTATGTATTTATAAATGCTTGCATTCACTCTCACATCAACATAAGTTACCAAGATTTATCTATGTGTTATTATATATTTATAAATGTGGGCATTCATACTAACATTAGCATAAATTACAAAGATCTATGTGATCTTTATAACATAATTCTAACTGGTTGATTTTTCCAGGGTCCACACATTCACATAGAGATCTACTCTCTGGTGTTGCGAGTAGTAGAGATAAACTACAATAAATGCTTAATACAGAGATTCATGTATTACAAAGATCTCTAACTAAAATATACTAACTGCGTCTTTTGCAAAGAATAAATATTTTGCAAAGATCAAAAGTATACTAGCTGAAATGCACAAAAGGAGCATACAGGTATCAACGTATTCACAAGAGAAAAGCGTGATACAAGGCTCAATGTATTTACAAAAGAAAAATGTGATACAGGGTATCCTCACGCATGTAAATACACAAACACAAAACTAAAATAGAATCCATCTCTACGTTGTGAGCTATCCCTTGGGATCAACGCATTCACACACAGATATCAATCTTAAATATGGAAACTTATTCATGATACAGAGATCCATATGAAAACGCATTCATGAGGCAGAGATCCTACAGGAGTAACATGAACATAAATTCCCATGTTCTCTTGGTAGCAACTGCTATACATCAGAGATCATGTTATATGCACAAAAAACTAATCGATTTTGTGGTAACCATACTATATAGTAGAGATCATACAATCCCAAGGCAACATATCAAATAGAATTTCAACAGGAATTCGATGTGATTCCAGACATTCACGCTAGCACATAACTATTTCTCTACAACACAACATAAAAGCAATGTTTCCAGGTATTCATGCTAGCACAAAGATCTACAACAAATCGTAAGTAGGATTTCCTGGAAATCACACTATCACAGACGAATTCTGAGAATTAAAAATGGGATCTAGAATTTCGCTATCCCTTCCCAATGCGTCCACAAGTTCACGCCATCACAGAGATGAAAGAAACATAAATCACCACGAATCCTTGGCACATAGTGTATATGCAGAAATCGACAGTGGCATAAAATAGAACAGAATTCGTTTCAGAAATATATGAATAGAGCTAACACACTGGCATATTACTAAAACGGAGATCGAAAGGGGTCAATGAAATCGTTGCAACAATAAAATAAACCGAAGATCCTATCTGGGGTTTTAAAACATCTTCGTACAACATAATGTATGGTGATCCTAACTAGGATCCATAATTTTGTGCAGCATATAAATTTCATGCAGCATATATAAAAAAATCAATTTACTATTTTGGGGATCGGGCTCCTTACAGAGAGACGTCCTTTCTAGACCAATGTGTAGAAGCAAAAAAGTGCAGAAATGCATGGGATCAATCCTGGGATTGAATATATCTCTGTATTGGACCCTATATAAAGAAATCAAATACAAGATTCAAAAAACAATACAGAGTTAAAAAATCTATCAAATGATACAACATCAAACGACATAGAGAACTGGGATCAAGGTCCTCCTTGGAGCCATCCCTTCCCGTAATTATACCTTGAGACCTCTCGATCACCCAAAAATAAATATATTATCCGTAGCATCCACCGTGGGATTTTCCCCATAGATACGTGCAGTTCATTTCCCCTTTCAACTGTGACCTTTGGTTAATATAGCGGCGTTTCCCCCATTGGAGAGTCTGCCAACCGTAAAACAAATAAACAACAAGATACTTAGGAATATCGTGGGTGCTATCATTCATGACAGATGGTTATATTCCATGAACGCGTGGCAAGGTAGCTTAATAAACTCCAAAGCAAGGTTGTCCCTTTTATTTTATATTTACATTGTTGAATCATATCCTTGATTGTATTACACTCTTGGTTTAAATCTTCTCCTCATTCAAACAATATATTTATACAAATATATTGGTGTAAATACTTTACAGAGATAAATTTTTGGCATTTTATACCAAAATTAAGATAATTATAATCTTTATAATAATGGTTTAATCCTATTAGTATTATACATACTGATTAAATTATATATATATATATATATATATATATATATAGGCCATAGTATCTTACTTAGACACTAAAGGAGAATAGTATTTCCTTTGGCATTCCTACTTGGACGGACCACTAACTTAAGACGATACTTACAACCTTAGGGACAGAAGTAGATCATTACTCTTCTTTACATGCTTACTGGCACCAATAAGAAATTTGTCATCCATGCCTTAGATTTTCGTGGCTTCCAAGCGAGACGACCCCTTTCCCCTAGTGGATTCAGTTGTTGTGGTTTAGAACGTCATTGCCCCTATTCTCCTAAGCTTACAATTTACAACTTAGGAATTAAACCGTATAACTTACAAGGTTTTACTGGCGGGGCCTTGGCCCTGAGCTCCTCACTAGAAAACAAGTAAAATATTCATTTACATTTACAAAAATAATAGGGGCATAAAAGAGGGATATTAAATCCTCCTCCCCTTAAGAATAACATCGTCCTCGATGTTCAACAATTTGTCTCCCGTTCCTGCGTCATATTTTGCTTGCTTTGTCATTTATGTTTTGATCATCTTCAAATTTTCACGATTCTCGCAGGCTGTTATCGTTCATAACCTGTACTTTTGTGCAACAAAATCTGGTTTCCCAAAATGGTTCAGTAAAACATATCATTAATTCATAATCCAACTCAGAACATAAGCAATGAGTCCTTTTTGCAACACAACATTTTGTATTCATGGAACATCTTCTATCCTTTCTTTGTGCTTTATGAACATAAGGAGACATAATACAAGATTATTTTCCAATATAACTCCAAAGAATTCATAAGTAATCCAGATTTACTTATCTTTTGAAGGACGTCTTTTACCTCCAATACTTGGACACTTTAACTAGTCCTCAACTCGAGGTAGAAATCTCTTTCATTCACAGGTTAGCGTCATTTATTTCACATAATTTCAAGTAGTAAACTTTAAAATTCATCATTCATCCTCGCCCTTGAGGGAATTTCATCTATTCAATTATTTATAACATTTACACATTAATACATTCAACAGTCTAGTTACTTGGCAATTCTTCTAATATGTGTTTTATTTTTACATCATGAAGACGAAAAATTTCAACAACACTTTGTTGAACACCAAACTCTCCCTTGAGTTTGGAACTTCAACAACCCTCTGTTGAACACATAACTCTCCCTTGATTTTTGTCACCAATTTACGTGTGGACTTACAGGATAAACTTTGAGATTACTCTCCTTTGGTTGCTAGTCAAACGTTTTCCTCCCAAAAAAATCAAACAACGTCTTGTCTTGCATATGTCAAATTTGTGTGCCTAGGTCTTGCCATTGATATCACAGACTCTTTCACAATTCCCCTCAAGCCTCCTCGCTTGAGTCCAGGAATTTCTTTTCCACTCAGCCTCTTGCTTGAGTACAGGAAAAGTTACTTTAGCAAAGTAGAGCTGGATCATCAATTTTTCCACTTGGTGTTCTCTCAGAGGAAAAGTTATTTTCCCCTCAATCCCTCTCGCTTGAGTCCAGGAAAGGTTCTTTTTCCCCTCAATCCTTCTCACTTGATTCCAGGAAAGTTTTTATTAATAACAATCATTTATTATTTCTTGCATTTTTTTATTAATCACAACATGTAACATAATAACATCAAATAGGTTCACCTATTTACTCATCAATTCTTACTCATGCTTTAATATATCTTTTCATGAGTCTTTGATATGTATTCCGACTCTTACAATATTCTCACCACACTTAGGCATAACATGCATCGTGCTCTTGTCCTCCTACAAGTCCCGCAGATATTGACAATCTGTCAAAATCCCTTGCTAGTACTACTTCTTATAACAAGATCGAAATCTGTAAGAAATTTTTTTCCTAAACATAATAAGAAGAAAATCATCCTTTACATTCTAATATCCATACATGATGAACTAAAATCAACACTCTTACTTTGATTTATTATTTTTCATCAATCACACTTTACGACCATAAAACTGCAAAAATAACACATAACATCTATTGTTCTCTTATCATTAACTTTGGTTCCTTATGAGGTATCATAGCTCATTCACTTGATAAGTTTACAACCTCTTCAAGAATTCCAATGGTCATCCTATCCACCATTCAACCGTTTTCAACTTACGTCGACATAAACTTACATGAAAATTTCATATACATCAAGAAAATTTCTAGAAAACATTTAAATTACTTTCATGAATGCATCAAAAATAAAATTATAACTCATACATTTTTATTTAATCTTGATTCAAACAATCAACACATTATTCATCAGGGTCATTAAAATCAATATATTCATAGATAAGCACGTTCTGCCAAATTTCATGTGAAAAGGAAAATCAATTGTCAGTATAAAGTCATTTATCTATTATCGTGTCTAAAACCCATATCCAAACAATTTACTTCTATATGAATTGTTCATTGGTTTTAGGATATCAATCTTTAAAACACATTCCTTAACTCTGTGATTGCATCCGATCTTCCTATTCTTGGCCTCAGAGTGGGGATATGGGTACCATTGGGATATTTAATAAACATGTATTGTTTTAATGATGTAACAATGGTTGATGGATGAAAATCAAGAATTAGAATATTATGATGTCTTCTAGCGATGAAGATCCATAAATAACACTTTGAAACACTATATATAACTTGTTGAGGATTGGTGATTCATTAGTTTCTAAGTCGATATATGGGGACCATTACAAATTTTCAAGCATTGGTTATGGGTCTAGGGGCCTAGACATGGACATGGTTGGCAAGGATACCCAAGCCTTGGTCCTTAAAGGAATATTATAGGCATCTATTATGAAAAATACATGTAAAATTGTCACACATGATATTTCCAAGCTTTGATTGGACTTTGAGTCAAGACATTGGTGTGATTGGGATATTTTCAATAGCTATTGGAACGCAAGATTTGACGAAAAAATTTTGAATCTAAAGAGCACATATGGAAGCAAGAGGTATGCCGAGGTGACTAGCGCACAAGATTCTTGTAAGATGTGTCAATGGTGATATGCATGTGGAAGTTTTGCATGCCACTCAACCCATGCGTGAACTAATGGTTTGAAGGGATATTAAGCCTATTTATAGGAATATTTTGTAATGGGTTGTGTTCGGATGGAAAGGGATATTATGGAATGTAATAGGGTTATGTGACTGTAATTAGATTTTGTCTGTATTGTGCCAGCTGGTGAGTTGAAGGTGACCCATGATGGTATTTCATGTTATGGTTGTAATCCTTCCTGAGTTTACAAAATATTAATATGAAGCTGGTTATGTTCTATAATGTGCAATGTGTTTATGTTGTGTTTATATTTATGTTTATGTTTGGAATGAGTACATTCTATGTTATAAAGAATGAACGGAAAATGGTTTGTTGCGAGGAATGCATGAATGAGTTAAGGAAAGTATAGGGCTATGGAAAACATTTTCCCTTCCTCATGTGTGCAACCCCTGTAACGGTCTTTGTAATTCATGCACACATCTCAGGACATCTTATCCTACTTGCAGGGTATTGAAAATTTCAACACCTATAGGTTATTTTGTTGGCAACACCTATTGAACCTTGGGTACGATCGAGCCACAACCAACAAATTTGTTTTGTTGCTGTGACATGCACGGGGACTGTAGAGGACAAATAAAAAGATGAGGTGGAGATTAACCAAGACTAAGATCGAAGAATGGTTGGAGAGAAAGGAGGATGAGTTCGCTTGAAAGGAGACTTGAGGCATGCCAACTGTAACATACACATGTTATTCACATAAACAATTTATAGTATAACATGATAAAAATGAAATTTTCTTTTCACATACACATAATTACAGTGTAAACCCATACAATTAAAAATTTCCTTTTGTTGGTTGTGGAGCCTGATCTCCAGATTCATAGATATTATTATTCAGCCGTGTCCATACCCCAGGTTTGGTTATGATCCCGGCACGACCCTAGGAGGGTCCGGGGGAGTGTCCATTCCCCTGGCTGGGGAGCGCGGGGGCCAGTGCCCCCGAGAAAGGGGGTTTGGGGGCAGAGCCCCCGAGGAAAATTTTTGGGGCTGTTTTCGCCACCAGTTTTTGGGCCCATGGTTTTGGGTAACCCATGGTATTTTCCCATTGTATTTCCCTTATAAAAGAAAGACATTGTAACATGGCTGGGGTTGATGTATTAGTTTTTATGCATTGTAAAGATCTCTGAGATCAGAAGAGAGACTGTGAGATAGTGAAGAGGAAGTGCAGCGGTTGTGCTGCAGGTTGTATCCCTTCACTTTGTTGGACGGAATAATAATAAGGACTGGCAACTTCAGTGTGGACGTAGCCCAAGTTGGGGTGAACCATGACATATCTGTGTCTCTCTTGTAATGTGTGTGTGATTATATTTGCGTTTCTGTTTATTGTTATTGCTCTGCGATCCTGTTTTTCTAACACCTTTATGGATCCAATTATCATCTTCATTATTCTCATTATTTTCCCATAAGCATAATTCATACAAAAGACTCTCAATCAAGCATTCAAACTTCATAACTAGGATTATGCCTATCATTCTAAGAACATGCAAAATTAATGCAACAGATAGTTTATGCAATTGAAAGAAACCTCATTCATGAATACAACCTTCTAAAAGGCTTAACATAGCATATTCATGGCTTACATTTATTTACACATCCATTCCACAAATTGAACAAATCAAGCATAATTAAACACATGACCATTATAATTCATACACAGATACACTTATCTGAATTTCACATGAATGTGGAAACTGGCTGCATGTTAACCACGGTCCACCCAACCTTAGAACTTGTCCAACCTCTACTATTTCAGCTCCCAATTTCACCCCTAAGCCGAGATCCATACATTAAGCAGAGATATCTCTCCAATTTTTCCCCAACTCGCTCTCAGAGTCTAAGGTGGAATTAACAGAGGTAAAATATATACACAGGGTTCATCAACAACAGTTTGGTAACCAATTCCTTGTCAATTCTGCAATTGACCCACTTGATTTCCTTCCCAAAACATAGAGCGGCACACTTCACTGCAAACGTCAGGAATCGCTCTGGGTCTCATGCTTAATTGTCAATTGCCTGGTGTGTGCAACCAAGGAAAATCATGGCCAAACGGTTTATCTCAACAATTCAGGTTCAGGTTTATCACAGGGATTCTTCCCCAAGTTTTCTTCACTCTCTAAGAACTCAAAACAAACAGTGATCCTCTTCACTATCCGTTTCTGAATTCCCTTTACGAACTTTTGCACTTCTCTCCCTCAGCAGACACTCTCCGTCGTGCTCTGCGTGCATCCTCCTGGACTGACATCCAACCACCCAGGCCATACGTAGCATCTGCATGCCCCACGTCTACCTGAATCACTGAGGAAACCCTATGTCCCCTTTGGGCTCCCACGTGGTTGTCCCCAAAGGCACACGTTACCCCTCCCCACCCATAATCTTGATTAACCACTAAATCTCTAGATTAATTAATAATTAATTCCCCACTAAGAATATGCTTAGGGGTATGGGTTTGGGGTTTATCATAAGGTTTATAGAACAAGGGTTTAGGGAATAAGGTACATAAGTCAACCTTACCCCCCCTCACAACCCTCGGTTAATATATGGATATCCTCTTCAACGTATTGCTCCTCATGCATCTAGCTGGTGTTTTTATTAAAATATTATCATGCTATATACATACTCATAGCCACAATGTTAAAATTACAATAACATCTCTAACTTGGGCCAAGGGGTGTTACAATTCCCCTCCCCTTAGAGCCTTCATCATCCTCGATGATCAACATTGTATCAAAACATATACAAAACTTAACTGCAGTAATGTTTTAATATATACACATTTTCAAAATAAATGAGGATACTCTTCCCGCATTTTAGCTTTCAATTCCCAAGTAGATTCCTCAGGACTGTAATGGGTCCATTGGTCCTTCACTTGTTTGATGACTTTGCTCCTGAGTATCTTGCTTCTGCAATCCAATATGCCGATTGGTTGAACCTGTATTTCCCTTTCAGGTTCCATCTTCAATCTCGATCATAGAAGATTGATGATCATCTTGGATATTATCCAATGTTGCATAAATGTGAGGAACACTTCTAGCAACATCGCCAATAGTAGAGGTTTCTTGCATATTATACACATTAGTTCCTTTATTTCTTATTTTAGGACATTTGCTTAAGAAATGGTCACCACCACATCCCCAACATTTACCTTGGGTTGGTTTCTTTTGCCATCTCCATTTCCTTTGAGTCTTCCCACCTGGAACATTTCTTAATGGAATGATTGGATGAATGCTTCTTCATTGATCCACTTTCCTTTCCACTGTTGATTGCTCCCAGAATGATTTTTACTTCTCTTTGTAGACAAATAGCATCCTGCAAATCCTTTTGGTTCATCTCATCCGCCTGCCTTTGTAGCTTGAGCATCTCCCCAATATTTTCCTGGGTCTTAGCAATTGTTTGCAGAAGGTTTTCAGCCAAATCCAACATCCTTTGGTCTCTTGCCATGGTCAATGTGAAAATTTGGCTCTCACTTTTCTCACAAGTATTACTTGCTTTGTAACAACTACAAAAAATTAGCTTTAATTTCTCACCTGTGAAATACATCATTGTAATTTTGTTAGGCCCAACATAACATAAAATTAAAACCAGTCAATTAATTTCCCAAGTGACAGGGAAAATTCCATGCTATATCCATGATACTTTCACACTTTTCATGCTTTCCCAACATGCACATGAACTCATGCATGTTCATCCTTTCACAAGGAATTAACTAATTCAGCCTTCACAAGTATTTCAAGCAATCAACCACAATCATTTCTCAACCAAAACATGCATTCACTCAATTTTTCTGTTTTTTGTAATGCATCAATTAAAAATGAAAGAGGAGAGTAAGAGTTTCCCCCTCTTAATCTTGTTATAATCTAGAGTCACACCAACACTGTGGTTCCATGCTTCTTAGCCTCTTTCACTTCAATGTGAGTACTTGACTTGCACTTTCTTGGCTATGACACTTAGTGTCGGATGTATGTCCCAGGCCTCTCATCCAGGGAACCTAATAATTAATAACAAACCTGAATTAATATTAACTTGATTACTGATGCTCCAGATCCCCCAGCTCAACATCAGTAATATAATAATTTGTGTTGCTTCCCGAGATTATGTTCAACCTTTTTAAGTAGAGTCACTCTAGTGCTAATCAGAGCTTATGCTCAACTCATAATGACTATTCCATGTGTTCCATAGCTTCTTATCAACACATATATGTCATCCATGTGCTCCAGAGCTTATGGTCAACACATGATGGGTAGTCCATGTGCTCCAGAGCTTCTGCTCAACACATATATGTCATCCATGTGCTCCAAAGCTTATGCTCAACACATGATGAGTATTCCATGTGCTCCAGAGCTTCTTCTCAACACATATATGTCGTCCATGTGCTCCAGAGCTTATGCTCAACACATGATGAGTAGTCCATGTGCTCCATGAGTGTGCTGCATCAAATTGTATCTATTCAAGCTGACACACAAAATGAACAAGCTAGTTCATTACTATTGATGTTCTGCAGTGGTAAACATATTTCATAACATTCATTACCAAATATTGAAATACCAGGAATGCGTCCATTCCCTTAGGTACAGTCAATATTGATAACCCTAACATAACTCAACACCAGAACGGTGTGCACCCCTCACTGATGTGAACTATGCAAGTCCTACTCTTACTTCAAGCAGTCTGAAATAATGTAAATAAAATAAAACATGCTCTGCATATTAACTCTAGTAACTAGACATGTCTATATCTCATCTAGGGTTACAAAACACTTAAATCTTTTTGTAGATGTACTTTCTCTTCCTTTGCAAGGAGTGGGGTTCCCTTCTCTGAGTTGTTAGTCCCTCGGTTTTCCACCCCAATCTTTTTCACATTACACATATGCCCTATTTCGCATAAATTTTACCATCTCACTCACATGGATTTCCCCCATGTAGTGCAGATGAGGAATCCTCTTACTGTTGGGATTTTACAAGTGGCACCACTATGCCCATTGGGTTTTATGCTTGTTACCATAACATGGACACCCACTTACTCCTGTCCTCCTGACGCAGTTCTATACAAGCCAACAGTGATTAGCAATTCTCAGTAGTTTTCAAATCTAAAATTTACAAGTATGAAATGGACAATTTGTTATGTGCATAGCTAAGTTTACAACCATAAGATCATTCTCATGGTATATTTTCAGCCTTCATCATGGACTTACCCACTTTGTCATGTCCAAAGCAATCTACCTGAAATCTGAACTCAAACCAGTCAAACACTTTGGGAGTCTTTCATGCACATAACATTTTTATTGCAATAGTCATTAAAGTGATTTTCAGAATTATAATCACCCAATCATTCAAGCACTTTATCTTGCTAACATATTCTTACAACGAAAGGTATAGGTGTATTTATATGCAGCTTTATCATAATAAAATTTAAAAGATACCATCACGTTGTTTATGTAATTGTAATAAACTTTCGATACCCATTACTTCCTAGTCATAACCTTTATACAACTCTGTCCTTCCACAGAATATTCTAGCATCCCTCTCATCATGACTACCTCCATCTAATCCTTCCTACATTCACATCAACTCATGAAATGATCTCAGAATTACCACTAATTCAACATTTCATTCATTATTTAATTTGCAATGACACATACACATCCCAATTATGCATTCACACAATGCATCACAACATGTACAACCACACATATGTATGCACATTCACAACACTTACACAAAATTTTATATGCATTTAATCAATGCTTAATCACAAGATTTACAAGATATTTTTAATTTACATTTACTAAATGCACCCAGTGCACTACCACATTGATCAAGAACATCCATGTGCCTACACAGGTTTCCTACAATGGTAAGTTGGACATTCTGGCCAATGCTCCAACACCATGCCCAGACATCTTCTCCAATTATTTGGTTGTCTATTTGATGCCCTCTTTCCCCATTCAACAACACATCCCGAGTTTTCTCACTCCATGGTCGTTGGCAAGAGGTTTCATCCTAATTTAACACCAATAGGGAATTAATGGGTGGTTTGTGTAGCACTAAAGCATTACCACAACAGGACCATAAGTCTTTACTTGCTTGATTATCAACCCATAACCATTATACACATGGCATAATATACTTTCATATGAATGCATTCAAAATTCTTAAACAGTCACATGATAACATGCCATGTGGAATGTCGTTCACACAAATGAATTCACTATTACATGCGTAACATTTTATGATGACTAAAACATAAATAAAGGAATCTTACCCATCCTTTCTCATCAGTTAATAATATTAACACAATGAACCTTACCTGCAAGGCTGCCATCATCCTACTGATGTTACCTAATCAATTAGTTTCTTACTAAGGACTACCCAGTCCTTCCACAAACCTCCTGATCACATATTTGTTACTCCAGCATTTCTTCGTAAGATTGCTTTTCATGGGAAACATCAGTAGCAACATCTTCAACCATGCTTCAATTTTCTTTGGTCCTATATCCAATACCAACAGCAATGGATTATCAATCACAAGAATTATCATTAGTGACTTATTGCATATGTAGAACTCATTATTTTACCAACATGTAATCTCACACACATGCTCTACACATTCTCATGCACTGTGTAGTGTCTATTAATGTGCCCTTTAGTGCATATTCATTTCATCTACATGATCTCTTTCACTTTCAACATTCCTATGCCTTCATTTATGCACATAGATTCAGAAAATGTAAATACAAGGCAAGATAGGGTTTAAGGAATTTTTCCCTCTTCCCACATTGGAAGTCACTTGATGTATTTGATTTTGCAGCTGAACCAAATTCTGCATTAATGTTGATTAATTTGGTTCTGTTGTTTCAAACTTTGCAAAACTCTTTGGTTTCCAACCTACAATTCCTTCAGGTTTTGCACAACATCCACGGTCCCTCTCCCACTTAAGTGACCGATGGATGCATTTCCATGTACTTCACCTCCGATTTCTTCAACAAAATTAGAGAATTTGACACACTCTACCATTTCTTTAGTTCTGATTGCATGTCTTTACTGACAGTCTGCAATTCAAATGATTGAATAGTCCTATATAATGCTAGCAATCTAAAATTTTCAAGGATTATTAGTCTCAAATTAACTACAACATATATTTGAATACATGTATTTATCTCTTTAGGAAAAACAATTTCAATTCCAGAGGCCCAAGAGCTGCAACCGGTGCTCTAATACCAATTTGTAACGTACCCATGTTACTCACATAAACAATTTATAATATAACACGATAAAAATGAGATTTCCTTTACACATACACATAATTACAGTGTAAACCCATGCAATTAAAAATTTCCTTTATGCATCTAATTAATAGGTTCATTATTCTCATTATTTTCCCATAAGCATAATTCATACAAAAGACTCTCAATCAGGAATTCAAACTTCATAACTAGGCTTATGCCTATCATTCTAAGAACATATAGAATTAATACAGCATATAGCTTATGCAATTGAAAGAAACCTCATTCATGAATACAATCTTCTAACAGGATTAACATAGCATATTCATGGCTTACATTTATTTACACATTCATTCCAGAGATTGAACATATCAAGCATAATTAAACACATGAACATTATAATTCATACATAGATACACTTATTTGAATTTCACATGAATGCGGCAACTGGCTGCATGTGAGCCACGCTCCACCCAACCTTAGAACTTGTCCAGCATGTTCTATTTCAGCTCCCAAGTTCACCCCTGAGCCGAGATCCAGACATTAACCATAGATATCTCACCAATTTTTCCCCAACTCACTCTAAGAGTCTAAGGTGGAATTAACACAGGTAAAAGATATACACAGAGTTCAGCAACAACAGTTTGGTAACCAATTCCTTATCAATTATGTAATTGACCCACCTGAGTTCCTTCCAAAAATGCATAGCGACACACTTCACTACAAACGTCGGGAATCCCTCTGGGTCTCATGCTTAATTGCCAATTGACTAGTGTGTGCAACTAAGGAAAATAATGGCCAAACAGTTTATCTTAACAATTCAGGTTCGGGTTCATCACAGGGATTCTTCCCCAAGTTTTCTTCACTCTCTGAGAACTCAAAACACATAGTGATCCTCTTCACTATCTGTGTCTGAATTCCCTTCACGATTTTTCGCACTTCTCTCCCTTAGCAGACACTCTCCCCCGTGCTCTGCGTGCATCCTCTTGGACTGACATAAAACCACCTAGGTCATGCATAGCATCCGCATGCCCCACGTCCGCTTGGATCACCGAGGAAACCCCGTGTCCCCTTTGGGATCCCATGTGGCTATCCCCAAAGGCACACGTTACCCCTCCCCACCCATAATCTCGATTAGCCACTAAATCTCCAGATTAATTAATAATTAATAATAATTAATTAATAATTAATCCCCCACTAAGAATATGGATTAGGGGTTTGGGTTTTGGGTTTATCATAAGGTTTATAGAACAAGGATTTAGAGAACAAGGAACATAAGTCAACCTTACCCCCCCCTCACAACCCTCCGTTAATATTTGGATCTCCTCTTCAGCGTATTTCTCCTCATGCAGCCAGCTGGTGTTTTTATTAAAATATTATCATGCTATGTACATACTCATAGCCATAATGTTCAATTTACAATAACAACTCTAACTTGGGCCAAGGAGTGTTACACCAACCGTCGACAACATTGGAAAGAAAGGTACATCTATTTAGACATCCACAAAATTTTCTTTTGTGATTTTCCTATTTTATTGTACGAATGGGAAAAAAGGAGGTTTAAAATTAACAGTATCTAGAGAGAACCTATACTATCAGTTTGTAATAAGGATAAAGTAGAGGAGTTGAAAAACTTAGATAAGAAATGGTCTAGGGTGATTGACTTTTTGTTCCTGCAGGTAAAAGAAGGGTATATCGCAGAATTTTCCATAGAATACAGTGAGCCTTACAGTCGCATAGAAGAAAGGTTTGAGGAGGTCCCTAGAAAGATATATTTGGCAGAGATAACACTACGGGTGAAAATGTTGTTCACTGAGAAGGGGATGATGGGTATGGAGCCAAATATGATGGAAACATAAACCCTGCATTGTGGGAATGAGGTATGAAGTGGCAGAGTAAGTAGGGACATAAATGGATCTAGAGGAGAAACAAATCTAGATGGAGGAAAAATATGCATGAAGAGATAATATAAGGACATATGTTAGAAGAGGAATAAAAGAAAAGAAATCGATGAAGCGGGAGAGTGTTAATTGGAGAGGAAGAAAGGACGACAGGGAGGAGACTGCACCAACAGGGTTAGACGGGCCAGAAGGGTGCGTGGTAATGTGCAAGAAGAGTTCATAGCGGATGCGAAACCACTAAAATAATGTGGAATAGATCATAGTGACATCTCCGATGAAGACAAAGAGGTTGACCCACGAAGGAAGAACAGAGAAAGGAATCTAGAATACACAGATGAAGAGGAAGTGAAGGTAGGAGGAACTTGGATGATCGATGGAGAGACAACGTAGAAGGTATTTAAGCTTCTTTATTCAGTGTGATGAGAATAAATGGGGTGAAAAGAAACCCACTTTTTGGCCCAAGCCCTAGTGCCCTTTATGAAATCAGCAAGACAAATTATTACTATAGTTTGAACAGGAGGAAAGTCCTAAAGTAGAATAAATTAGAGGGATAGAAGCTAGCTTTACCACGGATACCCGATCAGAGACACTAGTTTGAGAAGGAAACAATACAATTCCTAACCCACTAGGCTTGATTAAAGGACCTAATATGCTAGTAACTACATGATTGGTGACAACATCAAACTCTACACTAAGATTTCCTATCTTTTATGTGACAAGAAATGATGACACTAAGAAGAATTGGTTTACTTGTGAAGTGATATGGTTAGTGAAGCAGATCACCAACAAGAATACCAATATTGCATAGCTCGACACCACATTTAGATACCGGGCTATGATGTTGTACATGAGGTTCAAAACCACTTTATCCCTAGGGCAAGTTCGATTGTTGGCCACCATTAAGGAATCCCTTTTGAAATAATTTTAGAATCCAAATTTAGAATATCAATGCATAAATGAGATTAAGGAGACCAAATAGAGAGTTGGTGAATCTACCAAGGACTATAACCAATGATTTAAGATCCTATTAAAATAGTTGAGTTTCCAGATGCAAGATGTGTAGCCCCATGAATTGTTCATCTCAAGCTTGTTGTCCCACATAAGAGTTCCATTTATGTAGTAGATATTATATGGAATTGTGTGCATATACACCTTCCGTATATGTGCATATATGGAAGTTATTCCGTATATGTGCATATATGACACCTTCCATATATATGCATATATTGAAGGTCCATATATTGTGCACATATACGGAAGGCACATATATGAAAATTATTCCATATATGCACTTCCTTATATGAGCATATATATATGTGCTTTCGTATATGCACATATAATATATCACTTTCGTATATGTTGATATACTGAAGATGCATATACAGAAGTGCATATATGGAAGGTGCGTATATAGAAGTGTTTGCTTAAGGGAGATATAGGAAATGTTCTATATATGCGCATATACGGAAGCACTTCCGTATATGCATTTTTTATGCACATATACAGAAGTACTTCCATATATGCACATATATTGAACACACATAAATGAAAGCACTCCCATATATGTGCTTTCGTATATGCACTATATGCATCTTTAGTGTATGGGCTTATATGGAATCACTTTCTTATATGTGCATATATGAAAGGTTCTTATATTGTGTGCATATATGGAAGGAACATATATGAAATTGTGTGCATATACACCTTCCATATATGTGCATATACAAAATCACTTCCATATATGCTCTTTCTATATATGAGCATATACAATGCCTTTCATATATGAACATATACAAAAGGTGTGTATATTGTGCACATATATGGAAGTGCTTCTGTATGTGTGCATATACGAAAGGTGCATATATAGAAGCACTCTCATATATGCACTTCTGTATATGTGCATATACACCTTCCATATATGCACATATACAAAAGACACGTGTGGTTTTTAATGCATTGTACATGGTTCCACCCGCATTGTTCATAGTTCCATCAAAAATTTTCATGGTTCCACCCCTAAAATTCTCATTTCCATGAATTTTGTTCAAGGTTCCTTATATGGTTCCACCACCTTGTGACCATTACTCATGGTTCCACCAATAATTCTGATGGTTACATAAATAGAGCTCATGGTTCCACCAACAATTCTCTTGGTTCCATAAATAGATCTCATGCTTCCACCAATAATGCTTCTCATGCTTCCATTAAATTTTTTTTAGATTCAACCACTAAATGTGCAAGATCCTACCACCAAATATGTTCATGGTTACATCAACACTAACTTTGTTCAACGTTCCATATGCATTATCCAGGATTCCACCACCTTGTGGCCATGTATGCATTACTCACCAAATGATTAATGGTACCTAAATAATGCTTATGATATTCACATTTCCACCAACATTGTTCAAGGTTCCTTAATCACACATGGTTTTGTATGCATTCTACATGTTTCCACCGGCAATGTTCACACTTCCATCAGAATTGTTCATGGTTGCACCCCTAAAATGATCATTTCCATGAATTTTATTTAAGATTCCTTATATGGTTCCACCACCTCGTGACCATTAGTCATGTTTCCACCAATAATGCTCATGGTTCCATAAATAGAGCTCATGCTTTCACCAACAATGCTCATGGTTCCATGAATAGAGCTCATGCTTCCAACAAAAATGCTCATGGTCCTATCAATCTTGTTTGATATTCAACCACCAAATGTGCAAGGTTCTACCACCAAATATGGTCATAGTCTCGTCAACACTAACTTTGTTCAAGTTTCCGTATGCATTATTTAGGTTTCCACCACCTCATGACCATGCATGTATTACTCACCAAATGGTTCATGGTCCATAAATAATTCTTATGATATTAATGATTCCACCAACATTGTTCAAGGTTCCTTAATTGCATGTGGTTTTGTATGCAATGTACATGGTTCCACCCACATTGTTCACAGTTCCATTAAAATTTCCCATGGTTCCATAAAAATTATTCATGGTTCCACATATGAAATGCTCATTTTCCATAAATTTTGTTCAAGGTTCCTTATATGGTTCCACCACCTCGTGACCTTTACTCATGGTTCAATAAATAGAGCTCATATTTCCACCAACATTGCTCATGGTTCCATAAATAGAGATCAAGCTTCCACCAACAAAACTCATAGTTCCATTAACTTTGTTTGAGATTCAACCACCGAATGTCCAAGATTCTACCACCAAATATGTTCATGGTTTTATCAACATTAATTTTGTTCAAGGTTCTAGACATATGCATTGATCATGATTTCACCACCTCGTGACCATGTATGCATTACTCACAAAATTGTTCATGGTCCATAAATAATGCTTATGACATTGATAGCTCTGCCAACATTATTTAAGGTTCCTTAATTGCACATGGTTTTGTATACATTTTACATGGTTCCTTAATTGCACATGGTTTTGTATGCATTTTTCACAATTCCATCAATGTTGTTCATGGTTTCGTATCATTCATCATGGTTCCACCCATAAAATGTCCATGGTTCCATGAATTTTGCCCAAGTTTCCTTATATGGTTCCAGCACCTCATGACCATTACTTGTGGTTCACTAGTAGAAAAATGGGTGATAAATGACCAAGCGACCAAAAAAGTTGGTCAGCATGTAAAAGAAGTGACTAAACCACCAAAAACTTTGGTCACCAAAGTGTTTTTAAGTGAAATATGACCAAATTTGAGCAATTTTAAGTGATTACAGTTATTTAAAATGATTAATTTAGTGATAGGATAAAAAATATGACTAAATTTTCTAAGTTAATAGTTATATAAGATGTCATAATTATCAAATATTTCCTTATAAATGTCACACACAAATTAAGAGTGTCCATATATAATATAATATAGGATTTTATAATTATATATAACATGTTTCTATACTTCTCTAGATATGTCACTATTGTAATTGACGTAACACACCTAATTAGTTTGCATTAATGATCAGAAAGGGAATAATGTTCCATGATATTTAACCTGTTCCATTTACTTGGTAGTATAGTGTTGATGCTCAACATCGACATGATTATGAAGTGTCAAAACATGAAGCCATGGAGAACCTACTAAACGTTTTTGCAAGATCATTCCATCTATACCGTCACATCCAGTTCAATGTGCTTATCATGTCCATATCTTATTTCACCATTTTTGCTTTCTTAATATTATCCCTTTGACAAATCCGCCAAATTTAGGGTATTTTTTAAGGATCCTAATATTAAACTTAAGTATAGTATTCTAGGTGATTATTTTGGATTGAAAAAAAAAAACATATATATAGATAGGTAGGTGAATATTAAACATGAAACATACAATTTACTACCAAAACTTGTAATTTTTGGTGAATATTACGATAAAAAAACATATTCTATGTAAAAATAGACAATATTAGAGACTAAAAATTACCAAATAGTGAATTTATTTTTTGAAAAAAATGCCCCAAAAATAGCCAATTGGCGAAATTTCGCCCCTAAAAATTACCCTAAGGTCCAAGTTGCATCATGTGCATTATCATTGTGTGGTTGACTTGAGCCTTGGATATTTTTCATCTTCCCCTCTAGGCATCGTCATGTTGTGCAGTTATTTCCATTGTGTTCGGCTCATTGTAATATCACATTCACATTTTGTTTGAACAAAACCATTGACGTTTGACTGTCTCGGCATTCTCTTAAAGTTTTGGCAAGTTCATGTATTTTGCATCATATTAGCTAAAAATGATCAATTTCACAATCTCCATTAATTCTCCATACGCATCCATTTATCATGGTTATCCTTGCGCTTGAGTTCAGAAAGTTCCAAAGTCCCCCGCCCCCACCCCGGATCCCATCCCTGCAAAAAAATCACCAATAATATCATATATATTATTACATTAACTATTAATGTACTATATTATATAATATGTAAGATTTTGTACAAAACTACAAAATCTATTTCATATTGAAAACAGTCCAAATCTTCATAATCAAGTCCAAATCATATAATATTTAGACTACTTTTTTTATTTATCCTTTTAACCAATAAATTAACATTATCATTTAAAATCTTATAAATTTAAATTAAATAATTATTTATTTATTTACAAAACCTATTCTTCATTTCAAATTATCCCTAAATACATTATTAGCATGACTACCTCCGCACCACATTTGCATCTTTCAAAACAAATTATAATTATATCCCTCATCATAGCATTATAATTAATTGCTTGGAAAAAACTACATTTAAAAGGCGAAAATCTAATGGATATAATTTTATTTTTAGGGTATGGCACCCTTGGCTTTATTCACATGCCTCACGCTTTCAAAGAAATAATCAAAAAAATTATTTATAGACTACAAAATGCTTTTTCCACTTAATATTTGTACCAAAACAATTAAAAATACACTAAAATTGAACCACCACATAGATAAAAATAGACCAAATTCAATTTGCTTGGTGGGAAGCACAAGATTTATAGAACTTTATAAGTGTATGCTCACCTCCAGACCTTTACAATATCATATTTAAATATTTTGCTTCGCTCCGTCAGATAAGCTGAATTCAACTCTAGTATTTCCCGCGCCAAACTTAATCACTGCATAAAATCAATCATTTGGGTATTCAAAAAACATATTTGGGTATTCGAATATTCGATTTGGGGATCCAAATTTTTTATTGGGTATTAATTGATTATGGATGAGATCGAGCTCTATGATATTTTCTCATTGAGAAAGAGGCTCTGCTTGCAGTCATCCGAGGAGGACGAAGAAGAAGAATCAAAGCCCATAATTTCCAGGATTCGTATAGATATTTTGATATGCCAAATGAGAAAATTCGTATAGATAGGATCGAGGACAACTTGAATTAATCTTTCAATCTTTGCGAGACTATTTCTCTCCCCTGGGTCGCGACCTGTGGGTCTTTGCTGGCATTTTACCTGCAATTTTTTCAAAGGATTGGACCCAATCTGCTTTCGCCATTAAGATGAAAAAGTATTAACTAGCCATTGTCGTTGCTTCAAGTGAAACAACTCATATAAATGGATAATGAAGAGGTAGAATCCATTGCCGTGGGATGCACTCATTCAATTCGACAGTGATAATTTGTTTTTATCACTCAAGAGGCTCTAAAGAAAAGAGTAAATTGTTTGAACAAAGTTGATCAATCCATTAATATAGGTCTATTGAAGGGGTTCATAATAGACTATGCTATCAACTTCATTGAATCGGAGCCACTGGGTCTCACTGCATAAACCATAAACTCAATAGATTCAATCAGGATATTTTTAGGTATGTCCGCATTGTATATCACCATGTTAATATAACGTATAGTTAATATAGTTATTATATTAATATACTATTTAATATAATGTAATATGTATATTTTATAATATAGTTATTAATATATATAATATATTAATATTAATAAATTTGAAAAAACAATAATACAAATAACAAAAGGTTGGCGATGCCTTCATATTCATTCAATGGATCCAACGAGTCTCTTTTCTTTCCAATAACTCTAAAGTCACCCCAACTTCAACTTCACCTTCTTTCTCACCTCGTCCTCAATCTCACTGCTTTCACACTCTCACCTTCCTCATCTGTTGTCTCGGCCTTCAGGGTTCTCCACTCAACTGGTTCGAGTTCCTTCAGGGTTCTCATCAGCTCAAGTGGTCACAAGTTCAAATTATACCCTTAATTGTTCTGTGGCTTCCTAGATTGGCTTCACCTGCCCAGATCAACTTCTCAGAAGTACTAATTTCAAATCATAATGAGTTATGATCCAATGAAGAATCGTGGCGAAGGTAAGAAACCCTATTGTTCTCATTTCTTAATAGAAATTGTGTTAATGTAATTTCTGATCGCAGACATTACAGATAGAGAGTTAGATCCTCCCATGGGGACAGGTGGGAAAAGCAAATAGATATTTTTTCAACAGATAGAGAGAGAACTGGCGGGAACCACCGATGATTATTATTAGCTTTACTATACATGAATATACTATAACAATACTACCACCAACCTGAGAACCAAACCACTAGCTCCTACCCTATCTCTCCCTATCCTAGCAACAACCAAACTACAAAGCCTTTTAGACATTCTAGACACTTCACTTTCCCCATTACCTTCCCAACTTCCTACTTCATTGGTTTCATTCTAGGTACCCTATTACCTTTCTATTACATATACCCTTATTGTGACTGTCCCAACACCCGCTCTTCCTCCCGGCACCCTGAAATTTGAGTTTATTTCTTTCCGACTTATTTCCCTAGTTACACATACCTTGATCTTACATCTATCTGAAGAGTTACATTGAAGCTTTCCCAGGTCATTGAATGCTTTTGAAGATTGAGGATAAAATATTTGGGAAGGACTAAAAAAGGCAACCTTGCTCAGATCTCCCCAGAAAGACACAACAGGTTCTCCAACACTCCCAAGGCATGGAACATCCTATGGGAAGTCAGCGTGATCTCAAAGTACTTTGTCTTCTTCTTCTCACCCACCCCAAATCCTCCTTTTGTATTTTACACGAAGTTGCTCAAAATGGGTGCGATCAATGAAAATGTCAACCAATAGGTAGGCATTATCCATCCAAAGTTGTTCGTGAGAATATCTTAAAGCCAAGAAATTTCTTCTCATTTTGTATGACCTATGGAGACCACTCAATCTCAAGAAATTGGGCGTGGAATTTTGGCCGTGGAATTTGGCGATGACAGATGCAGCAAAATCATATGCTCAAGTCGCACAAAAGATGTGATTAAAATAAAGGGGGCAAAACACTCTATATATATACAACCCCTGACCCCCGGGGAAGCTTGGGAGCTGTTCTGCAATTTAGCTTTCACAGACGGCCATCTTCCACATGATTTACCGTTGCATATTGTCAGAAAAGTTGCCGATGAGTGTAGAGGTTTACCGTTAGCCATACATGTACTAGCCGCAACAATGAGGGGCAACACCCGTGTGAGTGACTAAAATCTTGCTTTCACTCAAATGCAAGATCATAAGTTTTCGACTTCTTATCTCAGGACTGATGACCACTTGTATCCTATACTGAGATGGAGTTATGGGAGATTACCCGATGCTAACTTCAAGAGTTGTTTTCTTTATTGTGCCATGTTTCCTAGAGCTGAAGAAATTGAGGTGGAGAAGATGCTGGGAATGTGGATCTCAGAGGGTCTTGTAAAGAGCATGGACATCGCCCATAGTTATCTAAAGTTATTTGTAGATCATTGTTTCTTCAAGGTAACTCACATTCCACATGGAAAAGTTTTCATTAAAACATACAATCCTCTCCATGATGTGGCAATTCATATTGGAAAGAGGGAGGAGCAATGTTTGTTCATGGCAGGTAGACAGGTTCAAAATTTTGCTGAGCAGATCACGACGAATTATTGGAAAAGAATATCATTTTACAGCAATAATATTAAATATCTACCTGCAAAGGGATTGAAATACAGAAATCTAGTGAGTTTAATTCTAGGGGCAAACAAAGAATTGGAAGAAATCTCAATGTCTTTCTGAGAACAACTGGCCTCTATTCGAGTCTTAGATCTGTCTAGAACAAAAATAAAATTATTGCCAATAACATTATGGAAATGTATACATCTTGAGTATTTGGATGTAAGTTATACTCAAATTGAGTATTTGTCTCACGACATAGCATATCTCTCTAAACTTAAGTTTTTATTTTTGTGTGGTTGTTCTAAACTAGAATCATTGCCTAAAGCGATAGGTAGTCTTTCTAAACTTCAAATTTTAAATTTGTTTGAATGTTCCAGTACCAAATGTAATATATGAACTTAAAAGTCTCAAATATCTTCACATATCTCAATATAATGTTTGGTTATAAATTAGAATTTATTCCCAACTAACATCTATACCCTTGTGTAATATATGAGTTAAAAAGCCTCAAATATTGCAATATAATTTTAAAATGTAAGATTATTAAATATATGAGATTGATATATTTTAATATAATATTATTTTACAATTATGTAAGGTGTATTGATGCATCAAAACATTTCTATTTTATTATAAACAATAATATATTTTTCTTAAATTAAAGGAGGTGTTAACTATATAACATTAAAGTTGTGTTTTTTCTTTTTTCTTTTTATTTATCAATATTTAGCAAAAATAATATTAAGCTACATCATTACTATGTTGGTGAAAAATTGTTTGCAAGTTCACAAAAGTTGTGCTTCATGTATTCAATTTGCATAAAACATTATGCTGTATAAAACTCATTCTATTTATGAAAAAGTATTAAATATATTTCAAGTTTTTGAATAAATTGTGAATGATTGCGGTTGTAAAGTATGTAAGTCTTTTATAGTAATATTAAAAATGGTATTTGTCAATTTTTGCTAATTCATTTGGTTAAGGTGTGGGTCTTGTAGCTACTTCAATTCCCATTAGGGATGAGCTAGTTGAGAGGAGAAACCCAAAAATCCAGCCATCATAAAGATTGGTGTGGCCAGACTGAGTGCGATCCCAGTGATCCCTGGAAAAGACCAACTCAAATGTTGTACCAGTGGAGGTAGGGCAACAGCTGACGTAGGGCTTCACCACGGAATTTGTTGGACAACAATGACGAAATCGTGGCCGTGCATGGCGAGTCCGAAATCTGGAGGTGCCTCAGCGAGGCCAGATCTCTGGACGAGGAATACCCCCGAAAAATAAAAAAAAGATCGAGCTGCATGTAGAGGCGTATGCAGAGGAAGCTAGTGGAGAGAACCGCCGAGGAAGAGAGCCTCAAATAAAATAAGTGGCACCTAGACGGAAATAGATCCCGTGAATTAAAGCCTGCGCGTGAGGGTTTCCTCGTCACGTTGAAAGAGAAGAGAGGGTTGCGAGACAAGAAAGGAGGCCCGGTTAGAAAGGAAGAGTCACCCGGGAAGGCTAAATGAAGCACTGAAGAGCTTGTAAGGGATTGTGAAACGTAATTAAGCCTGGTGCTATGTACATTGGCCTGGAGGATTTCTTAAGATTCCTTGCCGAGGGGGAGGCAGTAAAACCAGTGGGTTTTTTTTGAAGGAGCTCAAGATTCCAATCGAGTAACGAAAAAATCCCTAAAGAACTGGGCGATAAATGTATTAAGGAAGAGAAGAGCCCTTGCACTCACATTGAACGATTAGAAGACCAGTGAAAAAATTACCTGTAGTCATCCTAATAATATGGCTTCTCATACTGGGAATCACTATAACGCACATTCTTGTGGTTACCTCCCTCGGTCGTAAGGGTGTCATTTTCTTGGTCCAACAAAGTCTATGAAGGGATTGAAGACATTGTAGAGTGACCGAGATCGATGCCAGCTTGATGGTGGATTGTTGGATGTGGCATTGAAATTCGATCACCTTCAGGAGGAATTCAACAACGTTCTTAGCAAGGACGAGTATATTGATCACTGAACTCAGCATCTGAAATTTGCGGTGAAGGACTTGATTGGACAGAGTATAAGCTCTGCGGTGAGGTTTATGAGAAAATTAGGCGTGTTTTCAATTAGCCTTGATTGGAGCTTGAGATAAATGCACTAAACGTGAGTGAGATTGGAACTTCTAATTGTAATGAAGGAGCACATGGAATCGCTTTAAGAAGAAATGATCGACATTGTCATAGAAGCATTTGTATGAGTTAGATTTAATCATATGTAACCCCCAAATGCAGACGTATGATCGACATCATTATAGAAGCATTTGTATGAGTTAGATTTAATCATATGTAACCCCCAAATGCAAATGTGGGTGATGGGTTGGTGCTTACCCCAAGTCAAATTCAAAGGTGGGAATGTTAGGTTAAACTAGAGTGGTAACTCAGGCTTAAAGTCCAAATGTAGACCTAGGTGGATATAGGGGGCTTAAAAATTTGAGGGGATAACTACTTACACTAAGTCAAGTTTAAAGGGAGGAGTGTTAGGTAAGAGAGTCAAAATGGGTTTACCGTTTGTGGTTTTAGGCCCATGGTTTTGGGTTCCCCATGGTATTGCATGTGATGAAGCCTTCTTAAGGGCTTGGAGTACTTCATTGTAAAGTGTGTGTGCTTGTTATTATGTGTATTAGAGCCTAACTAATAATACTGATCTATATGTTCATAGGGTGCTTGAGCATACAATGTGGATTTAATGTGCAACTTATAATGTAAGATTTCCCATTGTTGGTTGTTCCTTGGATGAACTTCTTTTCAAGGGATCTTTTTCTTCTCCTTATTGGGAATGGTGTATATGTTGACTATGGTGTGACAATCTATTTGTAAGTGGAGCACATGTTGGTTGGTTGTAGGTTTCTCCACTTGGCATGTTGAATTCATTAAATGGTGCTACAACTAGGGTTTCTTCATGATTCACACATTCTAAAGTTGAATTGTATCTAAGTGGAGTGCTAGCATATTCCTATCCCCCTCTCCTTTAGCCTAAAACTTGTCAACTAAGTATTTTACCTACCAATAGAGTGCCAAAGTCTTGAAATATTTGGTGTCATGTGATCTATATTTACCAGGGTCTCAAGCCCATGGGTGCATTTCTTCCATGATTTGGTCATCCCTCATAACCTACACCTCAAACCTTCACCCATTTCTCAACATGGGAGAGACAATCTATGGTGTTGCATGGGACCTACTATAAGTAGACCTGATGGGCATCCTCTACATCCTATCGGGTTGAAGTCTGAGATGGCATGCTACTAGGACTCTTTTGGATTATGTGACCACATCCCCTACCTGCCATTCCTCTACTCACAACCCTTTGGTGCAAGATTAGACTTTCAAGAGGTGCGTATACAAGACCGTCTCCACAAAAGAATTAGTGGGCTTGACATATCCACCATAGGAGACTTTGAATGAGTTTATAGTTTTTGTGGAGGCTGGAGGATAAGGAGAGCACCAAGAGCCCAAAATACCTACCACCCACAAGCTTAATCGAACCTACCAACATGCGTAAACCCCTTCCTAAACCAGTGAACATCCCGCACAAAAGAATCCTCATGAAAGTCTCTCAAACAAAGATTGAAATCAAGAAACCACAAGACCCACCACCCACAACCAGAGCCAGATCCACCAGCTGACGACAAGCACTTACAAGATCAACATAAACACACCATAGAGAACTCCTCTAGAAACTCCTTTGGACAAAGTGCCAACACTAAAGACTAGAAATATCAAGGAGTACTTAGAAGCCTATCAATCAACCACCCTCCCACAACAACAAACCCATAGACTGGCTGCAACAACACAACGAACAAACAAAAAGCAACGAAAATAGGCTTACATTCCACCAAAGCAAACACAGAGGAAAAAAATCTATGAGGGATAGAGTTTAGTCTCTCATCAAGCACTGGAAAAAGAATGTCTCTCAACCTCAAATTATCCTATAGGTTTGAAGAATCATCGACATCATAACTGGAGCAGGCACGAACCCCTTCAATATCATGACTGGATTAGACATGAACCACCTCGGTCACCCTCATACAGTTCACAATATCGTCATCCCATCTAACATCCCCCATCTCAAACCTCCAACCATGTTAATAATGGAACACCTCAAATACATTGACTTTGATGTGATGATGCAGGGGCCACTAGGGTGCATGCCCACCACCATTGAGCCTCCTTGTCACCCCATCTGGAAAATTAGATTCCTATACTTTGAAATTACTTGCAAGATCAATTTATACCCTAGCACCAAAAGTGAATATGGATGGTGCTTGGAAATTTCTTATTTTCTCACTATTTGTGATAGGGTTGTTGTTATACATTGATTTCATGCCTTATTCAAAATTCATTTTCTATTTTACAACTTTTAATTTCACTGGATCCTAAGTTTAAGATTGACAAATATGGATATGAAATTGAAAGCTACTGAATAACAAATATTGGATATAAAAATTGAGAAAAGTAAAGAAATAATTGCATTATTATATGCAAAATTTGAATCAAAAGTGAAAATGTGAGAAAATATCCATATACATATATCCACAAACATACACATTGCTTAGATGCATCTTAGTTCATAGAATCTTTTTATCACTCTTAAATCCAAGGTTAATATTTTTTATCCCTCTTAAATCCAAGGTTAAGATGGATATGTATTAATTTGATTCTAATATACAATGTAAGTAATGTTTAAATGAGCACTTTGGTATGGGCTGGTGCAAGGTAACCAGCATAGATCCAAATCCTAGGCTCTATCAAGCACCGAGAGGGATCAAATCTCCTGAGGTGCAAACCTCTCCTTGAATAGCTCCTTGAGTGCAATACCTGAGCCACATAATCCTAAGCTCTAAAGTCTCTAGTTTAAGTCTCATATTTACTTTTTACTTTGTATTATTCTTTTTTGTTTATGACCGACATAATATTTATCACCTAATCCTAAGCTCTAAAGTCTCTAGTTTAAGTTTCATATTTACTTTTTACTTTGTATTAATTTTTTTTGTTTATGGCCAACATAATATTTATTACTTTTTACTTTGTATTATTTTGTTACTCGATAAACTCGACAAACACTCAACAAACACACACATGTTACAAGATCTCCCTCATACTGGGATGTAGAGCGCCTCTCGGCGCAATGATACCCAATTATGACACGTTAGTTGCAATGACATGCTGGAAAAACATAAATATTATCATTAAAATGAATGATTAGAAGTACTAAAAAACTTTTTCGAATTAGGTGTAAGAAAATGAAATGTAGAAAAACGGATGACCTTCCAGAATATATAACTTTTATTTATTAAAACGTGGTATAACCACCCCAAAATGTCATTATTTTAAGATTGGTATGTTATTTTTTCTCTAAAACATAATGCACATGTTTTAGTTGAGCCACTTGTTTGTTATGTAAATTGTCAATTTATGAGGAAAAAAATATGTAGAGGTGTAGGACACAGACAAATCTTATGCGGGGCTATTTTTCCAAAATTTTAAAAGTTATTTTTATATTTTTTTTTAAATTACGAAAGTCAATGAAGCCTTAAAACGACATGGTCAAGTGTTGGTCCACCATATCATGGTCTGAAAATAATCAAAAAACCTTTTTTTTTAGCTTGTAGGTATTCTTGTACTCTTGTGTGGGTTCTTTTTTGTTCTTGAAATAGGTAAGCCAATCAAAAGTTATAGGCCAAATAAACGACCTATGTTTTCTACAAATTTGACATGAGTGCAGTTAAAAATGAATTAAAAATAGAAAACAACAACAGATCTATTCAAAAAATATATAGTTAGAATCTGTACACAGAGCTCAACAAGTGTGTGCAATTTCATTTGCAGTGCACTAGTGGAGCATATGTGGAACTAGGTGTGAAAAACATGAAGTTACAATATTTGATGTGTGCTTCCATAAATCAGACCGAGCCTCAAGGTTTGGTAATATAAACAAATTCAAAGCTTGCAAGGGCGCTAAAAACAATTTGAATACGAAGACACGCAAATGTGCGCACGTGTAGATGCATGCACGCATGTCTAAGAGTGCACATGCGTAGATGCGCTCACGTCGTGTTAATTAGCGTGCACGCGCTAATCAACGCGCACATGTTGATTAGTTCCCACCTGTTTATTTGCGTGCACATTCCATGTGTCAAAAGCAAGGTATCCCTTTATATGTTTTCTTTAATTTCCTTTTTCAAGGTATACATAAAGTTGACAAAGGAAATTAAAGAAAACATATAAAGGGATACGTAAATTTGGCAAATGAAATTAAAGAAAACATATAATTTGTATCGAAAAAATAACAGGGTGGTAATAAACTACACTTGTGTCTTCCATTGTCAGCTGCACTTCAAGCTTGAAGGTGGTAGCCTTGGGACTAGACATAGGTTGTAGGTTCGAATCTCCTGAGTTCAGTTCCAACTTGCGACCTATGTCTAGTCCCAAGGCTACCACCTTCAAGCTTGACAATGGAAGACACAAGTGTAGTTTATTACCACCATGCGAATTTAATTTGATCTTATCATTCAATTTCCATCGCCATTTCCTCTCATACGACGTCCCACAACCATTTCTCTTGCCACCCACTCTTCATTCATTCTGCATGCATTTCACTATGCAACCGTCTCAGATTCTCACTGCGTTTTCCCTCAATTAGTTTCGCAATTCAGTATGACCCACACCCGTCGTTCTAGGAGTGTTTCCATCAGTCTTGAGTTTCAGCCTGGCAATGGTGACCATTCATGGTATTATGTTTCCCTTCGGTTGAAATATGCAAACTCATACTTCACTACGAAGTTTTGTCTGACAAATGTGATGGTTTGGGTTCCGTGCCCCCAGAGCAAATCCTCGAAGTGTCCCTAAATGGCCCTAGGGTGCCAGACCAAGATGCCTGCAGCACCAAAACCATGGCTCGGATCGTGAATCCGTCAATTCCGATGGATTCGGGATGCCAGGTTTCAGCTAGCCCCCTCCCCCCCCCCCCCCCATAGCGTGCCTCCAACCCCTGGAAATGGTCTTATTAGGCCATCTCGTTGGATTCTGGTGGATCCACGCACACGTTGCTTCTATCTCTACAAAATCTAATTTCCAATCCTAGACATAAAAATTCCAAACTATTTTGAATCACTATTTTTGTTGAATAAGATGAGATTACCTCTAAGGTTGGGACCCCCCTCACCTCTCTATAACCCCACGCCCCTCTCTTCCTATCCACCCAATCCCCCCCACTCTCTTACACTCTATCCAATCCCTCCTCCCTCCCTCACCCCTCTCTTCTCTCCTTCACCACAAGGGTTAGAAGTTATACTATTACAAAAAATCACTAACTCACATTATCCCCATGTACATATAAATCTTCATCCTTGTAACCATAAATCCATGACCCCTATATCTCAATCCCCAAATCCTTGACCATTTGTCCCTAGGTGTATCAATACCTAGTCCCTAGTACAACTAACCACCATAACTCTTGGCCCACAATAATCCTAAACTAATATATCCCCTAAGAATCCTAAATATTAACACATAATGATATATATCCCTTAACCCCTATAATCCTAACCACGTAGTTCTAACCTCTAAAGTGTCTAGTCAAATAAAAATTAACCACTAACCCTTATCGTTGTCATCATCTTCATTATCTTCACCATCATCATTTTCGTTGTCATCACCATCATCTTCATGTTCATCATCATCATCATCATCATCATCATCATCGTTAGCATCGTCATCATCGTCATCATCTTCATCATCATCATCATCATCATCATCATCATCGTTAGCATCGTCATCATCGTCATCATCTTCATCATCATCATCATCTTCATCATCATCATTTTCATCAGCATCATCATCATCATCATCATCATCATCATCATGAAGATGATGATTATGATGATGGAGAAGATGATGATGATGGAGATGTTGATGAGGAAGGGGGAGATGAAAATGATGATGAAGAAGAGGACAATGATGATGAGGATGAGGATGAGGATGAGGATGAGGATGAGGATGATGATTATGGTGATGATGATGTTGACGATGGTGATGAAGATGATGATGATGATGATGAAGATGATGATGAGGAAGGGAGAGATGACAATGATGGTGAAGATGAGAACAATGATGGTGAAGACGAGAACAATGATGATGAGGATGAGGATGATGATGATGGTGATGATGATGATGATGATGATGATGAGGGTGATGATCATGAAGATAATGATGACATCATCATCATCATCATAATCTTCATCATCATCACCATCATCCTCATCATCATCATTGTCCTCCTCTTCATCATCATTGTCATCTCCCCCTTCATCATCAACATCTCCATCATCATCATCATCTTCATCTTCATCATCATCATCATCAACATCGTCATCATCATCACCATCCTCATCATCATCATCTCATCATCATCATCATCATCACCATCATCATCATCATCAACAATCTTCATCGTCATTATCATCTCCCCCTTCCTCATCAACATCTCCATCATCATCATCAACATCTTCATCATCATTATCATCTCCCCCTTCCTCATCAACATCTCCATCATCATCATCAACATCTTCATCATCATTGTCATCTCCCCCTTCCTCATCAACATCTCCATCATCATCATCATCATCATCATTATCATCCTCATCATCATCATTGTCGTCCTCCTCTTCATCATCATTGTTATCTCCCCCTTCCTCATCAACATATCCATCATCATCATCTTCAGCATCA
>BSBM01000526.1:6715000-6875000 GCA_027924585.1 Larix kaempferi
CATCAACATCTCCATCATCATCATCTTCTCTATCATCATCATCATCATCTTCATCACCATCACCATCACCATCACCATCATCATCATTATCAACATCTTCATCATCATCAACATCTCCATCATCATCGTCGTCATCATCATCGTCATCATCATCATCATCTTATATCCTCCTTATATCCAAAATTAGACAAGCTCCATATGATGATGAAGACTATTTAGATGATGCTAATGAAGATGAAGATGATGATCCTCATCATCATCATCAGATGATGATGGAGATGATGATGATGATGATGATCATCATCATCATCATCCTCTTCATCATCATTGTCATCTCCCCCTTCCCCATCAACAACTCCATCATCATCATCTTCTTCATTACCATCATCATCATCCTCATCACCCTCATCATCATCTTCAACATCTTCATCATCACCACCATCATCTTCATCAACATCAGCATCATCATCTTTATCATCTTCATCTACATCATGATCATCTTCATTGTCATCACCCTCCTCCTCCTCATCATCTTGTGCACTTATGAACTTAGGGATTAATGTTTAGAAGAGGGTCTAAAGGCCTTTATGGGGGAGGGGCTCTAGGAACTAACCGAAACACATCGCTTTATTTGTCAATAAATGAGGTAAACGTTACCCACCAAACAATTTAATGTTCAACAGGAGTGTGCACACGCTAGTAGCGCGTGCGCGTCCCTGTTGAGCATAAAATTCAGAAAAGAACCCGCGCTATTCTCTTGCATTTTTTCTCTCATTCACACATTTTCTTATCTATTTTCACGCATAGTCCGACAACCAATTGCATCTTGGATTGAGTTGAGACACCATTTGGTGTTTCTTTGACAATTTGGATAGAATACACAAGAGTTGGGGCTCTAGTTGGCTCTTTGGATTGGATACACACCAGTTGGGCTCTATTTGGCTCCTTTGATTGAATACACAACAGTTGTAATCTATTTGGCTCCTTCGATTGAATTCTCATACTGCTTGGACACACTTGAACTCTTCTTGCATATAGTGGATACATCAAAATATCATTTTACATTTGAAGCAAAGAGAAATCATAATCCTTGAGGTATGGTGACCTCTTCCTATTGTTAAATGTATTTTAGTCTTCATTCACTTTGTTTGAATTGTATCTATTTTAGTTTTTCTTCATGAATTTTATGATAGATGTATTTTAGTCTTCTTAATCTTCAACATAGACAATAAAAACATCTTACCACAAAAAACTACAACATGCACCAAGCAATGCTTTGAACCTTTCATGAGGATAATAAAAAAAACTTGCTTGCATCACCACCAATAAGGTTTCATAATCACATAACTCCATCTAGTACACAAACATTTGTTGAATTCCTCGTGATTTCAATACAACAACTCACACTAACACCTAAAGAATCAAACTCTTAATCTTTTGGGGCTATTTTCCCTCATCCAAAACATGAAAATGAAGTGAGTAGGAGCTTCTCCTTTTGTAGGAAATGTGCTCCTACTAGCATCCCATACCACCATCCAATTGAGTTCCTAGAGGTGATGTTGTTGTTATATCTAGGGCATTCTCAATAGCTGTTAAGATTATATGAAAACATTCTCACTAGATGTTGTTGTACATAATCAATTGCTACATCAATTTAATAATCATGCACATATAGTTTTAATATCTTATTTGTTGTTCATTCTTGCAGGGGTGATATTGTTGTTTTGTTAAAAAACATATTGAATATGGGAAACAGACGTAATAATAAAACAAAGTCTAGAAGGAAGGAGCTGCCCCCTAAAAATGCCCATGAGATAAGAGAAAAGGCCAGGTTGTACATGGAAAACTGTAGATATCAAGATATTAGTGCCTTACATCCATCAACAAGCAATGACGAAGTGGTTGAATTCAATCAAATGTTGCTTGATGTCGAGTATGAAGGTATGGATGTTGAACAGGTTGTTAATTGGAAACCTCCCAAGAAGAGCACACACATGTCGAACACACTTCCTTGCAGGTCCAAATTGTGAATGAAGGGCCACAACAAACCAGTGACGAGACTCGTACTTCCTTTCCGACTCCCTTGCCTCAATTATCAAGTGGACGACGAAGAACTCCCAGACGTAGTCATCTCGATGAAAGTTCATTTTCAGGACTTGAAGGTAAGTTTCACAAACGCACTATTGATTTCCATTGTAGTAGGATATCAAAGAATTTTTTGAATCCAAAACCGATGCAACAAAATGTCAATTGTTTCTAGCTTTGTTAAAATCACATTGTTTAGCTCATGTTAGGAGAATTTTGGGCATAAAGGTAGTTAGAAGTTCAGAGGCCAACGATCATGTTGTTAGAAATCTACAATCTACATTTAATTTGATTGGAAAAACTTCTCGTACAAAGTATTTTAATGCGGCCCGCCATGCACTATCGGAATCGATTGTAGACAAATCCACAAGTCAACGTCGCCTCCTATCACACACATGTAAAATATTTAAAGTAGATAGAAAGACTCTTCAAAAGTATTCTTCTATTAGAGAAAAACTTGAGACCCCAGGCCAAAAATATTGTTGGGCCTTTGTTGGTAGGTTACCTCGTTCATACATGAAGCTTATTGATGTTGTTAAAGAACTAGAACAAACGTTTTGGCATGATAACACTAGACTGTCATCGAATCAAAGAGATGTGTTAAAGTTGATAAAAGGTGTTAAGGGGTGTGAACCCCATGTCAAGCACTTGAAAGGACACAAACGGAACTCTACGAGAGGTTCAAGAATGAGCACACACAATTGAACTTGGGCCAAAGGTCCTTTGAAAAATGCAAACCCTGGTATGTTAGAATTTGCATTGATCGCAACACATGTTGTTGTAGATACCATGTAGAATTTGAGTACTATTATGATACATATAGACATATATTTTGTGATTTGCATACTAACATTGTGCAGGAATGCCCATCATTACAACCACCGAATGCATCAAGAGAATCTATACATAGCATAATGTGTCCAAGACCTGAAGGACAAAAATATTATAAAAGATCATGTTTATATGGAACATGTTCCAGTTGCAGTGGATTTGCATTATTGAGCCGATGCATCCATGAAACCAAGGAGCACAAATTTGGGAGGATGTCAGTAGAAATGCAAAACTTCAATTACATAAAATATCTAAGAGATGATGTATACCTCACAAGAAAGTAATTGATTAAGCAAGAAAATAGAAGAAGAGTGGTCAATGTAGTATAATGAGCAATAAAATAATAATATAGTAGAACTCGGATAGAAGCAAAAATACTTCACACACACTACTTAATTAATCACAATATGGACAAATAAATAGTACAATGCATGAGGATTCAAATGCCTAAGGTGGCAATTCGAATTAGCCTTCATGGAGTGATGAAAGGATCACTGGAGTGTCATCGGAGCACAACTAGTAGTCTATCTCATCATCGGTGGAGTCATCAATGCACAAGTAACTGTCAACCGTTAGTCAAACTGAGTCTAACTGAGTGTTAGGGGTGTAACTGAATGAAGGAGGCTTAGTGGAGGGTGCATGAGGAGCTAACTGGAGTTAGAACATGTAGTCATTTCTCATCGGAGGTTAATCAGAGTGATAACAGCAGTGAGGAGTCAGTTTGGCCTCAAATCAAGGAAATACTGGTGGCTAACTAAAGTAAACTGGACTGGTAGGTGAGAAAGGCGCCCTTCTCATGCAATAGGTGAAAGGAGGGCGCATGACAGGCTAGGAGGGCTGAAACTGAGTGGAAGGAAGCTTCAGGGGCTAGCTAACTGAGGGCTAGGTGCTGGGACTGATGACTGGAATGCATGCAAATGTATGCAAACCCTAAATGATGCATGCAAACCCTAAAAGTGCATGCATGACTTAAAATGTAAATGATCAAAATACTGGTGGGACTAGGATGGAGTATAGGAATATCCTAACACCCCCCCTTAATCCATCCTGGGCCCTGGTAACTAAGACCAAAGGTCACCCAATACAATAAATAATAACAGTCAATAAACCAAGGAAGTGGGGAAAATTTCATGGGAAAAATACCCCCCCCCCCTCAAAACAGACTGTAAGGCACACACAAAAAATAAATGCTCCAAACTCAAGTAGGTGTGATGCTTGGTCATATGTCTGGAGGTATCTTCTTCTTGGGAAGAAGTGGATCATGCTCAAAAAGCATGTGCTTGTACTTGCTCTTCAGATCGAATGTGATGCGAACAAATCCAAAAGTATGAGGATGATCCTTGAACCTGTGATTCGAATCAGTTGAGGTAGGATCAAAAACATGAATATGCAGATAGTCTTTTATCTTCTCCTTCGAACCATCATGGGTGAGATTATGCCAAAAAGAACCATCAAATAATAATGATTGCTTGAAATCCAAATCAGATTTAAAACTTGAAGAATAATTTCTTGAGATCTCCTTTGGACCAGCAGGGGTGAGATCAAAACTATCATACGCATAAGAAATTATCCCAAGTAGTATTTGCTTAGAATCCAAATTAGATCCAAGACTTGAATCATGGTTTCTTGAGATCTCCTTTGAACCATAAGAGGTGAGATCAAAACCAGTAAGTGCATGAGAAATTATCTCAAGCGGGTGGCAATGGCCATATTTTTCAATGACCTTCTGAAAGCATGAGATAATGATCACATAGTAATAAATAAGAGGTGATTGCTTGAGGAGAGCGAATGCATTACCTCCAATAGCTGATTTTTCCTCCGAAATAATCATGTGATCATGATGCAAACCAACAGACTCTGATGCAAGAGAGGATTTAGGACCTTCTACAATATATAGAGTGTGAGATGGCACAGAAAGAGAAGAAAGTTGGAGCATGAGTGTAGAATCTGCAAGTTCTTTGTGGACAAATTCAATATGAGATGATATTGGTTCATGATCTGAGAGACCATCAAGGGGAGCGAATGCATCACTAGGCTTGTTCTCGAAAGGGTTTGGACCAATTCCTTCATTCTGTCTGCCAAATATTACATCCAGGTGAGCCCATAGCTCTTTTGGTGATGAGAAATCAGGGAGGTCATATAACATCCATTTAGACATAGCAAGCATCATTGATCCAAAGGCTCCGTCACCTTTATTTAACCAATCAATCTTCTCTTCAAAAGATTCGAACTCTCTTTCAAAACAACAGTCAAAGAGATCATGGCTCTTCAAATATGCTATCATTTTTTGTTTCCATTCATCATAGTTGAGTGGAGAAAGAGGAGGGATTTCTTCTGAATTCATTGAAGCTGTAGAAGACCTACAAAAACAATCGAGAATATCTGCAACTGCTACTGCTGCAACTGCTGTACTCGAAATCTTGGTAATAACCTACAAAAAACTCTTAGGAATGGAGATAAATAATACTCTCAACATGCTCTGATACCATGTGAAAATCCTCACAGCAGATCTAAGAGATGATGTATACCTCACAAGAAAGTAATTGATTAAGCAAGAAAATAGAAGAAGAGTGGTCAATGCAGTATAATGAGCAACAGAATAATAATACAGTAGAACTCGGATAGAAGCAAAAATAATTCACACACACTAATTAATTAATCACAATATGGACAAATAAATACTACAATGCATGAGGATTCGAATGCCTAAGGTGGCAATTTGAATTAGCCTTCATGGAGTGATCAAAGGATCACTGGAGTATCATCGAAGCACAACTAGTAGTCTATCTCATCATCGGTGGAGTCATCAATGCACAAGTAATTGTCAACCATCAGTCAAACTGAGTCAAACTGAGTGTTCGGGGTGTAACTGAATGTAACTGGCACATGGAAACACTAATTGAATGAAGGAGGCTCAGTGTAGGGCGCATGAGGAGCTAACTGGAGTCAGAACAGGTAGTCATGTCTCATCGGAGGTCAATCAGAATGATAACAGCAGTGAGGAGTCAGTCTGGCCTAAAATCAAGGAAAGACTTGTGGCTAACTGAAGTAAACTGGACTAGTAGGTGAGAAAGGCGCCCTTCTCATGCAGTAGGTGAAAGGAGGGCACATGACAGGCTAGGAGGGCTGAAACTGAGTGGAAGGAAGCTCCGGGGGATAGCTAACTGAGGGCTAGGTGCTGGGATTGATGACTAGAATGCATGCAAACCCTAAATGATGCATGCAAACCCTAAAAGTGCATGCATGACTTAAAATGTAAATGATCAAAATACTGGTGGGACTAGGATGGAGTATAGGAATATCCTAACAAGTAGATAGTGCGAAGGAAAGCAAAAAAATTGCATTGGTGAAATCACAGGTAATCTAAGTTTGCATACTTTCATACTGTACATGTTTAATTTGTACATATATATTCAGATTGAAAATTTCATGTTGCATTAATGCCCTTGGTTTTGTGGCACCAGGTACAAATTTTCAATTTCATGAAGGAATTATACCAAAGGACCGAGCAGTATGTACAACATGTCCATGTAGCACGATGGTAGGATGAATAGTACAGACAGTGCAGGGACACCTTTCCCAATGGCACAATATTGTCGGTTGTGGACTTTGCTAAAAAATACACCCTGCAGCCACATAATGAGATTCAAAGTCAATACTATCATTCAGGCCAACTTAGCATAATGGTCCATATCACGTATAGGCATGCGCTAGAGAGCAGCAATGACATGAGGATAATATTGAAAGAGACCAACTTCTACATCAGTGACGACAGGTGCCATGACTTGCATTATGTGCAGCATTACTTCAAAATTTTCCATGATCATCTGAAGGAGAGAGGTATACAGATGGATCAACATTGGATATGGTCAGATGGTTGTACAGGCTAGTTCAAAAATGCACGTGTATTCTAGTGGTTGAGTATTTTGTACAAGACTTATGATGTGCGGCATAAATGGAACTATTTGGAGACCGGGCATGGAAAGGGAGAGCATGATGGGGCTGGAGCATGTCTCAAAACTGCCCTATGAAGGGAGGAGATGAGGTGCATGAAAAAACCTCATATTCGGGATGCAGAATCCATAGTTCGATGGTGCTCTGCAAAAATGTTAGATCGAACCATGGAGCAGCACAAACCAATAGGTAGAGGACATGTTGTCAGAACTTTCTGGCATTTGGTTGATATATATCGATCGCATTCTTATAGTTGTAGTACTGTGCAAGGAACTCATGGATTTCATTTGGTTCGAAGCTCAAACAACCCTTTATTTGAAATATGGACGCGGAAACTTGCTTGCTTTTGTGGGCCTTGCAGTAGTTGTGAGTGGGATGAGTGTGAATCAATGGATTGGGTTGATGAATGGGATCATGTATCACTTGCAGTGGACCCACATGCAGTTGTTGAAACAATCCAGTTAGAAGAAGGATAAGCCTCTATTTCGAATGAATATGATCATATATCTGATCTTGTACAACCAGGTAAACATTTCTGCATGTATATCTTAGTTCCCTCCTTTTTTTTGTAATTATCCAAATTATCAAACCACTACTTGTCGGAATATGACTGTAAAATGCATTTTTGTAGGACACATCTAGTAGTTGTCGCCCCGACAGACAGTGCAATTGGGACGAATTATTGGTTGGAACGATGCATCCAGGGGAAGCAAACCATCCTCGCATCATTAACCGAAAGTGAAGGCATTACCTTTCCGACTAGATTGATGGTTGTTCAGGGGGAATATATTACAATAGATGGAAAGGGACCAAAGAGAAATGGCTACACATACACGGATTATAGACCAGGTTCATGGGTGCATCATTTTACGCACTTGATCGTTGGTACAAACATCCAACTGCAAAAAATGTCAACAAAGACATCAAACAAGGTATGCTACTTACTACCTCATGCAGAGCACGAGAGGTTGTTCGAGACAGTAAAAAACCGAGAGGATCCAGAAGGCCTAATTGATTGAGTTACATAGTATAGCCATGCGATTGTTTATTCATGCATGATTAATGTTATTCATGTAAGATAGTTTATTTGATATCGTTATCTTATATCATTTATTTGATATTTGAGTTATGATTAAGTTATGATTTATAGCCATGTGATTGTTTATTCATGCATGATTAATGTTATTCATGTTAGATAGTTTATTTGATATTGTTATCTTATATCGTTTATTTGATGTTTGAGTTATGATTAAGTTATGATTTATAGCCATGTGATTGTTTGTTCATGCATGATTAATGTTATTCATGTTAGATAGTTTATTTGATATCGTTATCTTATATTGTTTATTTGATGTTTGAGTTATGATTTGTAGCCATGTGATTGTTTATTCATGCATGATTAATGTTATTCATGTTATATAGTTTATTTGATATCGTTATCTTATATCATTTATTTGATGTATGAGTTATGATTTATAGCCGTGTGATTGTTTATTCATGCATGATTAACCCTAGAAGCACTAATATAACCCTACAAACATAATCTAGCCCTAGAAATCCTAGAAAGCTAAACTAACCCTAGAAACACTAATTTAACACTAGAAAACTAAGCTAGAATACTATAAACCTAATCTGGTCCTAGAAACCCTAATATGCATTTGGTTGGTGATAAGAATGAGATGCTTTATGTTGGGATTGAACTATTTCAATATTTAGGCCTCTAAAACCCTTGCAACTTCTTCCACTACCATGATCTCATATTTCAATGACGTCAATGGCTTGTGATTATATAAATATAAATATTTCTTTTTCTTGGAACGATGGGGTACATGCAAGAGCACATGGACATGTTAATATGAGATATATCATGCAAACCCTATCCATGTCACATCACACAAGTACTCTAGCATCAAACACAAGAAATCTCTATAAGAACATCCAACATGTCTATCTTTCCCTTATCTTCTCCACTAGTTATATCTTCGTGATCCATAAAATCTAACTCCTAGGGTTTACTCATTAACCCTATAATCTCCATGATAGATAAGAAGTCATCGTTGGATTCAATAACAAGATTATGTCAATCAAGCTCTCGCCACTAGCATGATTCTCTTTCTTAGGGTTTACAAACAATATCCATGTCACATTACACAAGTACATGGCAAGACAACGCTATTGATAGCACCCAAAATCATGTTAGGCATTAGCTCCACTCTGCATGTCTTCTATGAGGGAAATGACCTTAGTGTTAGAACAAGATGCCCAACTTTTGACCTTATTTGTCATTTTCTCAAAATTACTTGGAATTTCCCTTTGTGAGGCCTTTTACTTCGGGCTCCCAATTATCTCACATACTCTTAGACCCTCAACCATGGGCACACAAAAAATATCAACTCTACTCTCCGTCGATGGATATCACACAATGAATGTATACGTTAGAATATTTTAGCATGCCCTTAGAAAATATTTTATATACTTAAATAAGGTAGGAGGAAGCACATAAATCCAAAGCCTCTGAAACCTCAAAGAGTGGAGTTTCACCTAGTCACAATCACTTGTATGCTTTAGTGAATTTGCATGGCTCCCGGGAGTGCGTGGCCACCGTGGAAACGTCTGCAATGGCCATACGCACCTGTGGGATCCGACAGAACCCAAGTCCGCTCGCCAGCTTGGGTTCTGTGCCTTCAGAGCAAATCCTCAAAGTGTCCCCGAATGGCCCCGGGGTGCTGGACAAAGATGCCCACAGCACCCAAACCGTGGCTCCGTTCATGAATTTGTCGATTCCGGTGGATTCGAGATGCCAGGTTTCAGCTAGGGGACCCCCCATAGTGTTCCGCCAACACCCGAAAACGGTTCCATTGTGCCATCTCCGGAGCTAGGGTTTTGCTTAGTGAAGTCCATGCAAATCTTGCTTAAGGGGGTAATTTCTCGTTCGAAGGATACCGGGCGTGCATGGTCACCGTGGACACGTCCGTAATGGCCATACGCACTTGTGGGAGATTATGAAACCCAAGTCCACTCATCGGCCTGGGTTCTGTGCCCCTGGAGAAAATCCTTAAAGTGTCCCCGAATGGCCCTGGGGTGCCGGACCAAGATGCCCGCAACACCCAAACCGTGGCTCCGATCATGAATCCATCAATTTCGATGGATTTGAGATGCCGGGTTTTAGCTAGGGGACCCCCCACAGCATACCTCCAACCCCAGGAAATGGTGCCATTGTGCCATCTTCGGAGGTAGGGTTTTGCTCAGTGAAGGCCATGCCAATTTCGCTCAAGGCGGGGATTTCTCGTCCGAAGGCTTCCGGGAGTGCATGGCCACCATGGAAACGTTCGCAATGGCCATACGCAGCTGTGGGAGCTGACTGAACCCAAGTCTGCTTGTCGATTTGGTTTCTGTCCCCCAAGAGAAAATCCTTAACGTGTCCTCGAATGACCCTAGGGTGTCGGACCAAGATGCCCGCAGCACCCAAATCGTGTCTCTGGTAGCGAATCCATCGATTCTGGTGGATCCGGGATGCCAGGTTTTAGATACGGGACCCCCCACAGTGTGCCGCCAACCTCCAGAAACGGTGTCATTGTGCCATATCCGGAGCTAGGGTTTTGCTCAGTGAAGGCCATGCCATTTTTGCTCAAGGGGGTCATTTCTTGTCCAAAGACAATGAAATTTCCCACATAAGATCCAAAGAGATGATGTAAACCTCACAATGAAAGAATTGGGGAATACTAGAAGAAGAGACAAGCAATAGAACATAAATCCAAAGAAACTCTGATTGAAGCATAATAATTACACATGTTACATTAAACAGGATAATAAAATGGTAAATATACAATGCTAAGTATGAGGATTCGAATTCACTAGGTGGAATCCAAATTAGCCTTCATGCACAGATCCATAATCAGTGGAGAGACATCAATGCATAACTAGGAGTCCACCTTCTCATCAGTGAAGTCATCAATGCACAAGTAATGGTCAACTGGGAGTCAAACTGAGTCTAACTGAGTGTGGTTGGTGTAACTGGAACATGGAAGCACTAATATAGTGAAGGAGGATCAGTGGAGGACTCCATAGGAGTTAACTGGAGTCAGAATGGTCAATCTAGTCTCACTGGAGGTCCGACGGAGTGATAAACTTAGTTAAGAGTCATTTCAAGCCTAAAATCAAGGGAGAACTGAATGTAACTGAAGCTAACTAGACTAGTAGGTGAAGAAGGCACCTTTGTCATGTAGTGGAGCAAAGGAGGGGGCATTAGTCACTGGGAGGGATAGAAATGATCTGAAAGAAGCTCCGGGGGCTAGTTTTCTGAGGAATAGGGCTGGTACTGATGATTATGATGCATGCAAACCCTAATTTTGCATGCATGACTGAAAATGAAAATGTCAGAAAAGATAGGAGGACTAGGATGGAGTATAGGAATATCCTAACACCCCCCCTTAATCCATCGTGGGCCCTGGTAACTAGGACCAAAGGTCACCCGTACAATCAAATGAAATGATAGAGAAATAAAGAACTGTCCATAAACTGGGGAAATGGGGAAAACCTCATGGAAAAAATACACCCCCCCAAAAGAACAGTAAATAACTCAAAGAACCATCATACTATGCAGAAAAGAAAGAATCTTTCATCAGTGAAAACTTTTGCAAAAGACTTGGCAAGTTGATCCCCTATAGGAAGGTCTCCCACTGTGTGGAGAATGTGTTGGATGAAGCAAGTCTTTCAGGAACTCTTTCTGTATCTGGAGCGAATGGAACATGAGGAGTCTTCCCAAAAGATGGAAGAGAGAACCCCATCATCATGCTGCATCTCTCATGGAGAGGTGGATGGCATAATGCAAGGTTGGCATAATGTTGAAGTCTAGTAGTTCTGTGAACAGATAAATCATCAACTGTGTTCTCATTAGTAGAAAGGACTGTGTGAGCCCATGTTGACCTTGAATCTGGACTGAGAATAGGTGTTGGTTCTGGATCTGAATCTCCTTGAACCATGATCTCAACATCAAAATCTTGATATTCTTCTTCATTAGAAGAGGAGTCACTGTGATCTTCATCATAATCTGAAGGAATAGTTGGAGAGAAAGGCATGAAGTGTGAGAACTTATGCCTCTGAGGCATGATTAGCAATCCCATTCGCTATAACCTTTCCAATGGAGATTTCTGTAATCTCTACTATGTTTGGACCAAAAATTACTTGTTTTGGTGATCTTGTATGAGTCATTTGATAAACTGACAACAAATTTGCTGTAAGAGAAGGAACAAATAAGACATTTTTGAACTTACCATGCTTCATATGAACTGTTCCCAAACCTTTGGCAAAAATTTGAGAGTTGTCTCCCATGTGAATGGTAGGCCCATCTTGGAGATCCAAAGAGGAGAAGGATTCTTCAGATGCAATCATGTGTTTGGAGGCTCCAGAATCTATGAGGAGGGCTTTTGTCTTTGAAAAACCAGCCATCAATGCATGGCAATCATCAGATCCACTTCCAGAATCAGACATCTTTGCTTCTTTTGGAACAACCATTTTGTTTTGTTCAAGAAGCTTGGTTAGAAGATCAATCTTCTTGTGCATGCAAGCATTCTCAGGATGGTTTCCTCTCTTGCAGTAGGAACAATTTGGTCTCTTTTGTTTTTCATTCTTGGATCTTGATTGATTCTCGCCTTTGTCTTTTTGCCTCCCTTTTGCATTCGCTCCACTTGCTTCACCGGCTAAAAGAGCTAGATCTTTGGAGGTTTTGATGGCACCCATTTGAATCAATTTGTCCCCTTCTTGAGTGAGAGCTACAGTAAAGTTTGCTAAGGTAGGAAACTTCCATCCAGGGATTGACATTCGCCCAGAATGGAAGGTAGATACAAAAACAGAAAATTGAGATCCAAGTTTGCTCAAAATGGAGAGCACTAATTGCTCATCACTTTTGGTGATGCCACAATGCTTGCATTGTACAACCAATTCTGGAATTTTGAGATGAATCCTTGAATGCTTTCGAAATTGCCAGGTTGTAGAGAAGCCAATTCATTTTCGAGAGTCTATCCTCTCATCTCATCTTGTTTGCCAAAGAGACTACCCAATTTTGTCCATAACTCATTGGGAGACTTCAATCCTTCAACATGAAACATTAGATCTTCTGACATATGGAGGCATATGAATCCAAAAGCTTCATCCATTTTATTTAGATGCTTGATTCTCTCAACAGCATGATGTGGTATAGCATCTTTTCCAAATACTATTTGATTTAGCTATTTGTTATACAAGTGAAATATAATCCTATCCTTCCATTCGAAGTAATTGAAGGGAGTGAGGATCATAGGATAAGGAGAAGAAGAAGCATTCGAATTGCTCATCTTGACTGCTAGAATAAGTGCAAATAGAAACTACTGAATCTGCTGCTGCAACTACTGGAACTTCGAAATACTTGCAAAAAAATCTCAAGAATGGAGGTAGAATATACTCTCGAATGGCTCTGATACCATGTGAAATTTCCCACATAAGATCCAAAGAGATGATGTAAACCTCACAATGAAAGAATTTAGGAATAATAGAAGAAGAGACAAGCAATAGAACATAGATCCAAAGAAACTCTGATTGAGGCAGAATAATTACACATGTTACATTAAACAGGATAATAAGTTGGTAAATATACAATGCTGAGTATGAGGATTCAAATTCACTAGGTGGAATTCGAATTAGCCTTCATGCACAGATCCATAATCAGTGGAGAGTCAACAATGCATAACTAGGAGTCCACCTTCTCATCAGTGAAGTCATCAATGCATAAGTAATGGTCAATCGGGAGTCAAACTGAGTCTAACTGAGTGTGGTTGGTGTAACTGGCACATGGAAGCACTAATATAGTGAAGGAGACTCAGTGGAGGGCGCCATAGGAGTTAACTGGAGTCAAAATGGTCAATATAGTCTCACTGGAGGTCCGACAGAGTGATAAACTCAGTTAAGAGTCAAATCAAGCCTAAAATCAAGGGAGAACTGAATGTAACTGAAGATAACTGGACTGGTAGGTGAAGAAGGCACCTTTGTCATGTAGTGGAGCAAAGGAGGGCACATTAGTCACTGGGAGGGCTAGAAATGATCTGAAAGAAGCTCCGGGGGCTAGTTTGTTGAGGACTAGGTGCTGGTACTGATGACTAGGATGCATGCAAACCCTAATTTTGCATGCCTGACTGAAAATGAAAATGTTAGAAAAGCTAGGAGGAGATGGAGTATAGGAATATCCTAACAAAGACTCTCGGGCATGCATGGCCACAATGGACACGTCCACAATGAACACGTCCACAATGGACACGTCCACAATGTATGCATCCATAATGGCCACTTTCACTTGTGTGATCCGACGAAACCCAAGTCTGCTCGACAGTTTGGGTTCCGTGCCCCCGGAGCAAATCCTCAAAGTGTCCCTGAATGGCCCTGGGGTGCCCGACGAAAATGCCCGCAAGACCCAAACCGTGGCTCAGATAGCAAATCCATCGATTCCGGTGGATTTGGGATGTCGGGTTTCAGCTAGGGGTCCCCCCATAGGGTGCCTCCAAACCCCAGAAACGTTGCTATTGTGCCATCTCCAGAGCTAGGGTTTTGCTCAGTGAAGGCCATGTCAATTTCACTCAAGGGGGCCATTTCTCGTTCGAAGGATCATAGGCGTGTGTGGCCACTGTGGACACGTCTGCAATGGCCATACTCACCCGTGGGAGCCAACGGAAGCCAAGTTCGCTCGTTGGTTTGGGTTCCGTGCCCCCGGAGCAAATCCTCAAAGTGTCCCCGAATGGCCCCGGGGTGCCAGACCAAGATGCCCGCAGCACCCAAACCGTGGATCATATCACAAATCCATTGATTCCGGTGGATCCGGGACGCCAGGTTTCATCTAGGGGTCCCCCCACAGTGTGCCTCCAACCCCCATAAACGGTGCTATTGTTCCATCTCTGGAGCTAGGATTTGCTCAGTGAGCCCTAGCTCCTTCATTAAGCAAAACCATAGCTCCGGAGATGGAACAATAGCACCGTTTCCGGGGGTTGGAGGCACGCTGTGGTGGGGGGGCTAGATAAAACCCGATGTCCCAGATCCAACGGAATCAACGGATTTGCGATCCAAGCCACATTTTGGGTGCTGCGGGCATCTTGGTACGGCACCCCGAGACCATTCGGGGACACTTTGAGCATTTGCTCCGGGGGCACAGAACCCAAACCGGCGAGTGGAATTGGGTTCCATCAGCTCCCATAGGTGCATATGGCCATTTCAGACATGTCCACGGTGTCCACGTATGCCCAGGAGCCTTCAGACGATAAATGGCTCTCTTGAGCGAAATTGGCATGGCCTTCACTAAGCAAAACCCTCACTCCGGAGATGGCACAATAGTACCGTTTCCGGGGGTTGGAAGCACACTGTGGGGTGTCCCCTAGCTGAAACCCAACATCCTGGATAGATTGGAATTGATGGATATGCGACCGATGCCACAGTTTGGGTGTCGTGGGAATCTTGGTCCGGCACCCCGGGGCCATTCGGGGACACTTTAAGGATTTTCTCTAGGGGAACGAAACCCAAACCAGCGAGCAGACTTGGGTTCCATTAGCTCCCATAGGTCCATATGGCCATTGCAGATGTGTCCACGATGGCCATGCATGCCCGGGAGCCTTTGAATGAGAAATGCCCCGCTTGAACGAAATTCGCATGGCCTTCACTAAGCAAAACCCTAACTCCGGAGATGGCACAATGGAACCGTTTCTGGGGGTTGGCGGCACGCTGTGGGGGATCCTCTCGGTGAAACCCGACGTCTCGGATCCACCAGAATCGACGGATTTGCAACCAAAGCCATGGTTTGGGTGTTGCAAGCATCTTGGTATAGCACCTCGGGGCCATTCGGAGACACTTTGAGGATTTTCCACGGGGGCATGGAACCCAAGTTGATGATTGGACTTGGGTTCTGTCAGCTCCCATAGGTGCGTATGGCCATTTTGGATGTGTCCACAGTGGCCATGCATGCCCGGGACGTGTCTCTGTTTTCATGGTAAGATTAGTGTTTTGTTTTGGGTGTAGAATGTAGAGGACAATGACTATGAACCACATGTGGAACCTTCATTGGAACTTGTCATTACAACTGCAGAGGTCATTGGCATTTTGGAATTTTTCATTACAACTGAACCTTAGGGTTTTGCTCGGTAAGGGAGTGTGCAATTTTTGCACACGGTGGTCAACTTTGCAAAATCATCCACTAGGAACTTATGGATATCGTTCCTAGTAGGAACCTTCCTAAACACATGTGCAGGACTCCTCGAACCCAATTTTGTTGCACGGTCATCATTCTATGCCCCCAGTAGGTATCCAATAGGTGTCCCTGAAGGCCTTTTGGATGTGAGACGGAACGAGGAATAGATTGACGACCATGGCTCGGATCAACAAACCGTCAAATCCGTTGGGTTCAGGACATCAGGATAGTTCTAGGGGTGCCCCTCTCCTCCAGTCCCATGGACCAGGTGTCACCTTATAGGTCCATTTTGGAAACTAGGGTTTTTCTCAGTAAGGGAGTGTGCAATTTTTGCACACGAGGGTTAACTTTGAAAAAGCATCCACCGGGAATTTATGGCTAGCGTTCCCAACCAGAACCTTCCTAGACACACTTGCAGGACTCCCCAGAACCCGGTTTTGTTGCACGGTTGGAGTTCTATGCCCCCGGTAGGTATCCAACAGGTGTCCCTGAAGGCCTTTTGGATGCAAGATGAAACGAGCCATAGAATGACAACTGTGGATCAGATAGACAAACCATCAAATACGTTGGATTAAGGACGTCGAGATAGTGGTAGGGGTGCCCCTCTTCGCCCGGTCCCATGGCCCAGGTGTCATCTTGTAGGTCCATTTGGAAAACTAGGGTTTTTCTCAGTAAGGGAGTGTGCATTTTTTGCACATGGGGGTCAACTTTGAAAAATCATCCATCGGGAACTTATGGCTAGCGTTCTTGGATGGAACCTTCCTAGACACACTTGCAAGACTCCCCAGAACCCGATTTTGTTGCACGCTTGGAATTCTATGCCCCCGATAGGTATCCAGCAGGTGTCCCTGAAGGCCTTTTGGATGCGAGACAGAATGAGCCATAGAATGATGATCGTGGCTCGGATCGAAAAACCGTCGACTCCTTTGGATTCAGGACATCGCAATAGTGCTAGGGATGCCCCTCTCGTTGGGTCCCATGGCCCAGGTGTCATCTTCTAGGTCCATTTTGGAAACTAGGGTTTTGCTCAATAAGGGAGTGTGCAATTTTTGCACATGGGGGTCAACTTTGCAAAATCATCCACCGGGCACTTATGGCTAGCGTTCCCAGCCGGAACCTTCCTAGACACACTTGTGGGACACCTTGAAACCCAGTTTTGTTGCACGCTTGGAATTCTATGCCCCCGGTAGGTATCCAGCAGGTGTCCCTAAGGGCCTTTTGGATGCGAGACGGAATGAGCCATAGAATGACGACAGTGGCTCGGATCGACAAACCGTCGACTCCGTTGGATTTAAGACGTTAGGATAGTGCTAGGGGTGCCCCTCTCGTCTGGTACCATGGCCCATGTGTTATCTTGTAGGTCCATTTTGGAAACTAGGGTTTTGCTCAGTAAGGGAGTGTGCAATTTTTTGCACATTGGGGTCAAATTTGCAAAATCGTCGACCGGGAACTTATGGCTAGATGTTGATGAGGAACCTAGAGATGACAATGATGATGGCGATGATGATGATGGTGATGATGGTGATGATGATGAAGTAGTTGATGATGATGGTGATGGTGATGAATATGATGATGATGATGATGATGATGATGATGAAGAGATGATGATGATGAAGATGATGATGATGGAGATGTTCATGAGGAACCTATAGATGACAAAGATGATGAAGGGTTTTGATCAGTAAATTTATCAAGCTTTTGAGTTTCATGATAGTGGCACCATTGTGGAGAGGGTGAAGATGTAGTGTTACTTGTAGGGAGATTAGGACATATTGGAGGAAGTATCTAAAGGGTACAGAGGGTTTAGTGCTAGGTTTTGGGTGAGGGTTAGGGTTAGAGTTAGATTTATAAAAGGAAATTGAATTACGTCATTTCTCTAATGTACATTTTATATTAATGGTATGGCTTGGTCTAAGGTGGTGCTCTCAAATAGATATTTCATTATGAAATATTTAACAAGACATGAATTAAATTTAAGATAAGTGTTTCTTTAGAATCCTAAATTTAGTCAGAGATTAGTAAAAACCTCTATGTGTTGTTGTATACTTTGTCTATAATCCTATCACAATTGGAACCACCTATTTATTAAGTTTGATTCATAACCTAGAGGATAAAAATTGACTTTTCAAATCCTAACACAATGCATCCCATGTAATGTGTCATGGTGAAGATCACTAGTGGATTGTTCGTCATTGAATTTGTTGTAGATATTTGTAGTGTGGGACTCACATAGGCTTGGACAAGTCCCTCTAAGTGGTTATCTATAAAATCAAGCATCAATCTTCAACCATAAATGAACATGTTTTAAAATAAATTGTTAGGATACATATCTAAGAGTCTAGAAGATCTCTATGCATTTGGCCACCAAATTTGGTCAAGGGGATTCTAGTATCTAGTTAGAATATATTAGTGGAAACCCTAGGTTGATGACACGATGCTTTGATAAGGGAAAAAACCCAAAATATAGCTATATTTGGGTGAGCATTGAGCACGGGGAACCAAATCTATGAATATGTGTATTGTTAAATATAATTTTGTTGGGTGAAGCCAATAACCAACATAATCAACATAATATAAGAGTTTTTTGGGTTGGGGATATACCTCAAGGTACCCAAAGCATGAAAAAAGTTTGGGTGGGCACAAAACAAAGAGAACAAAAAATGTTGAAGAGGACATGTGGGGTGGGAGGTCGACCTCCAAAAACTCAAGCATTGAAATGAGTGAGGTAAGTCTAAAGCAACTATCATACCAAATGAGAGAAGTGGTAGGTAGGTCTCTAGGTCTCTAAAGAAACTTCTCTCATACCAAATGAGGTAGGGCTAAAGAAACTTCTTTAGTGGATTGGTGTTGCATTTTGAAGTTCCCTTGGTCATTGTGTTCTAGTTGCATTGTTGGTTTTGGCTATTTGTTCCCAATTTTAGGATTTTTTCTTGTTTTTTCTTTAACTTGTGTGTAGAGCTCTAGGCATCAATGGTTGTTGGGTTTATCCTTAGTGGTTCTATTCACATTGCCTTCCAAAGTGCTTGGCCACAATAAATGAAATATGTTATCCTTCGGTGGTTGTGCTTTGGTCACCTTGGTGGTTTTTGCTCAGTGATCCCCGTGTTTGAATTTCTTCCTCTATTTTAAGAGGATTAGGCATCAATTGTTGGTGGTTGCATCCTCACTAATTTTTTTCTCATTGCCTTTCAATTTTGGTTCTTTACATTGTGGGGTCACTTGTGTTTTCGAGGACTACATTGGTGGTTTTGGAGGACTTGTTCCATGGCCATTGTGTTGTTTTTGTTGTCAATTGTTGTTCACATTGTGATCTTTCCTCTAAATCAGTGCATGGAAGGGCCCCTCTGTGTTTTTTCTGATAACCTTTTGGTTCATGTTGCTTGTGTTGTGGTTGGTTGTGAAACATGCAAGTAAGGGAGTCAATATAGAGTGTTTAGTGCTTATTTTTTATCTCAAGGTTCCTTGTTATATAAGGATTAATAAACCAACTTATACTATAACTTATCTAAAGTGATTTTCTTTAGAATTATTAGACACCAAAATGACCATTAAATGAAGGCATGCAAGGATCACAAGATCAAAGCATGCATCACTCATCCACAACATTCCCATGGATTGTTGAGATCCATAATTTAGTCTTTACATGGTTTTCTATGTGTTTAACTCCAACACCCCAAAATTTATATGTTTTCCTCTTACGATAAGTTGTGAACATTATGTTTTGGGACGTTATAGAGTGAAAAAAATAGAATGCATTGATTACACATCCAAAATTACATCTTGTTTGAAATATTGGCCTTAATAATTGTTGTCGTTGCAATAAAAACCCTAAAATGGTGCTCTAGGTTTCATCCAAAATCGCCATGACATACATTTGAATCCAAATCATTATACGCATATATAGAACAAAACTCGAACAAAACTATATATAAACCCATGAGATAAAACCATAGTGGAACAAAACTCGAACAAAAATATAAATTTTTAGGCAAATAGTGGGAACATGGTTCCCAATGTACATACGATAGCAATTCGTGCCCTATACAAAATCCGACAACTCGTGTCATAGATCCAAAATACATGGCAACTAGTGCCGTATACAGAATCTGACAACTCGTGTCGTAGATCCAAAATACATGGAAACCCATGCCGTAGATACAAAGTACATGGCAATTGGTGCCCAAAGGTGCCACGTCGTGGCTAATGTAGATAATGTGGTGTGTCAAGCATTGTGACCACCCCAGTCACTCCCGGGTGCATCTCCAAAATCAATCTTTCTCTTCTTGGAGCTACTACTACCTTGGGTCTTCTTTTGTCTAAGAGAAGACCGTCTCTCCACAATCTGAAACAAATGATATAAGGTACCATTAGTTTCAAGCATTTGTAACATTTACCACATTTATAAAATGAATGTACAATCGAAATATTAAATAAATCACCGTTGATGCGAGTGGGAGATGAGAGGCAGGTGTCCTGGATCTGTTGAACCTCTCAGCAATTCCACCCTACAACATTTACGACAATCATTTCATTGAAAAATAATAATTGATTAAATTAATTTTGGTTAATGCATCAAAAAAATTTCATAAATAAACTTAATTCTCACTGTGAACACCTCCGGCAATGGACATGGCTGGGCTTCTGGGCTAGTAGGTGGAGCAGTTGGTTGGACAACCTACTCCGATGCAATCATGGGGGGGGGCACAGATGTAGATGCAAAAAATATGGGTTCAACCACAGTAGACACATGGGAAGATAACGGAATAGTGGTTGCCACAATAGTGGCAGGAAGTGAAGATTATATGGTGGAAGAGGACATGGTGGTATGGGGTGGAGGAGGATGTCGTGGACGATGAACTTCTACCAGCTGTACGATAGGGGGTATCGACCCAAAAGGGATAAGGGGGATGTTGAGGTGTGGTGAATGGGGGGGCGGTATTGGATTGAGGGAGGAGGACGGATAGAAGGGAGGTCGTGGATGAAGAGGGGAAGTTGGATGGAAGGGGGGGCGTGGACGAATGGGGGAGGATGGATAGACGAAGGTGTTAGTTTTTCAGCATTTAATTCAATCTGATCTAGGATCTTAACTAAGAGAAAAAAATGTACATCATATCAAACACAAGATACAAGAGACACAAAGCATTTCACCAGGGAAAACCAAGAAGGTGAAAAACCCCGCAACTTCCTCCGAGATAGAATGAACACCAATACAAAGATCACAAAGATCAAAACCAAGAACGTGAAAAACCCCGCAACTTCCTCAGAGATAGAATGAGAACCAATACAAAGATCACAAAGATCAAACCCCAAAACAAGAGATAGTCTCCTAGCAGCAACTCCTCCTCCACTTGTGCGCACTCCTCCTCTCTCTCACTAATGTGAAGTGAGTGAGTGTGTGAATGAATAGAATGAGAGAGTCACACTCTTTATTTATACAATGAATTGACCTACCTTTAACTATAACTAGGCTGACCTCCCTTAGGAGAGTCTAATAACCCATTACCACTTGTCACTGGGCTGACCCCCACTAGGGTGGTCTAATAATCCTTTAACCCATACTGGTTCGACCCCTCTAAGGTGGTCTAAAAACCCATCAAATATAAGTTATGACACTTACAATAATAATTGCGACACTTTCAAATACAAATGATGACACTTTTGATTGGAGGAATAATACATCTGCATCAAGAATACAATAAAGTACAAATGTAATACATAGGAGAATATCTTCCGAAGTTACAAATACATCAACACTCCCTCTTAACTAGGAAGGTATTCTCTCGACACAGGGCATCAATACATAAAGGCACAAGTCTTCAATTATGGAGCTGGATCATCGTCACTAGATCACGGAGCATCATCGTCACTGTTGTTGTACTCGTCATCTCGATCATTGGTGCTATCTCTCAATTATTCACATCATAGGAAGTTCTACAGAGCCAGCCCTTTTTCATGTTGGATGTAGGCATAGCCTCCTGTAGGTCTTCATCATCTCTGCGAGCTGGCCATCCTGTGGAATCCTCGGGGCTGATTACGTGCATCAACAAAACCTCAAAAGAGCATCTCAGGACTGATTACGAGCTTACTGCTCAACCTATGGGATCTCCTAGGACTTTTACATGTGACCTCCACAAAACCTTAAAAGAGTGTCTTGCAACCTACAAGATCTCTAAAGAGCATCCCAAGACTAATTACGGGCTTACTGTAAAACCTATCGGATCTCCAGGACTGATTACATGTGTTCCCCACAAAACCTTAAAAGAGTATCTTGCGACCTGCAAGATCTCTAAAGAGCATCCCCGGAATTTTACTTGCCTAGCACAACCTATCGGATCTCCAGGACTGATTACATGTGGTCTAGCAAAACCTTAAAAGAGTGTATTGTGACCTGCGAGATCTCTAAAGAGCATCCTAGGACTTTTATGTGCCTAGCAAAACCTATCGGATCTCCAGGACTCATTACATGCTACCCTCGCAAAACCTCAAAAGAGCATCCCAAGACTGATTACGAGCTTACTGATCAACCTATTAGATCTCCAGGACTGATTACATGTGGTATGGCAAAACCTTGAAAGAGCATCCCAGGACTGATTACGAGCTTACTGCTCAACCTATCCACGGCCACAGAGTATCATCCTGATACTCATGATCAACCTAATCATCCTCACACGGAGCATAATCTTGATGCTCATGATCATACTGATCATCATCATACAGTGCATCATCCTGATGCACATCATCATCACATGATTGTCCTGATCATCATCATAACATCATTCTGATGCATATCATCATCACATGATCATCTTGATCATCATCATAGCATCATCCTGATGCATATCATCATCACATGATCATCCTGATCATCATCAAAGCATCATCCTGATGCATATCATCATTACATGATCATCCTGATCATCATCATAGCATCATCATGATGCATATCATCATCACATGATCATCCTGATCATCATCATAGCATCATCCGGAGCATCGTCCTAATGCTCATCACACAGCGTTTACATCTACAGCCATGGGAAGGATCCTCCTACCACCATGCTTGGAATGGCTCCTGCAAATGTGTCCAATCACTTCCTCCTTGAAGTATCTTCTATCTGAAGAACACCAAGCCTCTCTCTAAAGTACTCGAACTTCACTCTGGCTAGTGGTTTGGTCAACACACTTGCAATCTGCTCGTCCGTCACAACATGCTAGAGATTCACTACCCCTCTCTGCACCATATCCCTAATATAATCATACTTGATCTTGATGTGCTTCGACTTGTCATGGAACACCGGGTTCTCAGACAACTTCACACAACTATGGTTGTCACAGAAGATACAAGTAGCATCCAACTAGATATCAAACAAATCAGACAGTAGCTTCCTTAGCCATATTGCCTCACAACTAGCTGAACAAGCTATGACATACTCTGCTTCGGCTGTACTCAGTGCTATGCAGGATTGATTCTTGCTAAACCAAGAGATCACACCTAATCCCATACTGAAGCAGCACCCTAAAGTGATCTTCCTATCTGCAGCACTACCTACCCAATCTGAATCGACGTAACCCTCTAAGTTGAACTTTTAATTCGCTTCATACTTGAGCCCATAATCAACCGTACCCTTCAAGTACCTCAGAATATGCTTTACAACAATCAGATGAACATGTCTAGGATCCATCAGGAACTGGTTCAAGGTGTTCACCGCAAAGTAAAAATATGGTCTCGTGTTCGTCAGGTACATCAAGGACCCAATCATCTGATGATACATTGTGGCATCAACCGACTCTAATGAAGCATCACTCAATAGCTTCACGTTTGATGCCATAGGTGTGTCCATGGCCTTGCAGTCCATCATCCCAAACCACTTCAGGATCTGTATTGCATACTTCCCTTGCCCAAGGAAGATTCCATCTGTACTCTGCCACACCTCCATACCTAGAAAGTAATGCATCATACCCAAGTCCTTCATCTCGAATTCGGCAACAAGCTTCCTCTTCGTATCAGCAATCAACCCAATCTCACTTCTCACAAACAGGTCATCCACATACATTAGAAGTATCACTGGATTTCCTTCCTCAACCTTGTAGTAAAGGTTGGAATCCACTTTACTCTCAATAAAGCCCAAATTGGTCAGGAAGTTGTCTATCCTATCGTACCATGTCCTAGGTGCTTGTTTCAAATTGTACAAGGATTTCTTTAATTTTCACACATGTGACTCCCTGTCATGTGTCTCATATTCAAGTGGCTACTCCACATACACTTCCTCTTCGACTACACCATTCAAGAAAGCTGTCTTGACATCCATCTAGTGTATCTTCCACTTCATCACTGCAACCAAAGCAAGTAATGTTCTGATGGAAGTGTATCTGGCTACAGGTGCAAAATTTTCTTCGTAATCTATCCCTTCTTTCTAGGAGAAGCCACGTGCCACAAACCTTTCCTTTTAATTCTCTATGATACCATCTGCAGCATGCTTGATCTTGTATATGCACTTGCAAGTCACAACATACTTCCCTTCTGGTCTTGGGACCACATCCCAGACATCATTCTTTATGATTGACTGGTACTCCTCGATCATGGCATCCTTTCATTACTGCATCCATTATCCTAGGATCTTCAAATTCTCCAATATCTTCAATAGGTAGTTTTTCTTGAACTTCGTCGCTTGTTCTTTGGAACAAATGTCATTGTCCTTCTTCTGTAGGTAATTGTACAGGATCTTTACTACAAGTCAAATTCAATTGCATGATTAGAAACATCTCATAGTTTTCAGAACAAATTCTTTGACATAAAGATATATGGCATACATGCAATTATCTTAGCCAATGCTTCAATACAACATTTATCCATATCCCGTAACTTTCTAGATGCCTTCCATATCTACCAAAACATTGTTAAGAGTGTGCACTACTCCAACATATCATCAAAGAGGTTTCATTCTAGATAAGTAGCAATGGAGTGTTGTATAGTACCATATGCCACTTACCCATTACTATATTTGTTAGTTTTTCATCATTTAATTCAATAGATCTAGGATCTTAACTGAAAGAGCAACATGTACAGCATATCAAGCATAAGAGACAAGAGACAAGAGACAAAAAACATTTCACCGGGGAAAACCAAGAAGGTGAATAACCCCGCAACTTCCTCAGAGATAGAATAAGCACCAATACAAGGATCACAATGATCAAACCCAAGAGATAGATATCTTCAGCAGCATACTCCTCCTCCACTTTTGCGCACTCCTCCTCTCTCTCACTAATGTGAAGTGAGTGAAATGAGAGAATGTGTGAAATGAGAGAGACACACTCTTTATTTATACAGTGACTTGACCTACCTTTTAACTCTAACTAGGTTGGCCCCAACTTAACCACTTAACATAATTCTAATTGGGTCGACCCCACTAGTGTGGTTTAATAACCCTTTGACCCACATGACTCATACAGGGCCAACCCCATCAAGGTGGTCTAATAACCCATCAAGTATAAGTAACGACACTTACAATATAACTTGCGACACTTGCAAGTACAACTGACGACACTTCCAATCAGAGTAATAATACATCTTGTTGGGGATACAATAAAGTACAAATGTAATGCATACAATATACAAGTGAATATCTTCCAAAGTTACAAATACATCAACACTCCCTCTTAACTAGGAAGGTATTCTCTTGACACAAGTCATCAATACATATAGGCACAAGTCTTCAATTCTGGAGTTGGATCATCGTCACTCGATCATGGAGCATCATCGTCACTGTTGTTGTACTCGTCATCTCAATCACTGGGATATCTCTAAATTCTTCTCATCATAGGAATTTCTACAGAGCCAACCCTTTTTCATGTTGGATGTAGGCCTAGCCTCCTGCAGGTCTTCATCATCTCTGGCCATACTGTGGAATCCTCAGGACTTATTACATGCATCAACAAAACCTTGAAAGAGCATCCTAGCTTAGACTATAAGATCTCCAGGGCTGATTACATGTGACCCCCACCACAAAACCTTGAAAGAGCATCCTAGCTCAGACTATAGGATCTCCTAGGATCTTTTCTATGTGGTTAGGAAAAACCTTAAAAGAGTGTCTTGCAACCTGCAAGAAATCTAAAGAGCATGCTAGCACAGACTATAGGATCTCCAGGGTTGATTACATGCCTCTGGTAGAAAAACCTCGAAAGAGCATCCTAGCTCAAACTATAGGATCTCCCAGAATCTTTTCTATGCTACCTGCATAACCTGTCCACGGCCACGGAGTATCATCCTGATACTCATGATCCTACTGATCATATCACTTGATTGTCCACGGAGCACAGCCCATATGCACATCGCATAGCACTTACACCACCGACATGGGAGAACAAATCTACCACCATTCGGGGAAGGCTCCAGCCCTTACTTTTTCACCATGGGAGAACACATCTACACCATGTCAAAAATGGCTTCATCCCTTACATCTACACCATGGGAGAACACATCTACACAGTGTGAAAAATGGCTTCAGCCCTTACATCTACACCATGGGATAACACATCTGCACCATGTGAGAATGGCTCCAGCCCTTACATCTACACCATGGGAGAACACATCTGCACCATGTGAGAATGGCTCAACAATTACATCACGACCATGGGAGAACACATCTACACCGTGTCGAAAAACCTTCAACAATTACATCACGACCATGGGAGAACACATCTACACTGTGTCGGAAAAGTCTGGCAATTGCATCACGACCATGGGAGAACACATCTACACCGTGTCGGAAAACCTTCAACAATTAAATCACGACCATGGGAGAACACATCTACACTGTGTCGGAAAAGTTAGGAAATTGCATCACGACCATGGGAGAACACATCTACACCATGTCGAAAAAGCCCCAACAATTACATCACGACCATGGGAGAACACATCTACACCATGTCGAAAAATACCATGTGCATCTGCGTCTTACGGACTCATCACACATGATACAACTGATCATGCAATGCATCCACCTGATGCATATCATCACATATGATTATCCTGATTGCATCATCCTGATGTGTATCGTCATCGCATGATCATCCTGATCATAGTCACAGCATCATCTTGATTCATATCATCTAGAGCATCTTCCTGATGCTCATCACATAGAGCTTACATCCACAGCTATGGGAAGGATCCTCCTACCACCATGCTTGGAATGGCTCCTGCAAATGTGTCCCATCACTTCTTCCTCGAAGTATCTTCTATTTGAAGAACACCAAGCCTCTCTCTGAAGTATTCAAACTTCACTCTGGCTAGTAGTTTGGTCAACACATCTACAATCTGCTCATCTATCACAACATATAGGAGCTTCACTGCTCCTCTCTACACCATATCCCTGATATAGTGATATTTGATCTCGATGTGATTCGACTTGTCATGGAACACCGGGTTCTTTGACAACCTCACACAACTTTGGTTGTCACAATAGATGCAAGTAGCATCCAACTAGAGATCACATAAATCAGACAGTAGCTTCCTTAGCCATACTGCCTCACAACTATCCGAACAAGTTGCGACATACTCTGCTTCGGCTGTACTCAGTGCTACGCAGGAATGTTTCCTGCTAAACCAAGAAATCACACTTGATCCTATACTGAAGCAGCACCCCGAAGTGCTCTTCCTATTTGCAGCACTGCCTACCCAATCTGAATCAACATAACCCTCTAGGTTAACCTTTTGATTTGCATCATACTTGAGCGCATAATCAATCGTACCCTTCAGGTACCTCAGAATATGCTTTACAACAATTAGGTGAACATGTCTAGGATCCTCCAGGAATTGGCTCAAGGTGTTCACCACAAAGCAAATATCTGGTCTCGTGTTTGTCAGGTACATCAAGGACCCAATCATCTGACGATACATCGTGGCATCAACCGACTCTGATGAAGCATCACTCAATAGCTTCAGGTTCGATGCCATAGGTGTGGCCATGGCCTTGCAGTCCATGATCCAGAATCGCTTCAGGATCTCTACTGCATACTTCCCTTGTCCAAGGAAGATTCCATCTATACTCTGCCACACCTCCATACCTAGAAATTAATGCATCATACCCAAGTCCTTCATCTCGAACTCGACAACAATCTTCCTCTTCGTTTCGGCAATCGACCTATCCCTTCTTTCTGGGAAAAGCCACGAGCCACAAACCTTGCCTTGTATTTCTGTATGCTACCATTTGCAGCATGCTTGATCTTGTAGATCCACTTGGAAGTCACAATAGACTTCCCTTCTAGTCTTGGGACCACATCCCAAACATCATTCTTCATGATCGACTGGTACTCCTCGATCATGTCATCCTTCCATTACTGCATCTCGGATCCTGGGAACTTTAGATTCTTCAATATCTTCAATAGATAGTTTTCTTGAACTTCTGTTATGTATATAAATATTTAAAGAACAATTAATTCAAACATTAAATGTAATATTACTTAGCTAAATCGTAGGGACACACCGTTCCTTTGAAACGGTGTATGTAAACCTATAAAGGTTTTCTCCCTTATTGTAAAAATCATCATTCATTTTATAATCAATTATTTGTGGCTTAATTCAAATACAATGTGGGTTTAGAAGAGTTTTTCGCTCCTAATCTACTCCAAGTGGTATCAGAGCCATAGGGATCCTTGGAAACTTCCGCAGCTCCATTCACCTCCTCTCCAATTCTCACCTACTCCATTCCCCGCTTTTCTCTTCCACGCAACCTCCACTACCTCCATGCACAACGTTTTCCTCCTCCCTCCGCTCTTCATCCTCCCACTCCCCACACATGCTGCCACTCCCGCCATCGCCTCATCCACACCCTCACATATCCCTCCCTCCCTCCATCTAAACCTGCGTAACCCCTCCCTTCCTCCGCTCTTCGTCCATCCCTCCCCACAACCCCTACATGCACCTCTACCATCCTCCCTCCCCACGCGGCCTCTGCCATCCCTCGGCTCCACTCCCTGCAACCTCCCCTTCCATCCTCGCCTCGCCTCCACTCCCTACAACCTCCCCTTCCATCCTCACCTCACCTCCATTTTCCCACGTACACCTGCATACAACCAAAAAAACCAGAAATTAAATATTATAATATTGTTATTATAATATTTCAAGTTTTATTGATAATAAAAATTATTATTTTAATAATATTATTATTATAATAATAATATTATTATTAAAACAAAATAAGGGGTATTACGAAATATAATAATTAATTATTATAGTGGAAATCTCATCTTAGTAACCAAAGGAAAATAAAATTCCTCCTTGTACAAGGAGTATGGCAAAAATGAAGGAAATTAAGGCTAGAATGGAGATTTTGAAAAAAAACCAAGCTCGAGATACTAAAAATCTCGAAGGATTACACTCAAGGCTCGACCAAATCAAAACAGAGTTGCACGAAGGACTATCGGACACAGTTAAAAAGGAATTCAATGAAGTTGTAGCATGGGAGATGGAAGGAGTAAAAAGGAATATGTCAAGAGAGTTCGAAATCGATTTTAACAAAATCAAGCAGTCTTTAGATGAGACATTGATCGCATTAGTTGGGCAAGTATCAGGGAAAGATCAATCTTCCTCAAGTTCAACCCATCATAAGACAATTCCTATCGAAGAGATCAGTCATGATCATTCTCCACATCCTGAACAACCACTCTCTCCTCCAAAACCACCAATAGGTGGATATCAAATGAAACCTAAATTAGAATTGTCAAAATTCGATGGCCAATCAAAACAGAGCATGGCATGGATCAACAAGGCAGAAGAATTTTTCTCCATACATAATATCAAGTCGGAAGATGAAATGATAAAATATGCTTCAATACAACTAGAAGGTCAGGCATACAATTGGTATATGTGGTGGAAGGTTAGAACATGGTCAACTAAGCCTAATTGGAACAAATTTAAAAAGGACTTCTTTAAGAGGTTTGAAGATTTAAGAGAAAAAGACTTCTTCACAAAGCTCACCAGATTACAGCAGAAAGGTGACGTCGATGAATACACTGTCGAATGGGAAGCCCTAGCGACGCATGTACCAGAACTCACAGATATTCAATGTCTACAAACTTATATGTACGGATTGAAATCATATATTAGGGATGAACTAGAACTACTAAATGTATCAACCCTGGACAAGGCCAGACGCAAGGCAAAAATCATTAAGGAAAAATTCAAAAAAACTTGGAACAGAAACCATGACAAGGATCGAAGGTTCATCCAAAATACCAAATCCGACACAAAATATCGGCCTCCGCAGCTAAGAAGTGACAACAAAACTGGTCTAGAAGCCCAACGAATGAAAGAAGGGAAGTGTAAATACTGCGGAGAGAAATGGGACCCAAGACATAGGTGTTTGAATAAAGAAACCACCAAAAACCTATATCAATGTGAGATAGAAGAGGAAGAAACATCAGAAAGTGATGAATATGACATAGAAGATACAAGTGACCTCCAAAATCCTCCCTTAGAGACAGAAGATGAAGACACACCCAAGATATCAATTGCGGCCATAACCAGAATCCATCGGCCACAACCACTAAAAATTAAAGGGCATATCAAGAATAACAACGTTGTTGTCCTAGTGGAAACGGGAAGTACCCATAATTTTATCGATATAAGTGTTGCAAAGAGGCTTAACCTTTTCATATATCTAGTACCCAACATGAAGGTAATGGTCGCAGATGGGAAGAAGATCGAAAAGGTGGGAAAATGCCACAAAGTTAAGCTGCAATTACAAAATTATAACCTTGAGTTAGAATTCTATGCAATACCCTTAGGGGGAGTTGATGCAATATTAGGAATACAGTGGTTGTAAACACTAGGTACCTACAGAGCCAACCACCAAGAACACTTTATTAAATTTAGGTGGCAAGGAGAAAAATACAAGTTGTCTGGGTTCCAACCCCCTCACACACAAATTGTGTCATCCCACAAAATGGAGAAGCTAATTCGAAAGGGAGCACCTGCATATGTTGTAGAATGCCAAGAGATGGAATTATTAACTTCAGAAGTGGTTAAACCAAGTCTACCAGAGATCCAAGGACTAATCCAAAAGTACAAAAAAGTATTTGATGATCTCCCCATGGAGTTACCAACAGAAAGGAAGATCAAACATGTCATAGAAATCAAGTCTAGATCAAGCCCCGTCAATGTTAAACCCTATAGATATCCACACCACCACAAGACAGAGATTGAAAGATTAATCCACGATTTGCTAAAGAGTGGAGTGATTACAGAAAGTCGGAGTCCTTATGCTGCACCAGTAGTACTGGTACGAAAGAAGGATGGGTCTTTTAGACTATGCATCGACTACAGAGGACTAAACAAGATAACTATTAAAGACAAATTCCCCATTTCATTTATCGATGAAATGTTGGACGAGCTTCATGGCACAAGGTACTTTTCGAAATTAGAGTTAAGGTCAGGATATTACCAAATTAGAGTAAGGCTAGAAGATGTGGCAAAAACATCTTTCCGAACCCATGAAGGACATTACGAGTTTAAAGTAATTTCTTTTGGGCTAACTAATGCCCCAACAACCTTTCAAGCAACCATGAATAACTTATTTCAGCCATTCTTAAGAAAGTTTGTACTAGTTTTTTTTTATGACATCCTCATATACAGCAAAACATGGAAGGAACATCTCACACATCTTGAACAAGTACTAACCATCTTAAAAGCAAATCAATTCTACGCTAAGATGTCCAAATGCACATTTGGTAAGGAGGAAGTGCACTACCTTGGTCATGTAATATCTAAGGAAGGATTCAAGGTGGACCCAAAAAAATCAAATCGATCACAGAGTGGCTCAAACCCACTAACATTTCCAAGTTAAGGGGATTCCTTGGACTAACCGGATATTACCGAAGATTCATCCAAAATTATGCGCACATAATTGGTCCTTTATCCAACCTTGTAAAAAAGAATGCATTCCAATGGTGTGAAGAAGAGGACAAGTGCTTTGAAGCACTGAAAAGAATTGTGTCCTCCACACCTGTACTAGCTACCCCAGACTTCTCCAAGCCTTTCATAATAGAATGTGACGCTTTAGGTTATGGGAGCAGTACTAATGCAAGAGGAGCACCTGATAGCCTTTGTGAGTAGGAAACTAAATAAACGCGAACAATTGAAGTCTACATACGATAAGGAAATGTTAGCCATTGTGCATGCATTAGCAAAGTGGCGACAATACCTCCTAGGAAGCAAATTCATGATCCACACAGACCACAATAGTCTTCAATACCTGCTTCAACAGAAAACATTGTCCAAAGAACAACATAAATGGATAGAAAAAATCGTTGCTTTTGACATGGAAATAATACACAAAAAGGGGAAGGAAAATGTAGTCGCAGATGCACTCTCCAGAAAAGACAAGGACATGACCTCTTATTCCATTTCAGTCGTAAGTCCAGGTTGGCTAGATGAAATACGAAGCGAATATGCCAAGGATCTAGGAACAAGCACTATAATTCACAATCCCAATCATGATTCCAAGTTTGAATGGAAAAACGATATCCTCTGGTATAAAGGGAGAATTTATCTAAACTCAAACTCTAAATTCAAGGCTAAGGTAATGAAGGAAGCCCATGATTCACCAGCTGCGGGACATGTGGGATTCTTCAAATCTTACTATAATGCAAGAAGATCATTTTTCTGGAAGGGAATGCAAAAATATATCCAACAATATGTAGCAGAATGCGACAAATGCCAGAGAAACAAAAGAGAAAATATTTTAACCCCTGGGTTACTTCACCCCCTACACATTCCAAACCAGAAATGGGAAGAGATATCAATGGACTTCATCGATGGGTTACCTTTGTCAAAGGGAAAGGACAAAATCTTTGTAGTGGTTGATCGATTAACCAAATTTGCACACTTCATGGCAATAAAAAAGACAGACACGACAAAACAAATTGCAGATGTATTTTGCAAGAATATCTACAAATTACATGGCTTTCCAAATGTCATTGTCAGTGACAGAGATGCAAAATTCAATGGGAAATTTTGGAGGGCATTTTTCAAACAAGTGGGCAGATCACTCAATATGAGCTCAGCTTATCACCCCCAAACTGATGGTCAGACTGAAGTCGTAAATAAATTCTTAGAAGCTTATCTACGTTGTTTTGTAACAGATAAGAAAAACCATTGGTCTCAATAATTACATCTAGCTGAATGTTGGTACAATTCAACATACCACACCTCTGCAAAAATGACTCCGTTCCAAGCCTTATATGGGTATGAACCTCCAACTTGGAAGGAATTGGTTCTAAGAAACACTAATGTTCCTGAAGTAAGGTACCAACTAGAGAAAACTCAAAAGGAAATTGAATTACTCAGAGATAACTTAGTCACGGCACAAAACCGTATGAGGCAACAAGCCGATCAACGCAGGATAGAGAGAGAATTTGAAGTAGGAGACTAGATATTCGTAAGGCTCCAACCTTATAAACAGATATATCTTGAACAAAGAGGAAAAAACAAGTTGGCCCCAAAGTTCTATGGACCATACCAAATCACCAAAAAGATTAGTCGAGTTGCGTATGAATTACAATTACCTGCTAAAAGTTGTATCCACAATGTCTTCCACGTATCATGTCTCAAGAGAATGTTGGGGCAACATCAAATAGTGCAAACAATACTTCCTATGTTAGATGACGAAGGGAAGGTCATTTTGGAACCAAAGGCAATCATTGCAACTAGAGAAAGAAGACTTTGTTCTCGAACACTCAAGGAATATCTCATTACGTGGAATTTTTTTCCAGATGAAGATGCATCATGGGAGACAAAACAGTTTCACCAAAAATACCCGTCTTTACCCTTGCTTTGAGGACAAAGCATTTTAAAAGACAACAGCAATGTTATGTATCTAAATATTTAAAGAACAATTAATTTAAATATTAAATGTAATATTACTTAGCTAAATCGTAGGGACACACCGTTCCTTTGAAACGGTGTGTGTAAACCTATAAAGGTTTTCTCTCTTATTGTAAAAATCATCATTCATTTTATAATCAATTATTTGTGGCTTAATTCGAATACAATGTGGGCTTAGAAGAGTTTTTCACTCCTAGTCTGCTCCAACTTCGTTGTGGAAACAAATGTTGTTGTCCTTCTTTTGTAGGTGATTGTACACGATCTTTCCTACAAGTGAAATTCAATTGCATGATTAGAAACTTCTCATAGTTTTTCAAAAAAAAAATTCTTATGCATAAAGACATATTTCATATAGCCATGCAATTATCTTAGCCAATGCTTCAATACAGCATTTATCCATATCCCGTATTCACATTGTAACTTTCTAGATGCCTTCCATCTCTACCAGAACATTTGTTGAGAGTGTGCACAACTCCCAACATGTTAGCAAAGAGGTTTCATTCTAGATAAGTAGCAATGGAATGTTGTACAGTACCATAGGCCACTTACCCATTACTTGCATATTAGTAGTATCTTGTTCATTAATGCAACTTTTCTAATATGCATAATATACATCCTAAATTTAGGAACATTTAAGTACAACATCATTTAAGTAATAAGAAATGACAATTCAAATACTTATCTTTGTTTAGTTTGTAGGGTGGACTCCCTCTCAATCTTTGCTTCTTTGCAAGAAGTACTGGAGTGTACTCCAAGGATAATTTTAGGGGCGAAATTTAGCCCATGGGCTATTTTTCCATGTTTTTTTCCAGAAAAAGATTCGCCAATTTGCATTTTTTGAAGCCCCATTTCGCCCAATTTGATGGGGTAAACTTTTTTCACTCTAAAAATCGCCAAATTATTATATAAACTATATAAAATCCTTAGAAATTGAAATAATTTTAGAAAAATATCGCCAAATATTTTATGGTTGAAATTTTAAGAATTGGTAAGATTCGCCAAGGTTTATACACTTTTAAATAAGTATGGGTCCTTAAAATTATCCCTGGTGTACTCCCTCTTGATCTTTGCTTCCTTGATTATATGTCCTTGAACTTATATCCATCCTGGACAAATATGCATGCTTAAGTGTGCACTAGTGTCATCATTGTGTCGTCCTCAAGATCTGATACATAATCATACATTCATTAGTATAATCTCAATACTATCAAAACATTATGATTCTAAATAATCTTAAATATGTATGGTCATGATCATTTCATACATAGGTAATAAACGTTAGTATTCAAGGTTTCAGGGAAGACTTCTTTTACTCATGCATATTGTTATTTGACCATAGGACTCTTCTGGTTAGTCATATCATCAATCAAAGTAAGAAACATAATATGCATAAACCCTTGATTACTTAAACTTCTAACTTCAAGAATAATCATTATCATTCATACAAAAGTATAAGATCCTAACACAAGGTAGGATTCTAACTTGATATAGGAAAAACATACATGGATTATCATGCTTGTCTAACATACCCAAACAATGTCTTCTTTGTTCTCTTAGAGACCTTGTGCTAGCAACCTGCATATCTCATAAGTTAATAATTGTAGAACCAAGTTATACATACCTCGTAAGTAGAGCTTCTATGTGATCCATGGCTATGGATGAGTCTTTGTCTTCATGTCACCATGGTCATATGTTCTTGATCTAGAACTTGATTTGTACCTTTCATGTTAGTAGACAACATCATCATCATACAACACCACAGGGCATTAGTACAATCATAAGTGTCATAACCCTAATAAATGAATGTCTTCTATCATTCACATGCATTCATACTTTTACTAGGGTGATAAGACAAGGCTAAAATTACTCAAGATTGTACTAACCTCATTAATATGAAGACAAACCTATCATAAACTTAATCATGAAACAGGATTCAAAACATACCTATATCTCCTCAAGTCATACCTATCGAGATTGCTTGTAGTCTTCTTATGTAAGGCCTTAGCCTCATCTCCCTCTGAAATTGGAACTTCTTCACTTATGCAGGTGTCCAATTCATTCTCTTCTAGGATTAACCCAAGCCACTTTGATTTGCTGAGACTCGGTTTAGAGCTGGAGTAGGGTTTGTCAGAGAAAACCTAAAAATTCAAACATTGAATTTCAAACCTCTGATTGGATGAAAAGATTCTCCTTGCTGAGCTGATCAAGCTAGTGTACTTCAATTTTGAAATCTCCAAAATTTGACCCCTCAAAATTGCCTTTGAAACTTATGGATCTTCTAGACAGGATCCCGAACTAGGGTTTGATAAAGCCCAGCCTTCTTCCCAACCAAAAAATTCGATCTTGCGCTCTAAAATTCGATTTTTCTGAGGAGCATCCAGCCGTGGTCATAGATTCCAAAAATTTCAACTTTTGCAGAAACCCTAATTTTCCACCTTACCGATCAAAATCTCGAACTAGGGTTTGATAGATCCTGGGGTTCTACCCAACAAAAAAATTTGATCTTGGTCTCTAAATTTTTTTTTTCTAAGGAGAGCAATCCTATGCTGAGAACACTCCAAAATTCCACTTATGTCAAAATCCCTAATTTCCCGCAGTAGTGATAAGCCAAAAAATGAGAATGCTCAGAATCCAATTCTATTTCACATAAATATGTGCCTTATTGTTTCTGGTGCATCTCTAAAATTACGAATCCACAGGGTCTGAAACTTCGGCCGATGTTAGCCTGACCTGTCATATTTCCAACCCCAGAGGTCTTACCTCAAATGGATTCTCTGAGATATACATATGCCAAGTGTCACAACGTGACCTATTTATGGGATAAAACAGGATAGCGAACTTGTACGGTGTGCCACGTGTCACTGGTTCAACTTCGGCCTCTGAAACTTTTACGTATGAAAATAAAGTCCATTCTCTTACTGTCACTTTTTACAGAATTTCATTTGGAGCTTCCTAGCCCAAGTTGTGACCTTTTTTCCTAGGTCACTTGTTTATGACTGAGATCTGGAAGAGGCAGAAACCTTAGATTGTACGGATCATAAAATAGAAAGTACAGTGAATTAGATGCTTTTCTTTGGACACAAGGTACATGGGGATGTTATCTTCGACCTGTAAAATTTTCAGAACCTGAACCTTCTCCAAAATAGATTTATAGCGAAAGTTCCACGATGACTGGTTTTTACTATATCAAGCCCTAGCTTCCAATTTGTCGCAAGTGCAACAAGTGTCATAAGTGCCATACCATGCCTTCCTTTAGGCTAACTCTGATACCATGCTATTTTTTCATCATTTAATTCAATAGATCTAGGATCTTAATTGAAAGAGAAACATGTACAACATATCAAGCATAAGAGATAAGACACAAGAGACACAAAACATTTCACCGAGGAAAACCAAGAAGGTGAAAAACCCCGCAACTTCCTCAGAGATGAATAAGCACCAATACAAGGATCAGAGTGATCAAACCCAAGAGATATATATATTTAGCAGCATACTCCTCCTCCAATTATGCGCACTCCTCCTCTCTCTTACTAATGCGAAGTGAGTGAAATGAGACAATGTGTGAAATGAGAGAGACACACTCTCTATTTATACCCTGACTTGACCTGCCTTTGAAGTCTAACTAGGTCAGCCCCAACTTAACCACTTAACATAATTCTAACTGGGCCAACCCCACTAGTGTGGTCTAATAACCCTTTGACACACATGACTCATACAAGGCCGATCCCATCAAGGTGGTCTAATAACCCATCAAGTATAAGTTACGACACTTATAGTATAACTTGCGACACTTGCAAGTACAACTGACGACACTTCCAATCGGAGGAATAATACATCTCGTTGGGGATACAATAAAGTAGAAATGTAATACATACAATATACAAGTCAATATCTTCTGAAGTTACAAATACATCAACAATATTAGTAGTATCTTGTTCATTAATGCAACTTTTCTAAAATGCATAATATACATCCTAAATCTAGGAACATAAGTATGTACATGACTTAACAACATCATTTAAGTAATCATATATACAAGAAATGATAATTCAAATACTTATCTTTGTTTAGTTGTTGGGTGGAATCCCTCTCAATATTTGCTTCCTTACAGGAATTACTGGAGTGTGCTCCCTCTTGATCTTTGCTTCCTTGCAGGAATTACTAGAGTGTGCTCCCTCTTGATCTTTGCTTCCTGGATTATCTATCTTTGAACTTATATCCATCCTGGACCACTATGCATGCTTAAGTGTGCACTAGTGTCATCATTGTGTCATCTTCAAGATCTCATACATAATCATACATGCATTACTATAATCTCAATACTATCAAAACATTATGATTCTAAATATGTATGGTCATGATAATTTCATACATAGGTAATTTGTCACAAGTGTTAGTATTCAAGGTTTCAGGGAGTACTTCTTTTAATCATGCATATTCTTATTTGACCATAGGACTCTTCTAGTGTGTCATATCATCAATCAAAGTAAGAAGCATAATATGCGTAAACCCATGATCACTCAAACCTATAACTTCATGAATAATCATTATCAATCATACAAAAAGTATACTTATATAAGATCCTAACACAAGGTAGGATTCTAACTTGATATAGGAAAAACATACGTGCATTGTCATGTTTACAACTTATGTCTAACATACCCAAATGATGTCTTCTTTGTTCTCTTCAATGATTTAGAGACCTTGTGCGAGTAACCTTCATATCTTAAAAGTTAAGCATTGTAGAACCAAATTATACCTCGTAAGTAGAGCTTCTATGTGATCAATGGCTATCGATGAGTCCTTGTCTTCATGTCACCATGGTCATATGTTCTTGATCTAGTACTTGATTTGTCTTTCTTTATGTACCTTTCATGTTAGTGGACAACATCATCCCCATACAACACCACAATGCATTAGAACAATCATAAGTGTCATAAGCCTAACCAATGAATGTCTTCTATCATTCACATGCATTCATACTTTTACTAAGGTGATAAGACAAGTCTAAAATTAATCTAGATTGTACTAACCTCAATAATATGAAGACAAACATATCATAAACTTAATCATGAACATATTTCAAAACATACATGTATCTCCTCAAGTCATACCTGTCGAGATTGCTTGAAGTCTTCTTATGTAAGGCCTTAGCGTCATATCCCTCTGGAACTAGAACTTCTTCACTCATGTAGGTGTCCAATTCATTCTCTTCTAGGATTAACCCAATCCACTTTGATTTGTTGAAGTTGGATCTGGAGCTGGCTAGGGTTTGACAGAGAAACCCTAAAAATACAAACTTAGAATTTCAAACTTTTGCTTAGACAGGGAGATGCAGATGACTAAGGTGAGCAAGCTAGTGTGCTCATATTTTGAAAACTTAAAAAATTGACTTGCGAGTTTCGGATCTGCAGCTTCTGTCAAATTCTGGTTTTCTGGTCAAAATCTTGAACTAGGGTTCGATAGAGCCTGGGGTTCTACCTAGCCAAAAACTTCGATCTTGGTCTCTAAATTTTGATTTTGATGAGGAGCATCTAGCCATGGTCTCATTTTCCAAAAATTCTAACTTTTGCAGAAACCCTAATTTCCCGTAGCAATGACAAACCAAAAATGAAAGTGTTGAGAATCCAATTCTGTTATGACAGAAATATATGCCATATTGTTTCTAATGTATCTCTGAAATTTCAGATCTTCGGGGTCTAAAACTTTGGTATGTGGTAGACGGACTTGTCATCTTTCCAACCCCACAGATCTGATCTCAAATGGATTCTCTATGAGAGAGATATGCTAAGTGTCGCAAAATGACCGTTTTATGGGATGAAACAACATAGCAAACGTGTACGGAGTACCACGTGTTAGTGTTTCAATTTAGGCCTCTGAAACCTGGTACTTTGAAACTACAGTCCGTGCCCTAACTACCACTTTTTACGGAATTCCATTTGGAGCTTCGTAGCCCGAGATATGACCTTTGTTCCTAGGTCACATGTTTAGGGCTGCATTCTGAAAGAGGCAGAAAGCCTAACTTGTACGAATCATATCTCACAAAGGAAAACGAATCTGGGGCTGATCTTCGGACACAAGGTACATGAACATTTCATCTTCGGTCTGTAAAATTTTCAGATCCTTAAACTTCGCCAAAACGTATTTATAGCGAAAGTGCCATGATGACTAGTTTTTACTACATCAAGTGCTAGCTTCCAATTTGTCGCAAGTGCAACAAATGTCATAAATGCCATACAATGTCTTCCTTCAGGATAGCTCTGATACCATGTTAGTTTTTCAGTAGTTAATTCAATCTGATCTAGGATCATAACTGAGAGAACAACATGTACAACATATCAAACACAAGAGACAAGAGACACAAAGCATTTCACTGAGGAAAAACAAGAAGGTGAAAAACCCCACAACTTCCTCAAAGATAGAATGAGCACCAATACAAAGATCACAAATATCAAACCCCAAAACAAGAGATAGTCTCCTAGAAGCAACTCCTCCTCCACTTGTGCGCACTCCTCCTCTCTCTCACTAATGCGAAGTGAGTGAGTGTGTGAAGGAATAGAATGGGAGAGTCACACTCTCTATTTATACAATGACTTGACCTGCCTTTAACTCTAACTGGGAGGACCTCCCTTAAAAGAGTATAATAACCCATTACCACTTGTCACTGGGCCGACCCCCACTAGGGTGGTCTAATAACCCTTTAACCCATACTAGGCCTACCCCTCTAATTTGGTCTAATAACCCATCAAATATAAGTTACGACACTTATAATAATACTTGAAACACTTGCACATACAAATGACGACACTTCTGATTGGAGGAATAATACATCTCCATAAGGAATACAATAAAGTACAAATGTAATACATAGGAGAATATCTTTCAAAGTTACAAATACATCAACAGAAGGGGTGTGGATGAATGGGGGAGGATGTATAGATGGGGGTGCATGGACGAATGGCGGAGGATGGACAGAGGGGGGAGTATGGATGGAGAGGGGAGGGTGGATGGAAAGGAGGGAATGGATATAGGAGGGGTCTGGATGGAAGCGAGGGGGGTGACTCATGGGAGAGGGTTGAAACATGGGACTAAGGTGGCCTGCAGCTATTGGCGGCCCCTGCATACAAATTTGTAATATCATAGTTTAGTAAACAAAAATCAAATTAAACCATAGTATGTCATAACATTTCATATTAAAAGCATGTTTTTAACTACACATTGTACCTGTGTATATGGAGATCTGCCGACCCCTGGCGGAGATGGCTGGTTAGAGTACTGCGTGCATACCTATGGACACCAAAATGCATGCACGTTATAAACATATTAAACAAGTAATTATTTAGTCAATCAAAATATTAAAAAATATTGTACGAACTATCATCATGTATGTCATAAATATAAATACATAAAAATAGAAATGCAATAATTAATAACAATATTGTGTGGGGTATTGAAAATACCTCTGTGTGAGGTGCCGCAAATTTAGTTGCAGCTACCATTGCTGCATCTAGGTTGGGAGATGTTGCGTTCTCCCATGATGGCATCTCGACTCTAAATAGATGTACATTGAAATAATAGTTTAAGTCAAGGAAAAATACTTTAAAATTACTTTACAAATTATCAGGTAATGATTGAAAACACATTAAAAAAAGTGCTAACCTGCTCCATATAGCAGCCCTCGATCGGGCCAGGGCAAGTGTGCCCGCAATGGGGACAAATATTTGACATTGTCCCCATGGAACTAGAAGGCCCAACATGGCTACCACCGGTCAAAGGTCTACCTTGAATCTGTCCTGAAGGCCCTACACCTGTGTCTCTATGAGGGTCAACCTGTCTCTCCATTGTAGTAGCTGCTACAAAGGCAGTATGTCTAAGCAGTGCCCGTGCAACCCTCCTCATCACGCCCTCAATCTGATCAAGTTTGTGGGGTAACTAAGGCGGATGGGGAGAGGGGTTGGGCTTGCGCCTAGGAGGTGGTGGTCCTCTTAGTGGGTTTCTCCTAGCAACAGGTTGATCTTGGATAGAGCCACGCCGAACACCTTGGAACTCGGTTATGTCAAAGTAGTTGACATGTAAACCGAGTTGAAACTCAGCCCACAATTGCCGAAGGAAGTACTGTGGAACCTCCCTATTATTGCAGGAAGGTTTATCGTAAACCACGAACCACCTCTGCATCCAATTGTCCCTCCATGGTTGGAAATGACACCAATCCATGTAGACACGTGGTGTTCTAATCTCAGTTGGTTGTTGTCTTCTTGGATCGATGAACATACTGTACAATTGGGCCTTTGTAATATTCAAATATTTTATTTCATCCTTGGAAATTCCTGGGAATAATACTCCAGCATCCTAACTCTATAATCAGTCATGTTAGTCAATTGGCGATGTGCGTGAATGAGGGAGTTAATTGAACTCTCAATTGAGGTGGCAAGGGACACTCGAGATGGTTCCCCAGTGTTTCTTAGATCTTGAGTGTGCACTCTCATTTCATTTACATAATAGTTGAATTCATCTTGGTCAACATTTGGTTGGGGGTTTTGATTTTCTTGGGCATTTGGATTTGGTTGAGGATTTTCATTGGTTCCAGGATTAGTATTTTCTTGTGTTCCACTGGACTCCATGCTAATGTTTTGTTCATTCATTGTATTTATTTACAATCTGCAATTGAAAATTTCTTTATTGTTTTAATAATTTGGGAATTATTACAAATTTAAAAAACAAAAAACAATGAATTAAATGACAAAAAAATGAAAATTACCTACCAATTCACTTGTTGACGAGTTGGTGGATGGATTTGGATGGTTGTGGAGTGCAATGAGTGACTTGGGTGGCTTGTAGCGACACGCATATGGAGAAGAAGAAGTCACGCTCGGCTGCAAACAGTGGAATGACAAACATTCTTCCCTCTTTTTTTTATAATTTTTAACAGGAGTGCGCGCTCACCCTGAGCGCGCACGCACCAGCAACACGCACCTGCCTCGATTCAGTACCGAACCTAGCTGCGCGTGCGCGTTTCCTTAGGCACTTTCACGTGGTCGTTTTCTTCCCACTAGTGCGCCCCCATTGCAACAATTTTGGGGAGCATCTTCATGTGCCCCCCGTATTCCATTTAATTTTTATATTTATCTTTGTAATTTTCTAATGATTAGGATTTATTATAAATTTTAAGTTTTAAGTTGATTAAAGTAGAATTAATTTTTTTTAAGCACATTCAAAGATTAATATTAAGTTACAGAGATGTAATTTTCCATACCAAAATTTGGATTCTAAGAACTTTCTTAACAATTTTCATAACAAAGGGTGACAAAGGTGTAGGTTAAGGTTAAGGTTGGCCTACCTTTTTTTTAATATTTTTTCCAATCTTATATTATTAAAATTAGAATTTCACCAATTTATAAATATGATTCGAGGGGTTTTAGGATTTATTGAATCTATTAAAATCATGAAAAATGAAAATCCAATACCTAATTAGTTAGAAATCATAAACATGTGATTTAAGATATTTTCACAAAGATAGAGCATTTTAATTAATGCATAGACAGTGTCCATGAGAAAGAATTTCACTTTGTCCCTTTACACTAGGTTACGAGTGGCTCTATTAATGAGTTATGACACATTATTTGTTTCTACAGACTCTTGTAGCAAACCCATGGTGTTAAGTTTAACATTGGTTTGGAATTTTTTTTTTATGATACTAATTAATTCAAGATTGGGCAAAGCTTTTTAAGGCATTATTCCATTATGAATGAAATTTAGATAGTGGAACTTTGCTAGTAAAATTTATGCAAGAATTTTATTTTTACTAGAAAAAAATATCATTTTGCTACAAAATTAATTTGACAATAAATTAGAAAAGTAATGTATAAATTATTTGTTTTTATCTATTTAAGAAAAAAATTAGTTATAAAACTATTTGGTAACTTCTTGGAAAAGAAATGTATGTTGAAAATCGACTAGAAAATAAAAAATTATAGATAAGTGTATTGTGTTAATTCAGATTTAATTTCTCTATAACACAGTATGGGGGAGATGTTGTCAACATAGATCCATCTTAAAGCCATAGATCCGGGTTTAATATGTCCATTCAAGTCCCACTAGCTTGATTGGTTTCTAACGGTTTTGTTTGTTAGGCATTCCAGGGTTTGAAACTCCGTAGTAGTGGGAGGAGAAACCTAAAAATCTATCCATGCTAAGGGTTGGTGTGGACTACGATGGGTGCAATCCCCGGGTGTTTTTGATGGCTTAGATGCCCCTGGGTCATGGTTTCTTAGACTACATGCTAGTCCCGCAAGTTATGGACATGCTAGCAAACAAAAAAAATGATGTGGAGGAAGAAGATCTTAATTATCATAGACATATATTAAACTATGGAGAAACTTGAATATTAATGATGAGTGCAAAGTTGAGTCTTTTTTGTGTGTGCATCTATTTTCAAGACATTATAACATTAGATGATATTTATTTATTTTTGTTATCAACTGTATACTAATTTCTCATTTTTATTTATATGTCTAGTGTAATCAACATAATTCAATATGCTTATTTGGATACACTTAATTGATACTCATGTGTAATCAACATAATTAAACATGCTTATTTGGAAAACATCCATCTTACTTGCATCCTTTACCTCTAAATGAGTTTGCAAAATACTAGTCATATAATCAACACTAGAAAAAAGAAAAGAGTAAATGAAGAAGCATCCCAATGATGGCCCATTCTTGCCACACTTTTTTGCAATTCATGAGAAATATTTCAATGCCTTCATGAAATTTTGTATGAGTGTGTTTCTCTTATAAGAACCCTTTCTTACTTTCACAACATACAATCAACTTTAAAAAGAGGCTATTGTAGAAAATTGGGAGAATAGAAGAATTCTTACAATGCACAACATGTTAGTTGTGCACCTAACCGCAATGTGGACACAACAATGGATGATGATGAAGATACTCAAACATGCATCTAAATGGAGATGAAAGATTGGAATTTGGTATCTACATTATACCCACTAATAGTATGCATTTCAATGAGCTTGAGATGCTTCATATTGTGACTTTGACACCAACCATATATGGTACCAACCCAAAGTACGTGAAGAAACCATGGCTATAGCACCACAATTCATAGGATTCAACATATCAAGTGGAAACCATACAACCAACCAACATGTGCTTCATTTCACAGTCAACATAATGATACAACAACATTCTCAATAAAGATAGAAAAAATGGTCGCATAAAAAAGTTCATCCAAAGAACAACCAACATCGGGAAATCTTACCTTATTAATTACAATAAAGCAGTAGTGTGCACTCAAGCACCTTATGAACATATGCCAATACCAAGCGTTGCAAATTTTAACCATCATGCTATAAAGCACATGCATGCTTTATAAGGACACTCATTCATTATGTTTCGAGAAGATTTACAATATATTCAATAAATTATTATTAATGAGATGATTTCTATAGAATATAATGATTTTTTACAAATTGAGCACTACTTGTATGAGATATTCCTAAAAAATAACAATCAAATATTTAATCGCTAATCTATAACTATTGTGATGACCTAGACCAATTACTATCATTTATGAACAAACATCAATAACAAAACTCTAATATTAAATAAGATTGGAAGGAGCAACATCGATAACAAAACTCTAATATTACAAGATTGGAAGCTCCTTCCATTTATGAAAAATACATTAAAAAATGATTTGATACATCAATATATACTTTATCTTAACAAAATGAATTGTGAAATTACAAATCATCATTTAATTTATAAAAAATATTATATTGAGATATCAATCTCTTATGTTTGCATTTTAAAATCATGAATCATTTTTAATCTATAACAAAACATTATATTGAGATATGTGAAGATATTTGACACTTTTTAGCTCATATACTACAGATGGTATTGATGTTAGTTTGTAACATCCTGACAAATTTAGAAATTGAAGTTTAGAAAGACGACCTCTGGCTTCAGGCGATGATTCTAGTTTGGAACATCCCGACAGATTTAAAAACTGAAGCTCAGATAAATAACCTATGAACTTACATCCAAATACTCAAGATGTAACTTACATCCAAATACTCAAGATGTCTACGTCTCCAAAATGTTATTGGCAATAATTTTATCTTAGTGTGAGACAGATCTAAGACTCTAATAGAGGGGAGTTCTTCTAAGAAAGACAACGAGACTTCTTCTAACTCTTTATTTGCCCCTAGGATTAAACTCACTAGATTTCTGCATTTCAATCCCTTTGCAGGTAGAGATTTAATATCATTGCCGTAAAATGATATTCTTTTCCAATCATTCATCTCGGTCTCCATCGGAAAATTTTGAACCTGTCCACCTGCCATGAACAGAGAATGTTCCTCCGTCTTTCCAATATAAATTGCCACTTCACGGAGAGGATTGTAAGCTTTTATGAAAACTTTTCCATGGGGAATGTGAGTTACCTGGAAGAAACACCGCTCTACAAGTAACTTTATACAACCGTGGGTAGTGTCCATGCTCTTTGAAAGACCTCGGCGATCCACATTCCCACCATCCTGTCGACCTCAATTTCTTCATCTCTGGGAAACATGGCACAATACAGGAAACAACTCTTGAAGTTAGCATCGGGTAATCTCTCATAACCCCATCTCAATATCTGATACAAGTGTGAATCAATGGTACGATAAGAAGCTGGAAAAATATGATCAATCGGTATTTGCATTTGCGTTAAAGCAAGATCCCACGCATATACACAAGTGTTGCCTCTCATTGTTGCAGCTACTACATGTATGGATAACGGTAAACCTTTACACTCATCGGCAACTTCTCTGGCAATATCCTCTAAATCCTGTGAAAGATGGCTGTTTTTGAAAGCTAAATTGCGGAACAACTCCCATGCTTCCTCGAGGGTCAAGGGTTGTACATATAAAGAGTTTTTGGGTGCCATTGCTTCAATCAAACGGCTCATGCGACTAGAGAATATGACCTTGCTTCCTTTGTCATCGCCAAATTCCACACCCAATTTCTTGAGATCGAGTGGTTTCCACACGTCATCAAAAATCAGAAGAAATTTCTTGGCCTTGAGATATTCTAACAGTTTTAACTTTCTCATATCTAAATCAATAGAATGCTGAGCAGCTAGATCTAAATTAATTGTCCGAGCAATACAATCCTGCACACCTGGAATACCAGATTGACCGACTGTCACCCAAATGACAACATCGAAGAAGTCACTAACCTTGTACCTGTTGTAGACATCTTGGAGCAATGTTGTTTTTCCAACTCGCCGCATACACCAATTATGCGAACATGGGGAGCTTCCCTTAACCACCGCTCTACAACCACCTCGCCATGTTTAGTCCCACTCTGTACCATCTCTACCAAGTCTGTTTCAAGCTTTTCAAGCTCTCTATAGAGCTTATACACATTTGTCTTCCATTGAATAATTTTACCAGAGAGTTCCACATGTGCGTCCGATTCCAATTTCTGTGCAACATTCCATTCAAAAAGTGACATCTTCGGCTCGAGAAAGAGGCATTTGGAACGTTGTGAGCGTCTGATCAAAATTTCCGCCGACCTAACTTCATTTTCCATCCTTTCCAAACAATTATTCACGGTGTCTGAGGGCGCGCCTTGCTGAGACCAATCAGTGATTACTGATATCGAGTAAGAGTCTTTTCAGTCGATTTAACTGAGTTTCCAGAAGCTGAGACCAATCACACAGAATGACATGATCTATCTGTCTGATCAAAGTAATGATCCTGATTCTGATGGCGTCACGGGTAGTTCTGTTCAGCAAATCCATTACTAGCCTGCTTGCTGCAGAGCAGTGGAAAATATGAATACAAAAGCAGCTGTAGAGAATGGGAAATTTTGGAGGGCGAGATTGGATGAAATATAAGAGCGGAGCCTTGTATCGCAATTTTATAAAAAAAATCATTCATACTTATTACAAATTTCTTTCGACGAAGTTTTCAATTAATTTCTTACAAATTAACATACTTCTGGATTGACTAGCCCATTGTATCGCAATTTTATAAAAAAAATCATTCATACTTCTGGATTTACTAGCCCATCTTCAATAGAAATTTCTTTCGACCAAGTTTTCAATTAATTTCTTACAAATTAACATACTTCTGGATTGACTAGCCCATCTTCAATACACTTCTTTCCATGAAGTTTCCAATTAAAATTAATTTCTTATAAATTAAGAATAAAGTATGTCATAGAAATAAAACATAAGAATAAACACAACATTTATTTTAGAAAATTTGGTAGAAAAAAACAGTGAATAATAGATTTATTATTAGTCCTTGATCAAGCTAGGCCAAGACAACCACCTACTCACAAATTAAAACACTTGTTTCCATGAAATTTTCAAGCAATTTCGTACCAGATATCCTAGGGCATCGCCGAATTCTTCTCTGAAAGCTGCCAAACTCCCTCTCACACTTGGTATGAAGTTGCCATTTTTCAACTTTTTATACCCAACCTTCTTTCCGTCCGTGAAGTTTCGTCCAAATTCGCCCCCACACATTGGCAGCTTCTGCTCCATTCAATGCACACTTCTTTTCCACGAAGCTATGAACGAGTCATTTACATTTTTTCCACGAAATGTTATCAATAAGCAATTGCCTAGAAGTGCAGAGGAATCTTAAGTAATATAATACTTCTTTCCATAAAGTTTTACATAAAATAAAAATATATTATTTTACTGATATTTGTTTTCACTTTATCATTTACATTTTTTCCACGAATGGTTATCAATAAGCAATTGCCTAGAAAGTGCAGAGGAATGTTAAGTAATATAATACTTCTTTTCCACGAAATGTTATCAATAAGCAATTGCGTCGAAAGTGTAGAGGAATCTTAAGTAATACTTCTTTCCATAAAGTTTCTTGGTAATTCCTTACAAATTAAGATACTTCTTTCCATGTAGTTTTTGTACAAATTAAGATACTTCTTTCCATGTAGTTTTGTACAAATTTCCCGGGGCATCGCCGAATTCTTCTCAAGCAGCTGGCAAACTCCGTCACATTTGGTATGGAGTTGCCAAAAAAGGTATTTATATTTTTCAACTTTTTATACCCACACTTCTTTCCGTCCGTGATGTTTTGTCCAAATTCACCCGCACACAGCATATTGGTTTTGTACATTGGCACTTTCTGTTCTATTCAATGCACATTTCTTTTTCACTAAGCTTTTTTTTTCTATAGAAAAATTCAATTTACTATTAACATGTGAAATAGTAAATATGTCCAACTGTCATATGAGTACATAGGCAACAAACCCTGTCACTAAAAAGACCAGGGAAAAATTGTCATATAAATATATAAGCAACAAACCCTGTCAATAGAAAGACCAAAAAAAAACTATCATATAAACAACAAAGTATCAATAACTAATTCAGATAAGTCTCTAAAAAACAGTGCCACAAGACACTCAAGTATCCAATAAGCAAACAGAAAAACATCCTATAGATAAACAGCATTATAAGCCTCAGCAGCTAACAAGTAATAAGTATCGAGACCAGCTGGCCGAGTAAACCATGGCCCATCCAATGCCAATGACGACAGAAGAGTAACGGTCATTCTTTTCCACGAAGCTATGAACTAGTCATTTACAGTTTTTTCCACGAATGCTTATTGATAACATTTCGTGGAAAAAATGTAAATGATAAAGTGAAAACAAATATCAGTAAAATAATATATTTTTACTTTATGTACGTGTATTTTGATATTACTAAAATATAATTTTGATATTTTAAAACCTTAAAAAATATCACTTTAACAATATTTTACTTAACATAGTAACATTAAAAGATGATTTTTAAAATATTTTAAAATATTTTACTTAAAATAGTAACATTAAAAGATGATTTTAAAATTATTTGTTATAATGACTTTTTTACAACAAAAAAATTAATGTTTTTTTTTAAGTTTTGTTTTGTAAATTTATTTATAATAATAACAAAATCTTTAATTATGAAATGTTTGGTTGGAACATTAATATTTCAAACTTTTTAATTATGAAATGTTTTGTTGGAATATTAATATTTTTAGTTTTAATAATATTTTTATTACTAATATTGATAATATACATATTTAAAACAATGAATGATTAGTACAGAGATTAATACTTAATAGTATGAAATTTGTAAATAATTTCATTAACTTATACTCTTGCAAAACAATTTTCATTAGCTTTAGTGTTCTATGTGTATCATAATATAAATTACAATTAAAAACCTCTATTCAATCAAGCAATAGAGATAGACTCATGTTTGTGTGTCTTGAAACTTATTTATAGACACTGCATAGATTCTAGCTAGAATAGTAACAATGTCATGCATAAGTAGTTTTTCCTTTCTTTTTCTAGGTTTACATGTAACTAAATTGGTTATAAAATTTTATAACATCATGAATATTTTAAAAATAATATTATGAACATTTAAAAAATAATGTATGACATTTTGATAAAATATGATTATCTTTATATATGTTTAAAATGAGTATAAATTATAGTTCCAAATGAATTCTTCATAGGTTTCCATCAAACACTTTAGGACTAAATAAAAATGGTATCAAGAATAATTTTTAAAGCATAATAAGAGTTCTTAAGTACTACTCAAATAAATAAATAAAATTACTCAAATAATAAAAAACTACATAGTAAGATTTTTGAAAGTGCCTTCTCATTATTTGAATAGTTTTTCTATTTAGAATTCTTTCTTTTCAACTTTATAATTAAAAATGTCAATAATGTTTGTAGATCACATGAAAGTTTGTAGTGATTATTTCACTATTTATATTTTATAATGAAATAATCAACTTATATAAATTTAAAATTAATTAAATATATTTTGTTATTAAAAAGTTATATATTATTTTTATTCAAAATTTAAAATTAATTATATATAGTTGGATATTGAATATTATATATTATTTTTATTTATAGTTGTTTATATTTTTAAATTTAAATAAACATTATGGATTTAGAACTTTGACTTAATTGAATATCTTTCCAAATTTATATTTATTCGCTTGCCTTTTACCATTGTTACTCGATTTTACTTGCATTTGAAGAGGACACCGACAAAGGATTCACATTTAATTTCTCAATAAACTATTTACACTTTTGTTGGTGGATTGTAGTTATTCGGTATTGTTGAAATGGATTGCAAATTCATAACATATATAATATACATTTTAAAGTTGATGAAAAACTTGGAAGGTAGTGTAATAGAACCATGGATATTGATGAACATACACTCACTCAAAATGATCTTCATATTAACTATTAATGTCTGGCTCTTTTTAGCGAAGTATATGAAGGGACACAAATTATGTCCTTTAATGATCGGGCATAAATATACCAGGGAATATGCAAATAGAAAACATACACATCGATATGAGATATCTCATTAAAAACGATTAAAGATGCTCAACGTTGAGGAGATCCAAGGTAATCCCATGAACGCAGTGAAAACATACAGAAGTGTGAGATAATAAAGAAATAAATAGATGGGCTAGGATATCTAGCATTTTTCACTCACATTGAGTGCAGGTACATATAATCTCTCAGCACTTTTGAACATTGGCAGCTTTTGGGAAAAAGGACACACCAACACCCTTATCACCCTTCGAATGTAGTACACTCTGTTTGAAACTCATCCCTTTTCAACGAGCTAGTTCATATGCTTTTCAATCATTTTCTATCTATGCTTTGATATTCAATATGAGCAATTACTTGACAAATATTCATATTTGCACAATTATGATGGTTTCTAGTAGTAAATTGGGAAAGAAATTGTTCATGTAAAATAATCGTTGGCGCTCATCCATGGATTCTGAATGAAAGAAATGCCATTGTAGCTCTAGAAATACGAACAATGGCATACAAAGAGAATGTTGTGTGTGTGGCAATGTTGAAATTCAGGAACAATTATATTCATATATCTATATATAGAGAGAGCAGTTGATGATGCAACCAAGATTGACCAAGGATCAACACATCTCCATGTTAAAAGCTTCAGTCCATTTATTTTTTCTTGATGAGTAGAACAATTTGGGTGATCATGGTTATCATAATGGAAAACCTTGTTTGAATATCCAAGACAAAGTCTCGAAGAGCCTCTAACTGTTTAAAATGAAATGTGCTAAGGTACAGAACAAGGGGCTGAAGAAATCCCCAGCTAGGTAGCCAAAAGGACCTACCAAAAATGTACAATAATGCAACTTAAATGGATGAAACCTTGCAAGTTTGATAGGGATCCTCAAACTAAGTGTGTAGAAAGGATTAAAAATATTTGATTGATTACATGGATTCTCTTCCTGAACTCAACTACCACCTCGAGGATTCATGCAAGAGCCTCATGCTCCACAATTAGATGGCCAAGTTGCATCTAGAGATTACTGAAAAAGAAATCACATCTAAAGCCTAAGAAAAAATAGCTTTTATTGGTTCAAGGGCCCAGGGCCTAGTACAAATCTATTTTTTTAATTAAAAGAAGGATCTATGCAAAGCTTAACTTTTTCTAATTTAAAATTTAACAAATTTAAATTAATTTTTGATGCAAGAAAATATAAAGTAAATAACTTTTTTAAATAATATTTGAAATTCCCAATAGATATAAAATAATAACCATATTTGCTAACTAAAAATGGTTCTAAATAATATTCGGAATTCAGAATTCCCCATAGATATAAAACAACAACCATATTTGCTAATTAAAAATGAATATTTTTTTTTAAATAATAATCATATTTATCATATTTCCTTTACTTATAATTCCATTTAAAATCAATACACTAATATTTTAGCCTTGGTTATATCATTAAAGATAGCCTAGCAAACAAATCTTTCCCCATTCCAATTTGGTATGGAGTCAATTTCATTCCATTGAATCTTTGCTTGGATGGATTCTGCATGACATCCCTGAGCCATTTATGGGGTAGGATGTCATCATTTCCATTTTCTAATTCTACCATGAGAAGAATGATCAAATCATCTTACATGAATTGATGCATAGTTGAAATTATATCCACTTGATTTCTTTGAAAAGACCAAAACCGCATAACAACATATTAATTCACAGTTATAAAAATAGTTTCCTTAATTCACAATTATGGAAATAGATTATTTTAACCGACATGAGAGTTATTAACAAAAATGCAGACACAATGCCTTTCATTTCATGCAAAGATCAATGCCTCATTGGTGCAAAGGGTGAATCCACGAATGTGGTTCACCATTTTTGGCGGATTGCAAGGGGGAAATTCGTTTTTCGGACCCTCGATCAAGGTAATTTCAAGCCCTCAATCGAGGTTTTATATGCTCGATCGTGGGTTTAAAAATACCTCAATCGAGGGATTTAACATACCTCGATCGAGGATGTTTTAAACCCTCGATTGAGGGTCTAACCAAACCCTCGATCGAGCCAAACCTCGACAGAGGGTTTGTTCGATCCATAAAAAAAAAAAAACAGGGTCCGGGCGGTTGTGCAGCGGGTTGACAGACCCTCGATCGAGCAAACCCTCGATCGAGGGAATGCGACAGAGAAAAAAAATAAAACAGGGCTCGACCAGCCCTATTTTCGTGCAGTGGCTTGACAAACACAAAGCTACAGCGACCGGGGACCTCGACCGAGCACCTGCCCGACGCCACCTCCCCACATTGATGCCACCTCCCCACAGCAACGCCATCATGTCATCTATTCCACCAGGTGGGTAGAAATCTACCATTTGTTTTGTTATTTAAAAAATATATATATTTCATATTTTATGTATAAATTTGTGTTTTTTATCAAATCTAAGTTTAATTTGGTTTTCTAGAAATAGTTAGGATGTAGGCATTGAAACTAAACTGCCATTGAAACCGAAAACAACCATTGAAACCAAACTTATCGAAAAAAAAACCATTTAATTTAACTAAAACAAAAACCTATTTCAAACCAAAACAAAAACCCATTTCAAACCAAAACAAAAACCAAATTTGAAATAAATTTAGGGTTTTAGATATTTGTCAGTTATTTGTTTAAATTATTTAATTTATTTTTGTTTTTATATCAACCGATAGCATTTCACCCCATAAATGCTACCGGTTTTATTTTAAAATGTGATTTTACAGGCAGAAGTGCTGCCCATTTTTTTTCAATCCTCCAAGAACGCCAAGAGGATTGAAAAAAAAAACCATTTGAACCTAAAACAGAAAACCATTTCAAAACAAAAACCAAAACTATTTTAAATTTGAAATACTTTTAGGATTTTAAATTTATTTTGCATTTATTTGTTTAAAAATTATTTGGTATGTGAATTTGCAAGCAGAAATGTTGCCAATTTTTTTTCTATCCTCCGAGAATGCCAAAAAGATTGAAAAAAAAATCATATATTAATATTAATATTATAATATAAAAAATTAAAAAATGAATATTAATAATATATATAATCATATATTATTTATTAATTTTTACTTAATTTATTTTAAAAAAATAATATTTAATATTAATAATATAATATAAAAAATTAAAAAATGAATATTAATAATATATAATCATATATTATTAATCATAACCATAACCATAACTAACTTGCCAAATTGTCCTAAATAGGATCCCCTCTTAGGCCATGAAAAATATGTCCACAATGTGAGCATCAATGAAGATAAATTGGCCTGGAACCATAATGGATAGCTTGGAAAAATTCCCAACATCAAGTGGCCTAACGTCATTAGATGATGTCTCTGAATGATATAAGCCACTACAAATACATTTTGCTGGACTAGACTACATGTGTTTGGATTAGATTTTTCTACCATCTTTGTGGAATACAAACTACAATTCAACAATAAAAACACCTTTTTAAAAATATGGACATTTCTAAAATGTAAAAATTATAAAAATGGCTAGACAAATAAAACTTACGGAAATGCTCTTTGGAAATTGGCAATGGATGACCATAGGTCCTCTTAGAACAAGCTCATATTACCTAGCATTACTTTGTCAACCTTATTATTTATAAGGAAAATACAATGAAAGAATATTATTTTATTTCTATCTTTAAGTCCCTTGACCATAGCTTTATGATTGTTATTAAAAAATATTGGGACTAGTGGTCAAAGAGGGATACATGGATTTCTCAAAGAGGGATACATTCGTGGATTCACCATACAATCAATAGCAATTCAATAGCAAATGATCGCAACACATGTTGAATGGATTCTAATTGCATATTTTATTTTTTGGATATTTTTTGTCTCCAAAAGAACATTGCCACTTCTATTCAAATCGAGAATGGAAATTACATTGCTAAGACATTGTTGCACTTTTGGATTCAAAACTAGAGTTTACTTGTACACTTGTACCCTATTATTTGTCTGAAATTTGAACCCTCAAAATAATATTCCACCAATCACTAATTTTCATTATTTAACATTCTTTTATGTTATCAACAAAATGACTCGTAACACTTTTGGAACTTTGTTTGAATAATTCTAGAAAGATTTTATGTAACGTTTGTAAATGTATTGTGTTTTATTTTGAAACTAAGAAAAGTTGTGATATTTTTAATTGGATTATGATTAATGTCATCATCATTTATCATTAAATTTATTGTGAAATTGTTAATTTTTTTGTCATTGAATGCATCATTGGAGTTTAGTGTGTCCCAAAAAACACTATGTTATACCTATATGTTTATGAATGCAATGGAATTGAATATGGCCCCAAAAAATTGTGGACGGGCATATATCAAACAACATTTTTTCAAGGTAGACACTTGTAAGGCCATGCTCTATCTCTCCAACAAGTATGCATTATTTATAAGCCTATAGGTGCATGGTGGTATTGTGCACATTTAATCTATGGTTCTCACCCTTATGTTGATGAAATTTGAGTTGAACTTATGCAATATCCTTTGGTACTTGGATATCTTCTTTATAGAGTATTTTTGGCTAATCTAATTCAACTTTGCCTAAAAAGTGGCATGTATATATTTTTCAGATGTAGCAACCATAGTGATAAGTCGAGAGTCATTTGCAAGGGAGTTGTGTCCATGTGGCTAAGGATAGAGAGACCAAGACTTGGTGATGGAGACCTATTGTGACAAGATCATATATGTTAGCTTATTGTACACATATTTGATTTATTAATATAGATTCATGCAAATTTGTTTATTAAGACTAATACTTGGTTGCAAATTACTTAACCCTAAAATGATTTAGCTCTAGAGGAAAACTATGAGAGTTGAGCAATGTTTTTTCAATCTAAGGTCCCTATGCAAGGACAAGTGATTAAGTCATAACAAATATGATGTTATTTCCCATGTAATGAGCATCCTCATAAACCATGTATGAAATTGAAACTCCCAATCCCTGGTTTTGTAGTAAACTAGAGCACTTGTTTCATCATTAATAAGTCTAGCATACCTAAGAAGTACAATCATTGATACTAGATATTTTTTATTTGCATTAATAAGTCTAGCATACCTAAGAAGTACAACCATGTATGAAGTAATAGATATTTTTTATTTGCATTGCATTGGTGTTAAATGTTGGGAATTTGTTTTATAAAATCTCACGATCCATTCATTACTAGTCAAGCTAATTTGTCTCATTAATATATTTTCAAATAATAATAATTTCTTTGTTATTATTTTGCAATGTAATAAACTATATAATGGGTTGTACTTCTCACGTGATCATTTCAGAGCATTTAGAATTTCATCCTGACTGACCATATTGTCATATGTAAATTCCTATCGAGTACATGTGTTCTTTTGGAAATGTTGATCTATTGAATGTTATTAGCTTATTAATTGAGTTTGGAGTTTATTTCCTACACACTGGCCTTGCTTGTTCGTGACCCTAATGTCCCAAATGACGTGTGCACCAATCAACTACTTCAATGGAGCATTTGAGTCGGGTTGCACCATGACTCATCTGGTACCTCCGAAGTGCTCGTTTCACACATGCACCTGCGCCATCATGTTCACCCTTCCCATGCCCTGTCTCAAAAAAGCTCCAGGTGTGTCGGATTCCCGTCTGTTTGTGCAGGTGACTCAACCAATAAAATGAGCATGCCGATTTGAATTGCCCTGCACACCCATCTGACCAAATGCAGTGTTCAGTAAATGATACGCCTCTCTTCTTGAATGAATCATAAATCAACCCAAAGCAATGTTGAACGAACAATGTGTCATGCTCACGATCATCACTAACATAAAAATGGTACTCCTTGATCACTTCACGTGACTGGGGAGTGCTATCCCTACCATCAATGTTTTCCTGAGCATGTCTGTACAACAAATGTACGAAGATAGACACCTGGTCAGAGTGATAGTACTCACTCTGTATCTCTCTCTGAGGAGCAAAGGTGTAGTTCTCCGCAAATTCTACCACTAATAAGATTGTGCCCGGCTCAAATACCTCATGGGAATGTTTGAATTCTGAAGATTTCCACCTAGACCTATGGGAGTGCTTTATGTATTTATAAATCTGACTTTGAAACTTCTCCATGAAATCTGAAACAGGAATCTCATCATCGAGCAATTCGATCCTCTTGGATGGCACAGATGAAGAAGGTGTTGGATTCATGGTGACGTACTCGTACCTCTTCCAAACGGTGATATCTGGCAATCCACAGTGTGTTGGATCGATAGGAAAGTTCCTATAGAACAATGTCAAATCACTGCATTCATGGCATTTTATCCCACCTACACACCTCTTATTGAAAAACACGTGTTCAGGATTCCTGTTGGATAGTATCATACAAATAAAATCTCACACTGTGTGAGGAGCTAGTACACCGTTCCAGTGCCTTTTGCAAAAATCCAGAAATGTGTCATAGTATAGTTGAAATTCAACGTGGTACCGACAGCAACAAGTGTCGCGAATCGTATTCGGCCTAATATACCACGGGTTCAATTTGTTGAACATGCTAAATTATATTTGAACACCAGGATTGGTTTCTTGGAATTCCTCGTAAAGTGCAACTCCCGTCATCTCCATCACATGCTTACAGTGATCCTGATAAATGACTCTGGATAAACGTTGTTGTAGGACATGCTTTCGATCTGGAATAGCACGAGAATGACTATCCCAAAATTCTCTCACCTTCTCTCTAATGCCTGCTTCCATCCTATCTCGATAGGGTTCCCTACAAATAAGAGACCAACAAGCAGCTTCATCACGTTCATCTATCCGGACCCTGAATTTAGTATATTTGAGCAATGTTCTTTTTGAAACATTGAGCAATGATGCCATTGTTGATACCATTCGATTTCTTGAGGTGCTTTGTGCCACAACAGCCGTTGTAATTGCCTTATGAGGAGCTCGGGTATCATTGTTTTTTTATTTTCCAAATGAAAATAATGCAGTTCTTACATTTTCTATTGCATTCTGGCATGTCTTTTTTGTTTTAACATCTTGAAAACTCAACAACTTTGTGGCACGTTTCAATTTTCTGTGTTTTATCACCCCATGTAGGATTTGAGCTTGTGCCATCATTAAATGTTGTTCAAAATATGACTTGATTATGTTATTGACATGCTCTCTAACTCTCCGACCAGGGATCGAGTTCCCAATCTCTTCTTGTGCAGAAACAACTGCACAATCCTCTAGAAAATTTCCACCCCTTCCAACCCCACTACAACTCCCAATTATATTTTCAATGTGAGAGGGAAAGGTGTCATGTGATGGCTGATCAGGATCATGAGGGGGCACAGGGTCATGTGATTCTTGATCACCATGATGTGATGTCTGACCATAATCTCTCCCAGCGTAACATGTAAATTAACAAACTGAAAATTGGTTACTTAATAGTTGTGCATTGAACTTTAAAATAGCTAGTAACTTGAAATTTGATGTGGAAATTGAAAAATTGAAAAATTGAAAATTGCATGTGAATTGAATTTTCCAACTAATACATTTAGCTTGAGAATTGTTCTAAGTAAAAATCGAAATTGCTAGTAACTTGAAATTTCAAATTGCTCAAGTGATACGAACCGTTACACCAAAACCCCGAGGTGTTAGTGAAGGCCTCCCACTAGGGTCTTAACATCTCACCAGGCTCCACAGTCCAGACTCTGGGCTGGATGTGTGCTCGTACAGTAGCATCCCCTCTGCATCGTAAGAGCCCCGGACGAACACTGCAATGCCGGCGTTGGATCTGAAACGGCGCAGAAGTGATCGACAACAGTTCAGCTGAAAATAGATATGGACCCCAGGTAAGTTCGGCTTCCTAACAGTTCAGGTGTTTCACTCGGCCACCAATTTTGTCTGATGGCTTGTGTATTGGGGCAGTACCCCTCACTCCATAGCTCAAGTAAAACTGATAACCGCTTGGCCACAAACGACACCTCTCAATGGGCCAGCTACTTTGGGGTTTCTGTGGTACTCCTAACAATGAGTTTTAGGGCTTACGCCCAAGTACTTCCCACAGTTAAGCGGACATGAATTATTCCTAGATCCGAACTTGCAACAGATGCAAAATTGGTAGTAACTTGTACATTTAACTTTAAAATTGCTAGTAACTTGAAAATCAACTATATATATTTAAGTCAAGATAATTATTAATAACTTGATAAAAATTATTGTGGGCATAAAAATTAATAGCATTTACAATCATCACATTATATAATTGTAGGCAAATTTTCTTTATGCAATTTATGTCCATTTTACTTTTACATTACAAGAAAAATAATATTTTAACTTTATGGTATAATTTATAAATAAATAAATATTTAAAATGCAAGTTGCAAATCACCATGCAAAGAATAAATGATTACAACACTTCTATCCTAGAATTTCAAGGACAACATCATGCATCCCATGTTGTATATACGTGAAATAAAAATTTGAGATTGATTTTCTACCCATCATAACATACCTATTATACTCTAAATGTGGGGAAAACAACATTGATTTAGAGATGAATACGATATTTAATTAAAAACATTGTAGTGATATGATTGAGGGGAAATTCATAATTTTTAATGCAAAATAACATTTTCATTAGTTGATGATTTTGCAATTTCACCAATAGACATTTAAATGGAAATTGTAATTTTATTATAAATTGCAATTTAATGATTTTTTATCAATAATGCTTCGCATATCAATGCAAGGTTGCAAACATTGCAAATTTAATTATTTCCTATTTGTCCTAACAAAATATATGGTTCTACTCATTAATATTATCATGGTAATATGTCATATTATGCAAATAAAAATATATGTAATAAATGAAATTTTTTTTAAAGTAAACATTATAATTAAATAGCTATTTGAACATTCATTTGTATTCAAATATTCATTACTATGAAAATATTGTCAGCCACCATAACTATGAAAATATTCATTCATTTGTTTTCAAATTGAATAAATTCTAACTAATACATAACTATCAAACATGTAAATTTCATAATATTCATTCATTTGTTTTGAAATCGAATTTTCTAACAAAACAAGAATTGAAATTACATTTAACTTGAAATTGTTAGTAACTTAAAAAATTGTAATTAGTTAAATATGTACAATTTAACTTGAAAATATTGTGTCTAAGTGTACATTTAATTTGAAATTTATTTTAATAACATTGAAAATTGTTAATAAAGTTTAGAAATTTCAAAATAGTTAATATGTACATACATTTTAACTTGAAAATAGAATCTAAGTGTACATTTCATTTGAAAATTGTTGGACAATAAAATTGAAAAATGTTAGCAAACTTTGAAATAATTTGAAAATTGTTTTAAAGCAACTTTGAAGCATAATTTGAAAATTGTTAGCAACTTTGAAATAATTTGAAAATAGGTAAAAATATGTTCATATCTTAACATGAAAATCGAATATAAATTTACATGTTTCATTTGAAAATTGCTCTAATTTAACTTTGGTTTAAAGTCACTTGAAAATTGTTCATTTAACATAAAAATTGTTGCAAACTTTGAAATTTAAATAACAAATTGATGAAATAAATAAGAATATAATTACAAATAAATATGAAACAAATTAAATTATGAAATTTAGTTAGATTTATTGGAAAATTGTTACTAATTTTGTAAATTATGTAGCATGATATTTAAATTATGATAGCATGTAATTCAATAATTTACCTTGGTTGTCCTCCATTGGAATTTGTTGCACCAAATGTCCATCTTCTTGGTCTCTCAACCTTGCTCTTTGTTGTTTCATTCGTTCTCTATTGTACTCACGTTCTTCATTGGCATTTTGTTGTCTAGCATGTTTTCTTTGTCTTTTTTTTTTATTCTCCATCAATCTACAATGAAAACAAACATTTTTTTTTCAAAATGTTATAAGAAACAACAATGTGTTAGTATGAGATCTTGAAATATGCCTACAAAGAAATCTTACATGAATCAATCTACAATGAAAACAAACAATTTTTTTTTCAAATTATTATAACAAACAACAAAATGTTAGTATGAAATCTTGAATTATGCCTCCAAAGATATCTTACATGTCTAATGAGGTCTAATTCAGCAATATGAAAATGACAAATCTCTAATTCAACAAGATCAAATTGATAAATCTCTAATGGAAAAAAAAAAAACTAGAAATGAGGTAAATTGTTTTTTGTGAATCCTTGTTTGTTAGTTATATACAGGTTCGTTGTTGTTTTTCGGAGGAAAGGGTAGTTGGAAACATTAATTGTTGCCAACTCCTTTCGTTGTTTCGCCTCGGTTGCTTTATATATTTTTTTTACACAGACAAACCCTCGATCGAGCAAATACCTCGATCGAGGGTTTAATAACACCTCGATCGAGGTATTGTTAAACCCTCGATTGAGGTTCTATTAAGCCCTAGATCGAGGTATTTAAAAAAGCTCGATCGAGCAAATAGCTCGATCGAGGACTTAAAATACAGGCCGAAATCCTCTTTCTCAGCAGAATGGAATGTTTGTCTGCCTTCCACAGAGTTAAACTATGTCATTGAATGCTCATTAATGAATGGACTTGATACCATTGGATTCATCAACAAATCTTCTATCCAGATACATAAAATTTATGAATTTTTATATTCATATGTCTTTTGTTTTTAAATTTCTACTAACGCTTGCCCTAAAAAACCATGCCGACAATTTCGATTGAACTCAAAGATAAATCCACAACATTAAAAATACACATCCAAAAATTTTGAAAAAACACACAAGCCCCAGATAAACGCGTCCTCTTTAAAAGGGTATTTTTAGTTTTGCAAATTTTGTAAAAAATCAAAAGATTTCATGCACGCACACACATGTGTGCAAAATGCGACTTAAATATTCATTGGTAAGTTTCAAAAAATAATAATAAATACACTTTTTTGAGAAAAATTAAAAGAAAAATATGCAAGCCCTAGTGCATTATGTCTAGATCATGTTCACATATTTCATTTTTAAAATTATTACTTTAACATTAAATTATTGTGCATGCACACAGACTACTTGTTAATTGCTCTTCAAATTTTTAAGTACACATGTTTCATTAAATGAAAATTCGACACGATATATGGCATTGGTATATTTTGGAAAAAATATCATTGGAAAGCCAACATAATTCTCTACATTTTATTTTTCAACCGCATGTCAAAATTCATGTGGCAAGTATGAGTTTCGAGGGCTTCAATTTAATATAGGGGTAAAATTTCTGTTTTTCACCGTCATATTTGGCCAAAGAGAGTTACCCATCTTCATGGAATCACCCCAAAGTCATGTGGACATTTGTGTTAACAATTGTCTCCATTCTATATAACTATACAACGGCTTGATAGTGGTCAAATCATTTTATCACAAAGTCATTACAGTGTACATTTTTCATTCATTTATGATAGTATATTTTCTTAAATTACAAGTATTTACTACCATAACTTTGTTAATGTAGTGTGAATCAGCCAACAAGAATTTCCTTCTCTACGGATGATGCAGAAGAATTTGTGAAGAAAACTTGCTCTGTTATCAATAAATGCCACAAGATTTGGATTCGGATTTAAATGAACTGACCCCATCCGCGTTTCTGCAACTTCTGCTTAGATGGAAAGCAAACACCGAATTAGTATATCTCTTATCGTATTTTTGGCATATCTCCTTATTGGTTTACCCAAATTTCAAATTTGGGTACTTGTTGGATGCATAATTTAATTCTACATCCAATGCATATCCACATGGAATACTTTTGTGTTGATGTATATGTAACTTCAAAATGTATTTCACGTATATGTATATTGTATTCCTATAGAGATGTTATTATTCCTCTATACGGAAGTGGTTGTATTTCTATAGAGATGTTATTATTCCTCTATACGGAAGTGTCGTCATTTATATTGTAAGTGTCGTAACTTATACTTGATGGGTTATTAGACCACCTTGTTGGGGTCGGCCCTATATAAGTCATGTGGGTCAAAGGGTTATTAGACCACCCTATTGGGGGTAGGCCATGTGGGTCAAAGGGTTATTAGACCACCCTAGTGGGGGTCATCCCAGTCAGCATTATGTTAAGTGGTTAAGTTGAGGCCGACCTAGTTGAGTAAAGATCAAGTCAAGTTAGTGTATAAATAGAGAGTGTGTCTCTCTCATTTTATACATTTCTATTCTCTCATTCACACTTTGGAGAGTGCCACACTTGTGGAGGAGGAGGCTCTGCTTCTAGGAGAAGACTATCTCTTGTATTCCGGTTGTATCATTGCTCTATCTATCTCTGAGGAAGTTATTGGGGTTTTTCACCTTTATGGTTTTCCACAAGTAAACTCTGTGTCTCTTGTGTGCTTGCATTATTGTGTCCATAATTGATATGTTGTAGATTTGTTGTACATGTTGTTCTCTCAGTTAAGATCCTAGATCAGCTTGAAGTAAATTCTGAAAATTTAACATGGTATCAGAGCTAGCCTGAAAGAAGGCATGATATGGCATGTATGACACTTGCTGCACTTACGATGCTAGGGATTGATATAGCAAAAACCAGTCATTGTATAACTTTTGCTATAAATCCATTTTGGCTAAGTTTTCGGATCTGAAACTTTTACAGGTCGAAGATAAGATCCCCATGTACCTTGTGTCCAAAGGACAACTTCTAATTCATTGTACTTTGTGATTTATGATCTGTGCAATATAGGGTTTCTGCCTCTTCCAGATCTCAGTCATAAACAGGTGACCTTGGAAAAAAGGTCATAGCATGCTAATCCAGGTATGTTTTTCCTATATCAAGCTAGAATCCTACCTTGTGTTAGGATCTTATATTGTTGTGTTGTTGATAATGATTATTCATGAAGTCATAGGTTTGAATAGTCATAGTTGTATGCATATTATGTTTCTTTCCATAATTGATGATATGACTAACCAGAAGAATCATGAAGGTATAGGTTTGAGTAATCACGGGTTTATGCATTGATGATTTAACTAATCAGAAGAGACCTATGATCAAATAAGAATATGCATGAGTAAAAGAAGACTTCCCTGAAACCTTGAATACTAATGTTTATTATCTGTGAATGATCATGACTATACATGTTTAAGATTATTGTGTTTTGATAGTATTAATATTATACTAATAAATGTGTGATTATGTATGAGACCTCAAGGATAACACAATGATGATAATAATAAGCATGCATAGTGATTAAGGATGGATATAAGTTCAAGGACAGGTAATCTAGGAAGCAAAGATCAAGAGGGAGCACAATCTAGTTGTTCCTGCATGAAAGCAAAGGAGCACACTTCAGTAGTTTCTGCAAGGATGCAGATATTCAGAGGGAGTTGACCACTTCTCTCAATCCACATCAGAATGGAGTTGCAAATATTCAGAGGGAGTCCACCCAGCAACCAAACAAAGATAAGTATTTGAATTGTCATTTCTTACATAATGTTATTCAATGATGTATATGCTTATGTTCCTAGAATTAGGTTGTGTATTATGCATATTAGAATAGTTTCATTGATGAACAATATACTACTAATATACATGGGTAAGTGGCCTATGGCACTGTACAACATTCCATTGCTACTTATCTAGAATGAAACCTCTTTGCTGACATGTTAGGAGTTGTGCACACTTTTAACAATGTTCTAGTAGAGATTGGAAGGCATCTAGAAAGTTACGGAATGTGGATAAATGTTGTATTGAAGCATTGGCTAAGATAATTGCATGACTGTATGACATATTTCTTTATGTGTAAGAATTTGTTCTGAAAACTATGAGATGTTTTATAATCATGCAATTTAACTTGTTGTGTAGGAAAGATCGTATACCATCACCTACAAAAGAAGGACTACAACATTTGTTCAAGCAACAATGTTAATTATTGAAGATATTGAAGTTCCCAAGATCTGGGAAGAATGCCATGATCGAGGAGTACCAGTCGATCATAAAGATGTTTGGGATGCAGTCCCAAGACCTAAAGGGGAGTCTGTAGTGACTTCCAAGAGAAGCTACAATATCAAGCATGCTGCAGGTGGTAGCATAGAGACTTTTGCTCCTATAGCCAGATACACTTCTATTAGATCAGTACTTGCTCCGGCTGCAGTGATGATAGAGAAGATACACCATATGGATTTCAAGACAGCCTTCTTGAATGGTGAAGTTGAAGAAGAAGTGTACGTGGAGCAGCCACTTGGTTCTGAGACACATGACAGGGAGTCATATATGTGCAGAACTTGGTATGGTAGGATAGACAGCTTTCTATCCAGTTTGGGCTTTACCAAGAGTAAAGCGGATTCCAACCTTCACGACAAGGTTGAGGAAGGAAATCCAGTGATAATACTATGTGGATGACCTATTTGTAACAGGTGAGGATAGATTGATTGCCGACATGCAGTGGAAGCTTGCTGCCGAGTTCGAGTTGAAGAAATTGGGAATGATGCACTATTTGTTTTTGGCATGGAGGTGTGGCAAAGTGCAAATGGAATCTTCCTTGGACAAGGGAAGTATGCAGTAGAGATCCTGAAGAGGTTCGGGATGGTGGATTGCAAGTCCATGGCCACACCTATGGCATCGAATTTGAAGCTTCTATGTGATGTTTCATCTGAGCCGGTTGATGTCTCTATGTATCGTGAGATGATTGGGTCCTTGATGTACCTAACAAACATGAGACCAGATATTTGCTTTGCGGTGAACACACTGAGCCAGTTCCTGATGGATCCGAGGAGTGTTCACCTAGTTGCTGTAAAGCATGTTCTGAGGTACCTTAAGGGTATAGTGGATTATGGGCTCAAGTATGAAGCGAATCAAAAGTTTAACCTGCAGGGTTATGTTGATTCAGATTGGGATGGCAGTGCTGCAGATAGGAAGAGCACATCTAGATGTTGCTTTAGTATGGGATCAGGAGTGATCTCTTGGTTCAGGAGGAAGCAGTCCTGCGTAGCACTGAGTATAGCTAAGGCAGAGTATGTTGCAACCTGTTCAGCTAGTTGTGAGACAGTATGGCTACGGTAGCTACTGTCTAATTTATTTGATCTCCCATTGGATGCTACTAGTATCTTCTGTGATAACCAGAGTTGTGTGAAGCTGTCTAAGAACCCAATGTTTCATGACAGGTCGAAACACATAGAGATCAAATATCACTATATCAGGGATATGGTGCAGAGAGGAGCTGTGAAGCTCCTATACATTGCGACGGATGAGCAAATTGCAGATGTGCTGATGAAGTCACTAGCCAGGGTGAAGTTCAAGTACTTCAGGGAGAGGCTTGGTGTTCTTCAGATTGATGACACTTCGAGGAAGAAGTGATGGACACATTTGCAGAAGCCATTCCAATCATGTTGGAAGGAGGAGCCTTCACATGGCTGTGGATGTAAGCGCTGGATGATGCTCCAGTTACTTCTCTGTATATGCATCAGGAGGATGTTGGATATGATCAGTTGGATCATTTATATGTATATGTATGTACGCATCATGTTGGATGTTGGATATGATCAGTTGGATCATTTATATGTATATGTATGTACACATCATGTTGGATGCTGGATATGATTAGTAGGATCATTTGTATATGCATCATGTTGGATGCTTGGACCATGTATCTGTATATGTATCAGGTGGATACTGTGTATGATCAGGTAGATCATGTATGTTGATATGTATCAAGTATGATCAGGTGGATCATGTTTTTGTATTTGTATCAGGTGGATACATTGTATGATCAGGTGGATCATGTATGATGATATGTATTAGGTAGATACTTGGTATGCATCAGGTAGATGCATTATATGATCAGGATGATCATGGATGACGAGCTTCAGGATGTTGCTCCGGATGACATGCAGCAGGATGTTGCAGTGATGATGATCAGGATGATGTATGGTGAGTATCAGGTTGATACTCTATGGCCGTGGATCAGGTTGTGTAGATAAGCATATAATAGTGCCCTGGGAGGTTTGCAGATTCTCTTGCTAGGTTTTGCCGCTGGCATATAATAGCTACCTGGGAGATTTGGAAAATGCTCTTTCAAGGTTTTGCTTTGGGAGGACATATAATAGTGCCCTGGGAGATCTGCAAATAGTCTTGCAAGGTTTTTCCGTTGGCATATAATAGCTCCCTGGGATATCTGACAGATGCTCTTTCGAGGTTTTGTCCTATGGCATATAATAACGCCCTGGGAGATCCGATAGGTTGAGCTGTGTGCGCGCAATAAGTCTTGGGATGGTCTTGCAAGGTTTTGCCATGACCACATGTAATATCGCCCTGGGAGATCCGATAGGTTGGGATGTGTTCCTATAGTAAGTCCTGGGATGCTCTTGCAAGGTTTTGTGGTGACCACATGTAATAGCACCCTGGGAGATCCGATAGGTTGAGCTGTGTGCTCGTAATCAGTCCTGGGATTCTATTTCGAGGTTTTGTGGTAGGGTCACATGTAATAGCTCCCTGGGAGATCTGATAGGTTGGGCTATGTGCCCATAATAAGTCCTGGGATGCTCTTGCAAGGTTTTATGATGCACGTAATAAGTCCTGAGGATTCCACAGTATGGCCAGTGATGACTAAGACCTGCAGGTGGTGGGCCTACATCCAATATGAAAAAGGAATGGCTCTGTAGAACTTCCTATGACAAGTAGATTCAGAGATTGATTGGGATAGTAGCAGCAGTGACGATGATGATGACTCGATGACGATTATCCAGTGACGATGATCCATAGAAGATGACTTGTGCTAGAAGACCTGTTTCAAGAAATACCTTCCTAGTTAAGAGGGAGTGTTGATGTATATGTAACTTCGAAATGTATTTCACATATATGTATATTGTATTCCTATAGAGATGTTATTATTCATCTATACAGAAGTGGTTGTATTCCTATAGAGATGTTATTATTCCTCTATACGGAAGTGTCGTCATTTATATTGTAAGTGTCATAACTTATACTTGATGGGTTATTAGACCACCTTGTTGGGGTCGGCCATGTGGGTCAAAGGGTTATTAGACCACCCTAGTGGGGGTCGGCCCAGTCAGCATTATGTTAAGTGGTTAAGTTGAGGCCGACCTAGTTGAGTAAAGTTCAAGTCAAGTTAGTGTATAAATATAGAGTGTGTCTCTCTCATTTTATACATTTCTATTCTCTCACTCACACTTTGGAGTGTGGCACACTTGTGGAGGAGGAGGCTCTGCTACTAGGAGAAGACTATCTCTTGTATTCTGGTTGTATCATTGCTTTATCTATCTCTGAGGAAGTTATTGGGGTTTTTCACCTTTATGGTTTTCCCCAATTAAACTCTGTGTCTCTTGTGTGCTTGCATTATTGTGTCCATGATTGATATGTTGTAGATTTCGTGTACATGTTGTTCTCTCAGTTAAGATCCTAGATCAGATTGAAGTAAATTCTGAAAATTTAACATTTTGAGGCACCCATGGTAGGAAAAATGAAAAATTCAATAAAAAATGTATTTTCATACATAATATGCTTTTTATTGAATTTTTTTTATTTCCATGTCGTGGGTGCCTCAAAATCATGCAATGTGGGTATGCATTGGATGCATATTTGAATTCCGCATCCAACGAATGCCCAAACTTGAAATTTGGATAAACCAATAAGAAGATATGTTGAAAATGCAATAAGAAAAAGTAGTTTTTTATTTTTCCATCCAATTTCTTTTTCAAATTTTACCCCCATGGTTGACATCACTATCTTGATCCTATTGGTTCTTATAAATTGAATTTTGGTGGTACATTTTTTGTTTTGAGGCTCATTTTTAACCTTGAAACTCCCCTAATGCCTTCACAAGGGCATTCAACTTGTCCCTACATTCCACCTATCCACCAGCAATTAAACACAATGTCACGTCCCCATCTTAACCCTATTGCATTAAAATGTAAATGATGTAATATTGTTATAAAATCATGGGGAGGAGCTCAATGCCAAGGCCCCGCCATCGATTTATTGATGCATATGGTTTGCATGCTATCCAGGCCCATTGGAATTTCAAACATCATGTAAATATGCATTTTAATAAAATACCCACAAATGGCTATGCAATGCAACAAGAAATGGGGGCATGATTTTACAAGGAATTGGGAGGGAAAACATTCAAACCCTTGATCCAATCAAGTCAAGCCAAGTGTCAATGAGAGAACCCATCAAACCCCCAACTACCCATGTTGACTTTTGTACCCAATCATTCATTCTCCCAAGAGTTGGTTGAGGTAGTTAATGCCTTGGGGAATGAGAAGTATGGCTGTCCAAATTCGAGTATGGGCAAGCCACCCTGCATGGAAAATCGTGTTTGGCTTCCTTGGCAAGAAAAGAGCCATGAATTTCTCCCCAAGTCATTACCCATCAACCAGTTTATCTCTCTCATGTTTTTGGAGCTCCCTGGGCATTTTCCTCCCTGGTTTTTTTGTGTTTTCCTTCATCTTTCAAGCTAGGAAGGACGTTTTTGTTTTGGTTACCAGTGGGGAAGAGAACAGATTGATTTGGGGTTTCAATGAGGCCATTTTGGCCATTTGAAACGCTCATAAACTGTGGTAGAAATCGGGTTTTCTCCCTGGGGATGAATTTCCCTTCCCACAGTTCGTTTTGGGTGAGCCACGATTTGGAGAAAACCCATGGAGCTTGTTTTGTAAATCCCATTGTTGGAAATGTGTATCCATGCCCAGTTTTTGAGTTGCTGTGTGTAATAATATGTTGGGTATGGGTTATGGGTATCTATTGCTTTAGCTTGAGCTTGAGTGCTAGCATCCAGAAATGAAGAGGGTTCAGATCTATCCTGATAAACCCAGTTGTGGACTCGTTGGGCTAAGATGAAATGATTACTTGGCTATGTATGAGCTTGAATGTCCCCTTTTCCTTATAGAAATCGTGCCCAGCTCGGGGGTGGTCTCTGAGTGCTGAAAGAATATAGACTGGGCAGAGACCTATGGTTGGGTGGAACGTTGCAACGACATAGCTAGTTGTTTGGGACAATTGCACAACGAAGATAAGTGTTTTTCCGTCTATGTATTTACTTCTGCAATGTTTAAATTGATGACTGTTTTGATATGTTGTATGCATATGATATGTGTGTGGATGAGTTTTAATTTCGTTGTCCATATTTGCTTAATTTGCATCTGCACACTTTTGAATTTATGTGTATGAATCTAATGAATGGGCTGAGTTTTAAGTAAAAGCCCCAGACATTGGTATCATGTTCCCTTCCTTGAATTGGGTTTGTGGGAGGGTACATGACAACAGAGGCCTGGATCTATCCTATTTGCTCCTGCATTTGGTGCATCTGCATGTGGATATCATTTTCTTCTCCCTTCTACTCCATGATGGCCCACCCTAACAGGGTTTTGAGGTGTCAATACAATGTAACCATTTTGGTATACTTGGTGTCACGGGTTTGTGAATACCCTATGACTTCCACGATATCACTCATTTCCTCTTGAATAGCTTCCATGGTGGGCATTCCTCTCATGTTCTGCCTAGTCCTCCATTCGCTCAATTTTTTCCTGTATGTACCCATAAATGGCCTTCTCATATTTTTTCTTGACAATGCAAACTTCCTGGATACCTTTGGGCATATGGGTAAGTCGCTTGTGTATGCGAATCATGTGGTTACCATGCACCATCACGAAAGCCAGGAGGAATTTTTTCAAATTGAAGGGAGCATTGTCTTTCCACCCAGGTGGGGAACCCAACTACTTGAACCAATCAAGAATATGCCAATACCAAATTCCATGAGATCTCCCCCCCACTCCCACAATCACAAGCCACTAAAGTCGACGAAAATTCAAACAGCCAAAGTGCAATCCCCAAAAGGTTCCAAGGGTCTGAGCCAGAATATCAAACCCCCATGCTATGTGTTTTTGTGTTGGAAAAATCTCAACCAGTACCCCATCCTAGAACAAACAGGACAAGAGTTATCAATATCACCCTCCAGGATTGGAGAGGACAACGCCTATGAAACTACTATTTGAAATAACATTCTTGTATGCTTAATGGAATGAGATCCTACCTGAACAATGATGGACAAAGTACCGAGAAAACATGCAATGATGCTTCTTGGACCAACAATCCATCCAATATAAGTTTCTTGATTAGGTTAATCATGATCATGGAATCTCCCTCAACAATGAGTTAGGAAAAGTATTCATTTTGTGCGATATGAAGACCATAAATCATGGCATGAAGCTCAAAAACATTGTTTTTGTTATGGCCTATGGTTCCTACATAGACATGAATTATGTTCCCCTGAGAATCCTTGAAGAGTCTTCCAAACCCAGTAGGACTGGGATTTTGGATTAGCAGCTCTATTAGAGGTAGCTTCCACCTACCAAGGCTAGATGTCTTACTCAATTTCTATTAATTCCATTCATAGTTTTAATGCAACCAAGGCCCCAATCTAACAGAATTTGTTGTTCCATCGTAGAACTTGCCTCTTCCTCTATTTCTTTAGGCAAGGTGTGGATGGTCTCCTAGATGTTATCTTTAATTTTTTCCAAACTTGACTTTCTTTCCAAGATTGGTATTTAAAAATTCTTTTGTTCCTCTCCTTTCAAGTTTACCACGTCATAATAAACCTAGTAAACAATTGCTAGGCCTGATTTAGAATAATTATTTTGAATATTGATTTCCTCCAGTTGGTAGTTGTGGCCCTGATGTCATCTCTATGTCGATCAATTTGTCAGCAAAGGGTGGCTCCTTTGTCCCATATTAATGTCCATATGAATTGACATTGGTTTAAAATATTTCTTAAAGATTTAGAATCTTCTTGGAAAGGGGTGCATTTAGAGGGCCCTTCAAATCCTCTACACATAAGTTGATCCTAGGTGATGGATTTTCCCCTTGTAACAAGCAATGGAAAGGTAGACACCTTATACCATAATTTCTATTTCCATATTTTCCCCTATATCCTTTCTCTTTCTTGATCCGTACTCTGGGTGAGAAGGATGTAGGCTTCCATGGAGAAAGAAACTCCCACTTCATTAATGACCCCATCATAAAATGTCTCGGCCATTATGAATGGGGGTTTTCCTTTGTTGGATATCCTTGATGAGTTATTCTCCATCGATATCCCTTAGGATATGTGGCCATTGATCTAAGGGTTTCCAGCACCACTATCTGTCGAAATGGTTTCCTTGGCTCCAAAAATGTTTTACCAATGAGTGATTTTGCTTGCTTAAGAGAACCCTATAGGAATCACACTGATATTGGTCATTAAGTTTTGGATTCTGATTCTAAGCATCCTCCTAGAAAAGAGTTGAATTGCCATCTCTGATTTCTCATAAACAATGCTCTTGTATGAGATTAGGATTTTTCTAAGTTGAATTCCAAATAGAAGATCCTTTGTGATGCCCATCCATTCTAACTAGGGTATGTTCTACAATTCTTAGGTCGTATTTCACTTGCCAAACCTTGCTCCAAAGGTTTGATCCCCATTTTATCTACCTCCACTAGGTTTTGCATCATAGGGATTCACATTCAATTTTAGGATTCCTAATTCCCAAACCCCCCAATTTTTTTGTCCTGCAGATGACCGACCATGCCACAATGGCCCACTTTCTTATAGAATTGGTGCCACCCCATAAGAAGGTGTGATGAATCTTGTGAATGGCCTTTAATATGTATTTTGGAATAGAAAGGACTGAGAAGAGATATATGGGCATACTGTGTAGAACTGATTTTAAGAGAACTAATCTTGCTGCAAGGTTAAGGGATCAGGAAGTCCAATTGGATTTTTTTTTTCCATTTTCCCCATTAGGTTTTCCCAGGACTAATGTCTAAAAGCATTGGAAATTAAGGGTGCCCAAGGTATTTAGATTGAATGGATCTCCTTTGAAATTCTAAAATTTGGGAGATGTTGATTTGAAAAACCAAATAAGTATTAAAAAAAAAAGATTTCAGATTTACTAAGGTTTATAGAAGTACCTAAAGCTTGTTGAAAATCATGGAGAACTGATTGAATGGATTTTTCCTCTTTAACCATAGGGATGCCCATTAGCATAGTGTCATCAACGAATAGAAGGTGGGATGAGATCAAATCATTCCCATGAATCTGAATACCTGTAATTTGAGCATCATCCATAGCCTCCTTTAAGGAGTGGCCTAAACTTTTGGACATTAGAATAAACAGAAACGACGAGAGAGGGTTTCCTTTCCTGATGCCCCGAGAGGGAGAGAAATTTTGAGAGGTTGAGCCATTATGTAGAATGGAAAATAAAGATGAGGAGGTTAAATCCATAACCCAATTGGTCCATCGTTTAGAGAAGCCAAAAGCTCAGAGAACTTGGTAAATATATTGCTCGTTGATTTTATCGAAAGCTTTGGACATGTCAAGCTTAATCATCATCCCTTCTTTCTTAGAGATCTTTATAGAATGGATAGTTTCTTGAGCTAGAATGATTCCATCCAAAATTTGATGACCTTCCACATATCCACTTTTCTCTTCCGATATAAGAGAGGGCAGGAGATGTTTTAGGATGTTGGTTATGAATTTGGTGATGATTTTATAGATGACATTGCAAAGGGAAATGAGACAAAATTTACATGGTTCATTGGTTCCATTCTCTTTAGGAATAAGGGTCAGAAAGGTTGAGATAAATGTTGGGATTATGTCCAATCAACTTTGATATTATTTCTTTATTACTGGATAGCAGGAGTGGAAGAAATCCATAGTGAAGTTGTTCGACCTAGGGGACTTACTAAAAGACACTTCCATGGTGGCCCATTCTACTTCTCCCATAATGATTTCTCAGAATAAGCTATGATTTTATTCCTTTGTGACAATGCAAGGTATATACCTTGTTGTTTTGGAGATCATTTCCACTCTATTCCCATTAGGCTCCTTAAGAGGATCAATATAGAGGTTGATGAAATTCTATTCAATATCCACATGGTTTGTAAGAACATTATCTTGCTCATCAATGGTGGAGGTCATTATATTGTTGTTCCTATGTTGCAGCATGGAATTGTAGAAAAAAATGGAATTTTTCTCCCCATATTTCAACCATCTTATTCTATCTTTTTGCTTCCATAGAGTTGCCTCATGTTGGAGCCTTAGATTCAACTTGTTTTGGAGTTCTTTTTCTTCTTTCCTATCCTATTATGTGTAGCCTCCCTAGATTATTTTCATTTGCAGCATATCTAGTTGTGTCTCAATCTATCTTTTTTCCTCGAATATTTTTCCAAAGATTTCTTTGTTCCATTTTTGGATATTTTCTTTTAGACCATTCAGTCTTTGCAGGAATTCATACATCTTAGAACTATATCTCACTTTGGTTTCTACACACCATTGTTTGATATTTTCCTGGAAATTAGGATTTTTTAACCAAAAAATTTCAAATATGAAGGGTTTTTTTGGGGACAATCATCAAGAGCCAAGTCAATATCTATGGGCCAATGCCATTAGAACTAGTCCCTCATAGGATTGATGATTCAATGAGAAATCCTTGAGTGATTAGTGTTTCTAATAAAAGAAAGCATTCCAATATGGAGTCTACCGTATGAGCTCCCCATCCCTTGTTATTCCAAGTGTGTGTGTCATTTCTTGGTTCATCATCTCTAAATGCTAGAATAGCTAGGTCCATTCTTATGGTACCTCCTTTTTTCTCCAAAAGAGATGTAATCATATTAAAATCACCTACTATTATCCAATGACAATCTCAAATATTTTCTTGAATTTTTTGAAGGGAGAGAAGGTATAGTAATTTGTCATCAATCGTTTGGGGTCTGTAAACAGTGGTGAGGAATCCCTGTAGTTAGAGCCAATCAAGTGAAAGATGGAAGTAAGGGTTCATTGGGTGGAAAATAAATTATGTAAAGAAATAGACTAGGGATTCCACAATATGGCTTTCCCTCGAGCATCCCCTCAAGTCACCAAGTTTTTTTATTCTGAAGCTAAAACCAAATAAAATAACTCATTCAACAAGTAGAGGAAAAGATTTTGCGCTGCCATTTTTTTTTTAATTTATAAAAGCACACACGTGCTAAAAACGTGCACACGCTATTAACGTGCATGCGTTGATAATGCACGTGCATTGTTATTCCATATTATTGAAGTCTCTCCATCTCAATAATCTTAAATAAAATCCTAAGAAACTAGTTTGCAAGTCTTCAACGTCAATGGTCTGTGGGACTCACGAAGTTTGAGTAATAAGTTGAGGTTCCCTAGGGCTTCCAGTCGTACCGGTAGGTTCAAAAGAACCGTTTGAGTTATTTATATGCTACTAAGGTTGCGGTAGAGGATCCACAATGAGTGGAGGAAGATTTCTCAACCTTCTTGACCTACGAGGAGGTTGGTCCTCCACATCTACAAGAAAAAATATTCTAAGTAAAACCTAGGGCCAGCTAGAACAAAAGTAAACAATCAACACACAACTAAAAAATTCCTATAGTGATCCAAACCAGCCAAGCAGATGATCTTCCAAAGGAGAGTTTGGGATGATGACACTAGTACATTTGGGCGGATTTTTCCACGAAATATTTCCATGTTTCGAACATTCATGGAAAAATACAATGAAATTTAAGATGTCTTTTCATTTTTTTTTATCATGGCGGAAAAACGGTGGCAATATCGACGTTTTTACGTTTCGATGAATGTACGTCTCTATATCGACGACCTATTACTATCTTTGCACACCCGCCAAACCAATGCCAGTTTTCAAGTACGGCTCTTGGCTTTTTCCGCTCGGGTCAACTCATGCATTTTCGTCGATATAGAGACGATCGTCGATCAGTAAATACACACTTTAAGGCAATTTTCGGCACATTTGCTAGTATAGTTGTAGCAAGGTTCTTGGTTATTGATTGAGCCCGAATTTTCAACTTGCGACAAATTTCGTGGTGATTGTTTGAGCTCGGATATTCTACATTGCTCCAATTTTGAACTTGCAAGGTTAGTATTTTTATATGTTTTTGTCTATATGTTAAGAAAAAAAAATTCAGGATTTTTTGCATGTTTGAACGAAATTTAATTTTTTTGTTTTTTTTTTTTAATTTAGCATTGCTACATATATTTCATGTGATTAATTAGTTATACTTACATGTTTTTATAGGATTTTCATACGATGAGTATATATGAATTACTAATTAAACCTCTTATTTTTTCTATAGTTCTATTAAACCCGAAATCAGGATTGAAAACCACCTCAGTAGTATCCAAGAACTTCCAGTTATGCTTGTGATTTCCTTGGAATATTCTTCAACACTTGAACTATGAGCTTCAACTGTGTCACATGGTTCTGCTACCCTTGTTCTTTTTTTCTCTTGTATGTTTGTCCAATAATATAAGCCATACAATTAGATACCAACAACAAGTGTTTCTTAAATACATTCTTTATCAACCATATCCAAAACTAGAGAGAGTACTCATACTCAACAATCATCTGATAAATTCATAAAAGGTAAGCATGCATCAAGGACAACTTTCATTTGGACCATTTGGGCCACCTAGTGTTCCAATGCCCAAACTATCAAGGTCTCCTTGTGAGTAAATCAAAGGCCAATGCCCAAACTATCAAGGTCTCCTTGTGAGTAAAGATAGATGATGTAATTCAGTTGGATGATCCGATGGGCTTCTGGAATCTCAGTTAAATTGAATGAAGAGCCTCCTACTCTCTATCAGGACTCAATTAAGTTATGGGCAAATGGCTCCCATAGAGACCTTCATTAAGGGTTTCAAAAGGATGGAAAATGAATTTAGATCGGCGAGAATTTTGATCGGAAGGTATTAGATCAGCAAGACTCATGGCAGCAGTGACGTTTCTATCGCCTCCTTCGCAATCGAAACATCGATGAGTTCTATAAAAAGCTTAGAGAGGATACAGAGCTTAAAGAGCTTAAAGAGTTTAGATCGGCGATACTTTTGATCGGCGAGATATTAGATCAGCAAAACTCGTGGCCTTTCTATTGTATCCCTTGCAATCCAAACGTATTTGAGTTCTATAAAGAACTGAAAGAGATTAAAGGGCTTATGCAGTTTGAAAAGCTTAAAGAGCATACAAAGCTTAAAGAGCTTACAGAGCTTGACGAGAATAAACTTCTTAAAGATCTTAAAGAGCTTAAAGAGCTTATCCAATTTGAAAACCCTAAAGAGCATACAGAGCGTATAGACCATACAGAGCTTGAAGAGCTTAATTTGCTTAAAGAGCTTCAAGAGCTAAAAAAGCTTGAAAAGTATACAGAGCGTAAAGAGCTTACATAACTTAAAAAGCTTATACAGCTTATACAGCTTAAAGAGCTTAAAAAGCATACAGAGATTATACAACTTATTATTAAATGGAAAATATATGTGGACGAGCTCTATAAAGAGCTTAAAAAGATTTCAAAGCATACAGAGCTTACAGAGCTAGTACAGAATGGACCTAAAAATGGCGAGGTGGTTGTAGAGTGGTGGTTAAGGGAAGCTGCCTATGTTTGCATAATTGGTGTATGCGGTGGCGTCGGGGTTGGAAAAACAACATTGATCCAAAATGTCTACAACAGGTACAAGGTTAGTGACTTCTTCGATGTTGTCATTTGGGTTACAGTCGGCCAATCAGGTATTCTAGAGCTGCAGGATTGTATTGCTCGGGAAGTTAATTTAGATCTAGGTGCTCACCATTCTATTGATTTTGATATGAGAAACATAAAACTGTTAGAATATCTTAAGGCCAAGAAATTTCTTCAATTTTTTAGGACATCTGGGTACCACTCAATCTCCAGAAATTGGTCGTGGAATTTGGCGATGACAAAGGAAGCAAGGTCATATGCTCTAGTCGCACAAAAGATGTGATTGAAAAAACGTGGGAAAAATGTGGGATATATATAGAACCCCTCACCCGCAGGGAAGCTTGGGAGCTGTTCAGCAATATAGCTTTCAAAGACGGCCATCTTCCACAAGATTCATAGCATATTGCCAGAAAAGTTGTTGATGAGTGTAGAGGTTTACCATTAGCCATACATCTAGTAGCTGCAACAATGAGGGGCAACAACTCTGTGAATGACTGGAATCTTGCTCTAAGGCAAATGCAAACAACTGTATTTGATCATAAGTTTCCGACTTCTAATCTCAACATTGATGATCACTTCCATCATATATTGAGATGGAGTTACAAGAGATTACCCGATGCTAACTTGAAGAGTTGTTTTCTGTATTGTGGATCGCAGAAGGTATTGTTAAGAGCATGGATACCGTCCACGGTTCTATAAAGTTACTTGAGGATCATTATTTATTCCAGTTAACTCGCATTCCCCATGGAAAAGTTTTCATAAAAACTTGCAATCCTCTCTGTGATGTGGCAATGTATATTGGAAAGAGGGAGGAACATTGTCTGTTCATGGCAGGTGGACAGGTTCAAAATTTTCTGTTCATAGCAGGTAGACAAGTTGAAAATTTTCCCAGGGAGATCAAGAGGATTGATTGGAAAAGAATAACCTTTTACAACAATAATATTAAATATATCTCTGCACAGAGATTGAACTGCAGAAATCTAGTGAGTTTAATTCTAGGCGCAAATAAAGAGTTGGAAGAAGTTTCAATGTCTTTGTTAGAACAACTCCCCTCTATTAGGGTCTTAGATCTATCTAGAACAAATATAAAATTATTGCCAATAACTTTATGGAGCCGTAGACATCTTGAGTATTTGGATTTAAGTTACACTCAAATTGAGTATTTGTCCGAATACATAGGTTATCCTTCTGAGCTTCAGTTTTGAAATATGTTTGGATGTTCCAAACTAGAATCATTGCCTGAAGCCATAGGTTATATTTCTAAACTTCAAGTTTTGAATTTGTCTAGATGTGCCAAACTAACATCAATACCATCTGTAATATTTGAGCTAAAAAGTCTCAATGATCTGAGCTATAATGTTTGGTTATAAATTAACTCAATACCATTTGTAATATATTGGATGTGCCAAACTAACATCAATACCATCTGTAATATTTGAGCTAAAAAGTCTCAATGATCTGATCTATAATGTTTGGTTATAGATTATTCAATACCATTTGTAATATATGAGCTAAAAGTCTCAAGTATCTATAAATATAATGTACCAAATCATTTTTTATGTTATAATTAGCAATGAATTTATTTTACTAATCTTGTAACATTAGAGTTGTGTTATTGATGTTTGTCAATAGTTAGTAAAAATAATGTTGAGTTACATCGTTACCATGTTGATGGAAATTTGTTTGCAAGTTCACAACAATGGTGAATGGTTACAAATCCCTACCAAATGGTGGTAGTTGGCCCAGGTCATAGACAATAACTGTAGATCAACGATCAAATGCTTGATTGTTATTTTCTAGGAATACTTCACAGAAGCAACTCTCAATGCAGAAAACATTATGTCCTATAAAACTCATCCCATCATTGAAAATGTATTGATTAATATATTTCAAATCTCCTTGAAAAACTATGAATGATTGTCCCTGTAAAGAGTGCATTCCCTTTATATGGATATTAAGCATTGTATGTATAGTGATTGCATGTATGTTGAAAGTTGCAACCCCTCTGAGGGAAAAAAATAGTATTGGTATAAAGTCATAGGATGCTTGAGTACACAATATGGATTTAATGCAACTTATAAGGTAAGATTTCCCAATGTTGGTTGTTCCTTGGATGAACTTCTTTAAGGGACCTTTTTATTCTCCTTATTGAGAATATTGTATCATTATGTTGATATGAAGCATTGATTGAGTGACAATGTATTTGTATATGGAGCACATGTTGGTTGGTTGAACATTTCTCCACTTGATTTGTTGAATTTGATGAATGAAGGTTTCCTTATGTACTTTGGGTTGGTCTCATGTATGGTTGTTGTCAATGTCACAATAAGAAGCATCTCAAGCTCACTGAAGTGTATATTGTTAGTGAGGACTAGTCTAGATAACAACTTGCATTTGTTGATCTTGGTTTAGATTCCTATTTGTTTGAGTTTATTCATTGTCATTCATTGTTGTGCCTTTAGTGGGATTAGCTGCACAATTGACATGCTATGTATGGTAGGAATTCTTATGTTCTCCTAGCTTCCAACAATAGCCTCTTTTGAGAGTTATTTGTATGTTGTGAAGGTAAGAAAGGGTTTTATAAGGGAAACTCCGTCATATGAAAGTTCATGAAAGCATTTAAATATTTCTTAAGAATTGAAAAATAGCCAAGAATGGGCAATTGTTGGGATGCTTCTTAATTACCAGTTTCCTTTTTTCTAGGGTTGATTATATGACTAGTATTTTGCAAGCTCGTTTAGAGGCAAAGGATGCAAGTAAGATGGATTTTTGGGATGGGTATCAATGAAGTGGATCCATATAAGTAATGTTGCGTATCACAATATTGGGGATCGACATTTAAGTTTATTAAAAGGTAGCTACATGTTACAAGGGGTATCTTTTGCAACATATGGTTATCTATGTCTCACTCAACTTTTGCTTCTACATGCAATTGTTGATAAGTAGATGAAATCAAGTGTTGTGTATTTTATGTCTCTATTAATACATGAACATATGATCATAACTTTTTAATCTTCCTTCACTTCCTTAGAAGATTATTTTGCAATATATTTCATCATTATGTGATGGGAGAGGATTGGTTGTAAATCCACATTTTCTCACCATATACTAAGCATTCCATGGTCACGGATGTTTTGTCAATCATCATTGCATGCATGCTCATTTGTCTTATGTTCATTATCATTGATGAAGAGTGTTGACTTATAACGTATTTTCCATGGTCATCTATATAACTTCCATTCCAGCCTTGAAACTTTTTCTACAGAGGCATGAACTCTCATTACACTTTGGATGTCACTATAAACTCATCTAATCAATGAGAATGCATAGAATACATTTCAACTTTTCTTAGATAATTGTGAATAATTGTGCTTATAAAGGATGCATTTCCTTTAAAGGAATCTTGAGGATTTTATTTATATTTCTGTAGAAGTTGTAATGCTTGTGGGGAAAAGGAATTGTATTGTGATATGTCCATAGGGTGTTTGAGTACACAATGTATCTTTAATGTAGCTTATAAGGTAGGATTTCTTAGTGTGGATTGTTTCTAAATGAACCTCTTTAAGGGCCCTTTTTTTTCTCCTTGTTGAGAATGTTGTATCATTATGTTAACTATCAAGCATTGACTGTGTGTTAATGTATTTGTACATGGAGCACATGTTGGTTGTTCTACATCATTTCTCCACTTGATCTATTGAATTCAATAAATATTTGTGCTATAGTCAGGGATTATTTTGGTACTTCATGTTGGTCCATGTATAATTGGTGCCAAAATCACAAAGAAATACATCTTAAGCTAACTAAAGTGCATATTGTTAGTGGGGACAAACCTAGATAACAATTTCCATTCATTCGTCTCCATGTTTAGATGCTTGTTTATTTCATTATGCCCATTTTCATCTATTGTTGTGTCTTTACTCTTTAGTGGGGTCATGTGCACCATTAACATGCTATGCATGGTTGGAATTATTATGTTCTTCCAATCCAATAACATCCTCTTTTGAGTGTTGTTTGTATGTTGTGAAGGTATTAAAAGGTTTATATAAGAGCAACTCACTCCTAGAAAAGTTGTGAAGTAATTGAAGTCTTTGTCAAGAATTTCATAAAAGTGTCGCCAAGAATGGGTACTTGCCAGGATGGTTCTTCATTACCACTTTCTTTTTTCTAGGCTTGATTATATGACTCGTATGTTGCAAGCTCATTCAAAGGAAAATGATGCAAGTAAGATGGATGTTTGACATAGGTATGGGCTGGTGCAAGCTAATGCTTTCCTCTCATGACACGTTAGTTGCAATGGAAATTTGGAAAAAACAACAATATGTTAACTAGGAGTAATTATTAAAGGTACACGCCCAACCTATTATAATATGGGGTAAAAATATGAAATGTAGGAAATCAAATAAACTTCACGAATATATAACTTTTATTTATGAAAAATTGGTTTGATTTAGTGAATTCGCATTCTTTTGACATTGCTATGTTATTTTTTTCTTTAAAATATATTGCATATGTTTGCATAAGACATTGGTTCAATATCAAAATGCTGGAACTTCTTGAAATATGTTTGTACGAATGTAGAAAATAATTGGTTCTTGTGCGCCACTATTTTTCCATTTTTTTAATGTTAAGCTTATATTTTTCTAAAATTAATAAATTTAGTGAATCCCTAAAATTATGAGGTCAAACGTTATGACCATGTTTGAGGATCTCAACTTAATCAATCATTTACAAAAGATAGTGTGTAAATCTCCACCTTTACTTATGCACCATACAATTTGTTTTCAAAATGAATGAGGAAACAACAACTGACCTATGTATTTTATAAATATGATATATGTACAATATAAATCAATAAAAATAGAAAATAATATTTTTTTTCTAAAAAAATGTATATTTAAATTTTCATACAAAACTCTATAAGTATGTTCCATTTGATCAGCAATGAACATGTGGTTCAAAATGACCTTAGGAATAGGTAGCTGGAAAAATGGATTTATTTTTGTTTATGCAGCCAAAGTCACCAAGTTTTTTCTTTTCGTAAGCTAGCCATCATATTATATTACCAAGAGATCAAAATTAAACATACATACTCTTTGTGGTTGGCATGCCACAAGGGAGACCAAACCAGCTGCATAATTTAAGCTTATCCACTTCAATCCATCATAAAATAGTTTCAAAGAGTTGTTCAAATTGTTTACATAACCCAAAAATGATGCTAAACTACCTATAAGGACTAATCTTATGAATAGATCAACTGACTAGTCCTATATTATACTAGGGTGTAATTTATCTTCCTACCTATGCTAACAAAACCTACTAAGCAACATATATCAAAATCAAGAGTTTGATTAGAAATGGTCATAGGGTTGAGCACCTTGGGCTCAGATTAGGATGAGCTTGGTTTCATCTTGGATTCTACAACTAAAAGATTTTCTAGTCAAAGCCACATTAGGGGAGTTTTGAAGTCTAAAATGGGCCTCCTAAGGGAAATAATAAAATAAGAGTTAAAATAATAAAATAAGTGTTATAACTTTTGGAGGGAAAAAATAAAAACTACTGTTTCTTATCGTATTTTTGACATATCTCCTAATCGGTTTACCCAAATTTCAAGTTTGGGTACTTGTTGGATGCATAATTTAATTTTGCATCCAATGCATACCCACATGAAATACTTTTGAGGCACCCATGGTAGGAAAAATGAAAAATTCAATAAAAAAATGTATTTTAATACATAATATGTTTTTTTATTGAATTTGTTTTTTCCATGTCATGTGTGCCTCAAAATCATGCAATGTGGGTATGCATTGGATGCATATTTGAATTATGAATCAAACGAGTGCCCAAACTTGAAATTTGGGTAAGCCAATAAGAAAAAGTAGTTTTTTATTTTTCCCTCCAATTTCTTTTTCAAATTTTACACTCATGGTTGACATCACTATCTTGAATCTTATTGGTTCTTATAAATTGAATTTTGATGGTACATTTTTTGTTTTGAGGATCATTTTTAACTTTGAAACTCCCCTAATGCCTTCACAAGGGAATTCAACTTCTCCCTACATTCCACCTGTCCACCAACAATTAGACACACATAGGCCTGGATCTATCCTATTTAGTCCTGCATTTCGTGCATCTACATGAGGATATCATTTTCTTGTCCCTGCTACTCCATGATGACCCACCCTAACAGGGTTTTGAGGTGTCAATACAATGTAACCATTTTGGTATACTTGGTGTCACGGGTTTGTGAATACCCTATGACTTCCACGATATCACTCATTTCCTCTTGAATAGCTTCCATGGTGGGAATTCCTATCATGTTCAACCTAGTCCTCTAATCACTCAATTTTTTCCTGGATGTACCCATAAATGGGCTTCTTGTATTTTTTCTTGACAATACAAGCTTCCTGGATACCTTTGGGCATGTGGGTAAACCGCTTTTGTATGCGAGTCATGTGGTTACCATGCACCATCACGAACAGTAGGAGGAAAGTTTTCAAATTGAAGGGGGCATTGTATTTCCACCCAGGCAGGGCACCCAACAACTTGAACCAATCGAGAATATGCCAATACCAAATTCCATGAGATCTTCCTCTAATCACTCAATTTTTTCTTGGATGTACCCATAAATGGCCTTCTCATATTTTTTCTTGACAATGCAAGCTTCCTGGATACCTTTGGGCATGTGGGTAAACCGCTTTTGTATGCGAGTCATGTGGTTACCATGCACCATCATGAACGGTAGGAGGAAAGTTTTCAAATTGAAGGGGGCATTGTATTTCCACCCGGGAAAGGCACCCAACAACTTGAACCAATCGAGAATATGCCAATACCAAATTCCATGAAATCTTCCCCCCACTCCCACAATCACAAGCCACTAAAGTCAATGAAAATAAAAAAACCAAACCACAATCCCCAAAAGGTTCCAAGGGTCTGAGCCAGAATATAAGACCCCTGTGCTATGTGTTTTTTGTGTCGGAAAAATCTCAACCAATATCCCATCCTAGAACAAACAGGAAAAGAGTTATCAATTTCACCCTCCAGGATTGGAGAGGAGAACGCCTATGAAACTACTATTTGAAATAACATTCTTGTATGCTTAATGGAATGAGATCCTACTAGAACAATGATGGAAAAAGTACCAAGAAAACATGCAATGATGCTTCTTGGACCAACAGTCCATCCAATATGAGTTTCTTTATTAGGTTAATCATGATCATGGAATCTCCCTCAACAATGAGTTGGGAAAAGTGTTCCTTTTGTGTGATATGAAGACCATAAATCATGGCATGAAGCTCAAAAACATTGTTTCTGTTATGGCCTATGGTTCCTACATAGACATGAATGATGTTCCCCTGAGAATCCTTGAAGAGTCCTCCAAATCCAGTAGGACTGCGATTTTGTCTTTGTGGCTCTGTTAGAGGTAGCTTCCACCTACCAAGGCTAGATGTCTTACTCAATTTCTATTAATTCCATTCATAGTTTTAATGCAGCCAAGGCCCCAATGTAACAGAATTTTGTTTTTCCATAGTAGAACTTGCCTCTTCCTCTATTTCTCTAGGCAAAGTGTGGATGGTCTCCTAGATGTTATCTTTAATTTTTTCCAAACTTGACTTTCTTTCCAAGATTGGTATTTAAAATTTCTTTTGTTCCTCTCCTTTCAAGTTTCCCACATAATAAACCTAGTAAACAATTGCTAGCCCTGATTTAGGATAATTATTTTGAATATTGATTTCCTCCAGTTGGTAGTTGTGGCCCTGATGTCATCTCTATGCCAATCAATTTGTCAAAAAAGGGTGTCTCCTTTGTCCCATAACATCCATATGAATTGACATTGGTTTAAAATATTTCTTAAAGATTTAAAATCTTCTTGGAAAAGGGTGCATTTAGAGGGCCTTCAAATCCTCTACACATAAGTTGATCCTAGGTGATGGATTTTCCCCTTGTAACAAGGAATGGAAAGGTAGACACCTTATACCATAATTTCTATTTCCATATTTTCCCCTGTATCCTTTCTCTTTCTTGATCCATACTGTAGGTGAGAAGGATGTAGGCTTCCATGGAGAAAGAAATTCCCACTTCCTTTATGACCCCATCGTAAAATGTCTCAGCCATTATGAATGGGGGTTTTCCTTTGTTGGAGATCCTTGATGAGTTATTATCCATTGATATCCATTAGGATATGTGGCCATTGATCTAAGGGTTTCCAACACCACCATCTATCGGAATGGTTTCCTTGGCTCCAAAAATGTTTTACCAATGAGTGATTTTGGTTGCTTAAGAGAACCCAATAGGAATCACACTGATATTGGTCATTAAGTTTGGGAGTATGATTCCAAGCATCCTCCTAGAAAAGATTTGAATTCCCATCTCTAATTTCCCAAAAACAATGCTCTTTTATGAGCCTACGATTTTTCCAAATAGAAGATCCTTTGTGATGCCCATCCATTCTAACTAGGGTATGTTATACAATTCCTAGGTCATATTTCACTTGCAAAACCTTGCTCCAAAGGTTTGATCCCCATTTTATCCACCTCTACCAGGCTTTGGCTCATAGTTCTGCACATTTGATTTTAGGATTCCAAATGCCCAAACCCCCCAATTTTTTTGTCCTACAGATAACCGACCATGCCACAATGGCCTACTTTATTATAGAATTGGTGCCACCCCATAAGAAGGTGTGATGAATATTGTGAATGGCCTTTAATATGTATTTGGGCATAGAAAGGACCGAGAAAAGATACATGGGCATACTGTGTAGAACTGATTTTAAGAGAACCAATCTTGCTGCAAGGTTAAGGAATCAGGAATTCCAATTGGAAATTTTTTTTCCATTTTCCCCATTAGGTTTTCCCAATACTAATGTCTAAACACATTGGAAATTAAGGGTGCCCCAAGGTATTTAGATTGAAGGGATCTCCTTTGAAATTCTAAAATTTGGGAGATATTGATTTGAAAAACCAAAGAAGTATTAAAAAAAAGGATTTCAGATTTACTAAGGTTTATAGAAGTACCTAAAGCTTGTTGAAAATCATGGAGAACTAATTGAATGGATTTTTCCTCTTTACCATAGGGATGCCCATTAGCATTGTTCCATCAACGAATAGAAGGTGGGATGAGATAGATCATTCCCTTGAATATGAATACCTATAATTTGAGCATCATCTATATCCTCCTTTAAGGAGTGTCCTAAATGTTTGGACATTAGAATAAACATAAACAAGGAGAGAGGGTTTCCTTTCTTGATGCACCGAGAGGGAGAGAAAGTTTGAGAGGGTGATCCATCAAGTAGAACAGAAAATAAATATTACGAGGTTAAAGCCATAAACCAATTAATCCATCGTTTAGAGAATCCAAAAGCTCAGAGAACTTGGTAAATATATTGTTAGCTGATTTTATCGAAAGCTTTGGACATGTCAAGATTAATCATCATCCCTGCTTTCTTAGAGATCTTTAGAGAATGGATAGTTTCTTGAGCTAGAATGATTCCATACAAAATTTGATGACCTTCCACATATCCACTTTTCTCTTCCGATATAAGAGAGGGTAGGAGATGTTTTAGGATGTTGGATATGAATTTGGTGATGATTTTATGTATGACATTCCAAAGGGAAATGGGACGAAATTTACCTTGTTCATTGGCTCCATTCTCTTTAGGAATAAGGGTCAGAAAGGTTGAGATAAAGGTTGGGAGTATGTCCAGTCAATTTTGATATTCTTTCTTGATTACTGGCTAGCAGGAGTGGAAGAAATCCGTAGTGAAGTTGTTCGACCTAGGGGACTTACTAAAATACATTTCCATGGTGGCCCATTCTACTTCTCCCATAATGATTTCTCAGAATAAGCTATGATTGTATTCCTTTGTGACAAGGCAATGTGTATTCCTTGTTGTTTTGGAGATCGCTTCCACTCTATTCCCATGAGTCTCCTTAAGAGGATTAGTATAGAGGTTGATGAAATTTTATTCAATATCCACATGGTTTGTAAGAACGTGATCTTGCTCATCAATGATGGAGGTGATTGTATTGTTGTTCCTATGTTGCAACATGGAATTGTAGAAAATTTTGGAATTTTTCTCCCCGTCTTTCAACCATCTTATTGTATATTGCTTCCATAGAGTTGCCTCATGTTGGAGCCCTAGATTCAACTTGTTCTGGAGTTCTTTTTCTTCTTGCCTATCTTATTCTGTGTAGCCTTCCTAGATGATTTTCATTTGCATCATATCTAGTTGCGTCTCAATCTATTGTTTTCCCTCAAATATGTTTCCAAAGATTTCTTTGTTCCATTTTTGGAGCTTTTCTTTAAGACCATTCAGTATTTGTAGGAATTCATACATCTTATAACTATATCTCACTTTGGTTTCTGCGCAACATTGTTTGATATTTTCCTGGAAATTAGGATGTTTTAACCAAAAAATTTCAAATATGAAGGGTTTTTTGGGGGGACAAACATCAAGATCCAAGTCAAGATCTATGGGCCAATGCCATTAGAACTAGTCCCTCATAGGATTGATGATTCAATGAGAAATCCTTTAGTGATTAATGTTTCTGATAAAAGAAAGCATTCCAATATGGAGGCTACCTGATGAGCTTCCCCTCCCTTGTTATTCCAAGTGTGTGTGTCATTTCTTGGTTCCACGTCCATAAGCTTTAATTGTGGTAGATCGTCTCTAAATGCTAGACTAGTTGGGTCCATTCTTATGGTAACTCCTTTTTTTTCTAGAAGATATGTAATCATATTGAAATCACCTACTATTAGCCAATGGCAATCTCAAATATTTTCTTGAATTTTTTGAAGGTAGAGAAGGTATAGTAATTTGTCATCAATCGTTTGGGGTTTGTAAACAGTGGTGAGGAAGCCCTGTAGTTAGATCCAATCAAGTGAAAGATGGAAGTAAGGGTTCATTGGGTGGAAAATAAATTATGTAAAGAAATAAAATAGGGATTCCACAATATGGCTTTCCCTCCAGCATCACCTCAAGTCACCAAGTTTGTTATTTTGAAGCTAAAACCAAATAAAATAAATCAGTCAACATGTAGAGGAAAAGATTTTGCGCTACCATTTTTTTTGAATTTATAGAAGCACACACGTGCTAAAAACGTTCACACGCAATTAACATGCATGCATTGATAATGCACATGCATTGTTATTCCATATTATTGAAGTCTCTCGATCTCAATAATATTAAATAAAATCCTAAGACACTAGTTTGCAAGTCTTCGGTTTGCAAGTCTTTAACCTCAATGGTCTATGGGACCAACGAAGTTTGAGTAATAAGTTGAGGTACCCTAGGGGGTTCAGTCATACTGGTAGGTTCAAAAGAACCATTTGAGTTTGTTACATGCTACTGAGGTTGCAGTGGAGGATACACAATGAGTGGAGGAATATTTCTTAACCTTCTTGACCTACAAGGAGGTTGTTCCTCCACGGCTATAAGAAAGAATATTCTAAGTAAGTAAAACCTAGGACCAGCTAGAACAAAAGTAAACAATCAACACACAACTAAAAAAGTCCTATAGTGATCCAAACCAAGAAAGTAGATGACATTCCAAAGGATAGTTTGGGATGATGAGGGCCCATAACAGACCCGTGAAGTGACGAAGAATAGTTATCCGGGGTCCACAGTACAGACACGATGGGGCCAAGCGCTGGAATCACCCAACTGCCTTCCCAAAGAGCTGCAAAGGAGTCCCACCCGAATTTGTCCTAGGTGTAATGGAAATATCCTTCCACTATCACCCATGTAGAGTCCTAGAATTCTTGGATACTAAGTCTACCAATGCTATAGAGAGGGTCTGGGGGGATAGTCGCAGGTCGAATCAACACGGGCAGGGTAACTAAGCCCGAAATCCAAAAGCACCAAAGGTATTAGTGGATCCTCGTATGCGTACTGACTCTGGTAGATGCTCGATCAAAAAGTGGAGGGGTATCTCCAACTAATCAATCTCACACGGCCTCGTGCTTAAATCTGGTGAGTGGAGCTTCCTGGTTCAACTTCTACAAAGGTGGATTTACCTAATGACAGGCCACTATGATTCGAGTTTAACTGTTTTGGATAGTTAAATCAACCTAATCCAAAGCACTAACCTAAGCTAGTTGGTGTACGAGCCTAAAAAAGAAAATTTACTACTAAATTTTAGATTTAAAGTTCTTTTTAGGGTTGTTGTTACTCAAAGGTAGTGTATGTGTGCGTGAAGTGGTTGTGACTGAAAAGAAAAATGTGTAATAAAATGTGCAACTACTTTTATTTCTTTTTCTTTTTTCGCTTAGATCTTTCTAAAGCCAAAATGCTGATAAAGTAAACCTACATAAAGCTAAAAAAAATTATGTTTTCTTTTTCAAAAATCAATGCATGTAACTATTGCTACTTTTGAAAATAAACAAATGCTCTTGCTAAGGGAAAAAATACTTGTTCTTTTTTGCAATTTTCTTTTTAAACCAGAGAAGAACAAGTAAATATGAACAAGTAAAAAACACTCCAAGAAATCAAGTGTACACAAGTTGTACCTAAACCTATAATGACAGAAAAATACCCTCAAAGAAGTCTAGAAATAACAAGTTCAAATAGTTTCCTCAATTAAGACAAAGAAGTAACTAACTTGGCATAAAGACACTTAAAAAAAAAAACGATCAAGAAGAAACAAACAAGGATTATTTTTCAAGATATGAGACTGCCTTCAATCAGTTCAGAGATCATAAGAGATCAATCTAAGTGTCTACCAACCAAAACTTGAACTTGAAAGACCTAGGCACACCCTCAAAAATTCAAAAGAAAACCAAAAAATATCTCAACAAAGAGTGAAAAAACTCAAACACAAGCTAGCAACAGGCTAAAATGATCACATTAAAAGCAAAAGACTTCATGAAAAAATCAAAGCAAAGACCAACAAGTTCAAACCCTAGGAGGAAAACCCAATACTACAGGAATACCCACGACTGTAAGTACAACAATGTGTGGGTGCAACACAGGAAACTCGCAGGTATCATGGGAATTGATCGCGACTGTATCTATTGGTAGGTCGCGGTTCTGATTTAACAAAATTTAAAAAAAGAAGAAAATATTTGAAAAGAACCAAGTCTAAGTCTTAAAAAAGGGTCTAAACCCTCTGCCAACCCTTCCAGAGAACTCAAGAACTAAATCTGACTGAAGAAAAGACCACACAAGGACTCCTAGAGCAACAGAAGCACTCCCTAGTGGAGTCGCCAGTTTAGTTGTTCGGTAATTTAACCTATGATTTGGAAGTTCAAAGAGATCATCAACATACTAATAATAAGTTACAAAATATAAATAAACAAGCATAGCATAAGAATTTTCTTTAACCAAGAAAGACTAGGGTTACAAGTTAAATGGACATACCTTGGATATATGACGTTCGATCCAAGCTTGAATCTTTTAGTCTTTGATCCACAATCCCAAATTAGAATCCTACAAAATATAAGACACCTTCCTCAGAGATTTTGACTACATAAACATAAAAAATCTAACATGAAACTCATATATAAAGAAAATATGACGGATTCAATTGATTATATTCATGAAATAGACAAGATAATTGATGGGAAAGATAATATTTTTGCATTACTCATATAAATGGTAGCAAGATATACCTGATCTGCAACAAGCACTATTGAAAACTGATCTTGGGCTCTTTGCTCCTCTTCCTTCTATAGATATTTCTCTAGAATTTCAATACACAAATGGTTCTCCTCCCTCCCTATAGACCTCCCTTTTTATTTATAACAAAGTCTGAGAATATAGGTTCGAGAGATAAGTGGTTAGGGAAGGTATGGTATCTAGAAGAACTGCCATAACTAACTCTAATTCGATTTTATTTTTTTCATGATTTTATAAGGTACCGGTGGGTATAACACTTGACAACCAATGGGTGACTCGCAACTCTTCTTCCAGCAAGCAGTCGGTGCAACTTTTTTAGGGAAAACCGTAATTGGTCAGTGGAACACCTGTGGGTGACCCACAAGATGGAAGATATAAGGGTCGTGGTTATGTATAAAAATACATCAAAAAAATCGATAATTTGTTGAAAATGTTGTAAGATTAAGGTAAAGTGCATATATAACCAATAAGTCTCTTCAATCCATAAAGTCGTTTTGTGTGACCGACATTGTTGTGTCGTCACGGATGCAGAAGTGCCTATTTGACTAATAACAGTGAATCAAGGGTGATTGAGACTATAGGACAAAATAAATTAAACCATTCCAAGTTAAATTATAGAAATGTGGAGGTGACCACTACCTCAATAAATGTCCTGAAAAGGAGAAATAAAGATGCTAGTATGTATAATGTGCAGGATTTTTTTACTGTGGGTGATGTTGCTAAAGTATTCCTCGCATGTATGCAGCTTTGGATAATTGTTAGAAATACCACCAGTCGACAATGATTGAAATTGAAGGTAAAATAAATGATTTTCCAATTTCAATTTTGATTGATTTCAGAGCTTCTTTCAATTATGTAAATACCAATCTGGTTGAAAAATGCAATTTAGTGAGCAGTAAAATGCCTAAGCATAGAATCGTACAAATGGCTACCGAGATGAAAAGGAAAATTACTTCCATGGTTAAAAATTGTTGTCTAGAAATGAATGGGTGCCATACCAAAGTTGATTTGGATATCATTCCTATCGGTTATTATGGTGTGTTGATTGGAATGGATTGGCTAGAAAAGCACTTTGTAGTTTTGGACTGCCATAATAAAATTATTACTTGCCCAAATGAGGACAATAATACAGTTCAAATAAAAGGCGTTCTGAGACAAATTTCCGTAAGACATATTTCATCCATGCAGATGAAGAAATGTCTCAGGAAATGGTGCTAGTTGTATTCTATACATGCAAAGGAAATGACAACTGAAAAATAACCAAGCATAAATGAACATCCAATTTTAAAAGAATTCAAAGATGCGTTCCAAGATGTACCTGGGTTACTACGAAAGCGGGACATTGACTTTACAATTGATTTGGTTCCTAGATTTGTGCCAGCATCAAAATCTCTTTACAGAATGATCACCCCATAATTGAGAGAATTGCAAAGGAAACCGGTAGAGTTGTTAAAGAAGGGTTATATACGGCCCATTGTATCACTATGGGGAGCGCCAGCTATGTTTGTAAGAAAGAAAGATGACACACTAAGATTGTGTGTGGATTACATGCAACTAAATAAAGCTACAATCAAGAACATGTATTCGCTAATGAGGATTGATGACCTCTTTGATCAGTTGAGAGGGGAAAAAGTATTTTCCAAGATTGATTTTAGATATGGGTATCACCAGGTGTGCATAAAAGATGAAGACATCACCAAAACAACTTTTACAACTAGGTATGGGAATTATGAATATATAGTCCTACCTTTCGGATTAACAAATGCTCCAACCACATTCATGTGTCTAATGAATGGTGTGTTTAAAGAATTTTTGGACAAGTTCATTATAGTGTTCCTGGACGATATTTTAGTATATTCCAAATCTAAAGAATATCATGAAGAGCATATCTGGATTACTTTACAGATCTTGAGAGAAAATTAGCTTTATGCCAAGCTTAGCAAATGCTCATTATATCAAAAGAAACTATTGTATTTAGGTCATATTATCTCTAAAGAGGGAGTAGTAGTGGATCCATACAAGAATGGCCTATTCCAAGAAATGTCACGGAAGTAAGATCATTTATGGGGATTGCAGGTTATTACTGAAGGTTCATAGAAGCTTTCTCTTGGATTGAAAATATGATTACGTCATTACAGAAGAAGGGTGTAAAATTTATCTGGAACCAGAAGTGTGAAGACAACTTCAAAGTCTTGAAAGAGTTACTCACATATGCTCCAATATTAAAAATTCTGAATCCAGGCAAAGAATATGTGGTATGTGCAGATGCATCTCTAGAAGGACTTGGTGGAGTTCTGATGCAAGATTGGCATGTAATTTTTTATGAATCACAGAAGCTGGAGGAACATGAAAAGAACTACGCTACTCATGTCTGGAGTTAGCTTCCATAGTTCATGCCCTCCGAATGTAGAGGCGTTATCACATGGGGAACATGTTTGAGTTGAAGACAGATCATTACAGCCTTAAATATTTGTTTGAACAACCTCATTTGAACGCTAGGAAAGCCCGATGGATTGAATTTCTGAGTGAAATCAATTCAAAATCAAGTACATAAAAGGCAAAGAGAACGAGTGGAAGATGCACTTACGAGAAGAAGTTAGATACTACAAATTCTAGTTATCAGCAATTGGCAATCTGATTTAAGAATCAGGTTACAAGAGGCATTAAAAGTAGATGATCATTATTTACAAGTCATGGAAGTGTTGCAAGCAAGCAAAAAGCCACTAAATTTTTCCAAATATGCATTGGATGAAGATGTAACTCTTCAATTTAATGGCGGAATTTATATATCAGTTGAAAGTGAATTGAAGAAAATCATATTACATGAAATGCATAATGTACCTTATGCAGGTCACCCTGGTTATCAAAAGACTTTAACAACAATTAAGAAAAAAGATTACTGACCAGGGATGAAGAAAGAAGTGGTCAGTTTTATTGCTCAATGCTTGGAATGTCAAAGAGTAAAAGAAGAACACAAACATCCTGCTAGTCTACTCCATCCACTACTTGTACCGAAATGGAAGTGGGATGTGGCAACCATTGATTTCATTACAAAATTACCATGAACACTGAAGTAGCATGACTATATTATGGTGGTGGTTGACAAGTTGAAAAAGTCATCCCATTTTATACCTATTCAGTCAATGTTTTAAGGCAGCTAAGATTGCAAAGATCTATATGAAGGAAGTTGTCAGGTTGCATGGTATTCCAAAATCAATTGTTTCGGATCGAGATCCAAAGTTCACTTTGAAATTTTGGAAAGGTTTGTTCAGAAAAAAGGGAACCAAATGCAACCTCAATACAAATTATTATCTATAGATGGATGGAGAAACTGAGCGAGTAAATAAAATCATTGAGTACATGCTCTGAATCTATGTAATGGACAAGATTAGTAAATGGGAAGACTACCTATACTTAGTGGAATTTTCCTACAACAATGGTTACAAGGCATCGTTGAAGATGAATCTGTTTGAAGCACTATATGGTAGGAAGCGTAATGCTCCAGTGAATTGGGACAAACCAGTGGATAGGATAATAGTTGGACCATAAATGCTTCAGGACATGGAACAACAAGTAGCCAGGATCAAACAAAACTTGAAGGTAGCTCAATATCGACATAAGAGCTATGCATATAAAAATAGAATGCATAGAGAGTTCCAGGTTAGGGACAAAGTGTTCCTAAAGGTCGGAGGTAGAAAAATTTCATTGTGGTTGGGTAACTGCAAGAAGTTGGCCACCATATTTTGTGGACCATTTGAGGTCCTAAGCAAAATTGGATATGTTTCCTATGAGCTAGCTCTAACTCCTACAATTAAAGTACACACTGTTTTTCATGTTTCATTATTAAAAAAAAAAATTGTATGATTCTAATCACATACTTGATTGGTCTGTGGTATAGGTGGAACCCGAAGGGGAAATCCAAGTACAACCAATCGACATATTAGACAGAACAGTCAAGACACTTAGGAACAGGGTCATAGGATAGGTAAAAGTATAATGGACCCATTACAGTATTGAAGAAGCGATTTGGGAAATGGAAGATGTTATGCCAGAAGAATGCTCGTATTTATTTTGAAGACTTGTGTAAATGTAATGTATATAAATTTTGAAAAGTTTTGTTCATATTTTTTTGGACAATGAAACACCGAGGACGGTGTAGACTTTAAGGGAGAGGGGAATGTAACACCCTTGGTTTGAAACCCCTAGTATGATGATGTCAAGATGTAATTAATGTCTATGAATGCCTGCAAGGCTAAACATATCGTATTTTTGTAATTATTAATATTAAAATCCACAACTAGCTGTGCTGAGGCAGTACGTGAAAGAGATCAGAGACTCATGTATTCACCAGAGACAGTAAGTGGGTTAAAAAGTATTAGGTAGGAAACCATTTTATGACCCTATTAAATATTTAAGTCCCTAAAGTTTATCTTAAGTCATAATTTAAGCAAAAATTCTCTTTTCATTAATTTAAAATTATTTAATGGCATGATGGGAATTAAGTGTGATTAATGAAGTATTTAGTGTTTAATTAAAAAGGAGAAACATGGCTCATGGGAGAGCCCACATTGGGAAGAGTATTAACATGCAAAAGAAGAATTCAAATTTTCCCATGGTGGTGTGGGGAGAGGTTTGAGCGAACTGAGGAGGTAATTATTGTCTCAGAATGAAATTTGATATGAATCCTTGAACTCGTGAACCAAATTGTTGGAGAATTTCTGCAAAAACTATGTCCATTTTACTTTTGGTCATTCCAATGAAGTGGCAAATGGTGTAGATAGCCGCTTTGGTGGAATTCTGAGAACAAATGGCAGTGATTTGTCTCACTGTTGTGCAGTCAAAAGGAAATCAAGCATGTGAAATGCATTGTTTGGCATGGAATTGGACTTAAGCTAATTTTCCTGATTGCCAAGTGTTTAAACCTGAAGAATTAAGGGACTCGCGAGATGTATTCCTGGTGAATGCACGAGTCTCAACTTGAGGGTGGCGTTTTTCTAAGAGATTAATGACCAAAATTGCCTAAGGTTGGGTGGAGCGTGCTTCACACACAAACAATTGCCCATTTCAAGCTTTTTGAAGATAAGGTTTAATTCCTGGAATTGATGTTTTAATTTCTCAATGTTGTTTATCTGATGAATGGTAAAACAATTTCCATGGTTTCATGTTTTAATTTCTGAAATTAGATACAAAGAATGAGTTCATGCATTGCTTGGTTGAATTTCCCATGTATGGAATTAGTGCAAGTTTAATTATGCGATATACTTGATAATAATGCATAAATTACACAAACAAAACTAAAATTTGATGAATTCCCATTCTTTAATTAAGTGGAAGTCTGGGAAATTTCCTGTAATAATTGCTAATTTTTGGTTTCGTAAATGAAATGTTTATTCAAATTATTTCAATGAGATTAAAATTCCGATTTTCCATATAATTGGAAGAAATAGTTTTTAAGACAATTATTACAGTTAATATTTTTAATTGGGAGAAAATAGTTTAGTTAAATGAAATGTTTGAAATAGTTATTCAAAGAAGTTTAAATACTTATGTCGAAGATGGGATCGACCCATTTTAGCTTAATAGGTAAATTGTAAGCATTACCATGTGTTAAGGCTTGTTTAATGTGCCTTGCATTGGTATTTTGTTCTTAAAAACCACACGCATAATTTGCTTGTTCTATTTACATTTACCATGTGTTAAGGCTTGTTTACTATGACTTGCATTGAATGGTATTTTGTATTTAAAGGCCACATGCTGAATTTGCTTATTCAAAGAAGTTTAAATGTCTATGACAAAGTTTAAATTCAACCTTGTTTATTGTGCCTTGCATGGAATGGTATTATGTATTTAAAAACCACATGTTGAATTTTCTTATTCAAAGAAGTTTAAAAATTTATGTTAGAAGTCTAAATTCGTTCTTATTCATTTTTACAAATACCATGGGCCAATGATGAGTTGTATTTGTTTTTATTTTACAAGAATTGGAATAGTATGGTTTGCATGCAAAATACCATGGGTTGAATAGTATGGTTGGTTTAGATAGATTGGTAATTGTGATCCTACTTAATTTGTGCAAGTAATCCTATTGTGCAGTTAATATGTTGGAGTATTGTTTTTCGTTCGTATATGTTATAAATATTTTATGTGTTGGTTGTGGGAATATTAATACAATTCTTAATGTGCACTTAATATGTGGGAAGTAGTTCCTACTGGACACGGCAAGTTGTTTTTTCTTGTCATAATATATACATTGTCTTATATCACTAGGCATATACTTTACCTTTAGGGCATGAACAAGGGACACAAATCAATGAAACATAGAACAATTTAGTATCTTCTTGTAACCTATTGATACATTTGACATATGTATAAAGAAAGAGATACTTGGGAACTGGGATTGGAAGTATCTATCCAACATAAGTATTTACTAATTTACTTTTGGTATTTACTTTTCTTCATTCTATTAGTTAATAAAAAATTCATACTTCAATTATGAATTTTGTTTCCTATTTGGATGATGTGAGTGTAACCTGTTACCCAATCTGGCCAAACTAATTTTCCTTTCTTGTGCTATTTTTCTCTCCGCTTTCCTTTTAACCCTATTGGAGCAATGGCTAGTTACTTATATTGTTAAAAATAGTTGTATTGAGTAATTTCGTAAAACAAAGGTGTTTGGTGGGAAATTTGCAATAACTGAATATCACATTATTTTGATATTTTGTGGAAGAATTGTAATTGAAAAGTTAAGAAAAATATATAAATTATTTTTTTAATCATACAGATTGCAGAAGAGATGCTCTGGATGGCCATACGCATGGGATAGAGAAGAGCCGTCCATAACTAACAAAAGACATACTCGCTTTAAAGGGGAAAGGCGAGTTTGTTTGGCGTATAAGGCTCGTGGCAAACGACATTCTGGGAAAGCGAGTAGCTCACTGCACCCTCATATTGTTCCCTCATATTGTTTTCATGGTATGTGACAATGTGTAATGAGAAGAACATAGGCTTAGTAAACAAAATATGTAAAGAGAATAAATTTAAATGGATGTGAATTGTTATCATGGTATATGTGAAAGAAAACTTGCTGAGTATAGAAAATATGGAGAAATAATTAATTAGGTAAAGTAGATGTTGGCACAATAATAATGTAATAGAATAACTCTTCTTCGTACAATAATGTAATGGAATACAGTTGAAAATAAAACCCACCAGGGCCCCGGGCCACCACCATCGCAATTGCAATGGATGTGGACACGAAAGAAAATGGAAAGTACGTGGTAGGCAGCTATGTACTAAAAGCAATCAAGATGACATTCGAGATAAACTGTTACCAGTGGTGAATGAGAACTTGTATGGTAGTAGAAGCATCATTTAAACCCTGTCGATAAACACTACATCAATTCTGGAACGGTTTATTTGGTCGCTCTGCTTTATATATTTCTGCCTGCAATTCAATCAACCTCCCCATATATTTCCTATTCTTCCTCTGTTTTCATACTGGTAATATCTTCTGCGTGTCAACTGATACTCTGTTTCTCTCTGCCCCGCCCCCTTATAGTTTGAGATTGTGGTCTGTAATAGCCATGGCTTTGGATCTTGCCACTGGAACTGCAGGCAACACCATCAGCAACACGATAACCAGCATGATAATTAATCCACTCATCCAACAGATAGATGATGCGATTCACTTGGATGAAAACAGAAACATTCTAGAAAGTCAGTTAAATCGAATGAAGAGTCTCTTACTCGACATTAGCAATCAATTCCAAGATCAACAAAGGACGCTTCCAGTGACAGTGAGCAATTGTTTGCGGAGGATGAAAACTGAAGTTGTAAAGGCGAGAGATTTGATCGATCGCTCTCTACAGCCGCAGCATTGCCTTGATTTCCTCATTTGTAAGCCCAATCTACCGAGGCAAATCAGGGAATGGAAAGCAGATTTTGAGGGGCTCTTTAGAGAGCTTCAAACCGACATTTCTGTGTTTTACACTGCCCGAGAGATTGTGTCGTCAGCACCGCATCAGGCAGAGCTATTGCTTCAAGACGCACCAGATTACGGCTTTGTGGGTCTGGGGATTAAGTCTGCAGAGATACAGCTGAAGGAATGGCTCACCGAAACTCCCCAAGTTGGCTTAATTGGTGTATGGGGCATGGGTGGTGTTGGAAAGACCACATTGCTCAAAAAGGTCTACAACTACTACAAGGTTAGTGACATTTTTGATGTAGTAATTTGGGTCACTGTGTCTCAGTTTTCTATTATAGAGTTGCAGAGTTGTATTGCTCAGACAATCAATTTAGACCTCACTGTTTTCAATTCTAATATTGATATGAGGAAGATGAAATTGTCTGCACATCTCAAGATCAAGAAATTTCTCTTAATCTTAGACGACATGTGGATTCCACTCAAACTGAAAGAATTAGGAGTAGAATTTGGTAATGACAGAGGAAGCAAAGTCGTATTCTCTACTCGCAATGGAGATCTGGTTCGACAAATGAACACAGGAAAATCCATGCAATTGCAACCCCTATCCCCAGAGGAAGCATGGGAGTTGTTTCGAAATGTAGCTTTCAAAGACAGCCATCTTTCTCCCGGTTTAGAGGAGATTGCCAAAGATGTTGCCAACGAGTGTAAAGGTTTGCCCTTGGCAATAAATGTAATTGCCTCAACCATGATTGGTATCAAGGGTGTAGATCAGTGGAATCTTGCTTTAAGCCAGATGCAAACAATGGATTTGAATTTTCCAAGTACTCATCCTCGCGTTGAATACGAGTTGTATCAGATATTGAGATGGAGCTATGATCGTTTGCCCAATGCTAACTTCAAGAATTGTTTTCTGTATTGTGCTATGTTTCCTGAAGATAAAGAAATTGAAGTGGACAAGTTGGTTGGAATGTGGATTGCAGAAGGGATTGTTGAAAGCAAAAACCCAGCAATATTAATGGAGACAGCGAAGAGTTATATAAACTTGCTTGTAGATCGTTGCTTGTTTGAGGTAGCGCACTTTCCACAGGGAATAGTTTTTTTAAAAGCTCACGATGTCCTCCGTGATATGGCAATCTACATTGGAGAGAAGGAGGAAAATTGTTTCTTTAGAGCAGGTCAAATGCATGAAAATTTCCCCTTGGAAATTAGGGAGGATTGTAAAAGAATATCACTGTATGAGAATAATATTACACAGCTCCCGCCACAAGGATTGAAATGCACAAATCTGGTAAGTCTAATCTTGAGAGGAAACAAAGGATTAGAAGAGATACCAGAATCATTTCTGGTCAACTTTCCCTGCCTCAAAGTGTTGGATTTATCTAGAACAAAGATGAAAACATTACCGAAATCATTGTGGCAACTCACAGAGCTGGAGTTTTTAGATTTAAGTTACACAGAGATTGAAGATGTGCCCGAAGGTATCAAAAATCTTTCTCGACTTCAATTTCTAGATCTTTCAGGATGTTCCAAGATGAGATCATTGCCACGTCATATAAGAGAGCTTAAAAATCTTAAGAGTCTCCAAGCATCTCAATATAATGTTGTATTATAAGCTCAAGGTGATTCTACTTGTAGCTCTGTAGCTTTTGCATAGACAAAGAATTGTTTATAAGTTGATTTTCCTTTTTAGAGTTGTTTATGATCTTTATCGACTGTTGTAAAGTTGTTTATGATCTTTATCGACTGTTGTAAGTGCTTGGATTGAGAAATATTCTTAAGAGCAAAATATGAATCATAGAAAGTAGTATATAATGAATGGTGAATGAAACTTCGTTTGACTATTTATTTGTTTGACTGCATGTGGTTATTAATGCATTTTTATTACTATGCACATCTGAAAGTGTGCAGCTTATTCAACTGTGCTAAGTCAATGCTATTTCAGGGGAATGATAAAATAACAGAGGTGAGATGTGAATTACAGAGCGCCTTTTTTATAACATGGGCCTCGATGTGTCCAGACTCCACAAGCCATTAGCAATATTTTTTCTTTAGTACATATAATGATATACACCTTTCTTACCAGCTGGAAGATTGGAATTATGTTGATCTAAATTCGCAGTAGGTGTGGTCTTGGATAAGTTCGTTGTTTTCATTTTGTATCTTCTGTTGCTTTTTTCCCCAATGGTTGTTGGCATTAGCTGTCACACAATAGCTTGTACTCCTCATTTATACAGCAGAGGGGTTGTTGGCATTGGTTATGTCCTAAAAGGCCTTCCCGTTGTCGTTGTCAGTGATAAAATCTATAAGCATGAGAAGTATCTTTAGATTGACATCTTAAAAATTTGGAGATTTAACTTTTCTTTCCATTCTGACAGATGGATAACATACATCTTGAGGCATTGATTTAATTTCAACTTTTGTTAACCTCTTAATAGGTGGCTTTGCAAAAGCACAAGAGATCATTATTGTGGATTTCATGCATTAGTTTTCTCATTTAGCTAGGTAAAGTTGAGAACTTATTCATGCTCTGGTGGAGAGGCAGATTTTGGTGTTGCATGGTTTCTCAAAAGGAAATCTTGTCAAAGTTTACGAATGAAATTGCTCCTGATGTCTCATTTGTACATTATTTCCGTGCTTGAGATTCATAATAGATGCTTTATCTTCCTTTCTTTCATAGAAAACTCCTTGTTTAAGTTCTATGTCCATTTCCAAAGTTCCTTTTCTTTTGAGCTCCTAAATAGATACTTCTGTTATTTTACCACCATCATGCAAGTATCTTGCCTTGAGGTGGTTACTTTCGGTGTATAGCATTGTTTTTTCTTAGAATGATGTCAATTATTCAATTGGCTCTTTTCTACAGATGGAATTGAAGGTGAACCAAGAAGGAGAGAGGATGAGGGTATAGCAGGGGAGGATGATATGGACTGGTTTTATGTAACAAGTAACTTTTGGTGATAATGAGCAATATGGATTCTCAATCGTTGATTCTACTTTTGACCTTTATGCAACAGCTTTACTTATTCACTTTCAGATCCAGGAACTTTCAATCCTCATTTTTAATGCAACATTGACAAACAGAAATAAAATTAGGGTCATACAAACAGAAATAAAATTAGGGTCATACTGTTGAAACCTCTGTTTCTAAAGTTATTTCAAAACCAGCTAAATCTATTAGAGATAACTTGTCAACATGGGTAACAATCGTACAACTCTCCTTTGCTACATCCTACAAAAGTAAACATTCAAAAAATGCTACAAGTAGGAAAATATATCTTGAGAATTCATCATCTAACCATAAATTAATGGATACAAACCATACCTACAAGATACGATGAGATCTATATGAAGTCTCAATCATTCCAGTGATTTCAATGGTTCTAAACTTCTATTCTAGTTACGTAACTGAAGCAATGCCATGGCCTGCAACAACAAAGGCTGGAAATTACAACAAATTCTATGTAAATATAAAGAATTAGTAAAACTTTTAAGAAGAAAGCAACATATCTCTCTAGTAAAGTAAGCTTGATATTGAGTAAGCCTAGCTGCCACAATTCTTTGAAACATAGTAGCATCAATCAACTCCTTACCAGATAGGAGGAAGGGGTTCATAAACAAGTCATTTACAACCCAAACCATCAGTCCTAGACTATTGATAGTACCTAAAATGGGATAGGTCTTGCCCACACCAATTGCTCCATAATAAAACTACAACACCATTTACTCCTTATATGATGCCCTCTACAAGGTTTGCCATGCTGCAACACAAAGCCATACATTGAATTTAACAATGAATTAAATGCTGAGTGAACAAACTGTATTTAAAGCATTGACAAATTGGGATTTGATATCCTGGTTCAACTTTAGCAGGTTATTCCTTCTTGACATAGTCAATTCAAACCGTTGTATTCTTGTAATAAAAGTTACTTGGGAATGAGCAATCCCATGATTACCCCATAGGAATTAGCATGTTTATGTTTTGAAATACAACTGTGTAGTGCAGATGCAGCAGTTTTCCACCTTGTTGAGGGTACTAGTTTAATTCATATTGACCCAAAAAAAGGGAATGACTTCTAACAATAAACTTCTAACTCATTTTTTGTAAAACTTTGAACAGCTTTGTGATGGCACATTCCAAAAGGGGGATTTAGTAGATTAGCCTATACCATAATTTATAGTGAATTCCTCTCAAGAGCACCTAAGAAATGGAGGCGATAAAATGACAGCTTTGTAATCATGTCTTTATAAGTTTACTCACAGGCACATTGAAATTTGAAATCATGTCATGACAAGTTGACAACATAACTGAAGCAACACATTGGACCCCTCATAGATAACTAACCACATTTTATTAGCGGTTGTCATGTGACAAATGGAGTACATCTGCTGGGAACGAGAGTTTGAGATCCTGCATTGGTTTTAGTTTGTTTCCCGGGGAATCCAAAGTTGGTTTGAAAATTCAATGATCCGGTCTTCAATGTTGATAGTTGATCATGTCATAATTACAAATATGAACTCCATGTAGGCAGTGGCCAAAATCTCAATGCTTGTTCTAGTCTACTTGCAATAAGTGTCGTTCAACTTTACGAGCTGCATTAATTCTTCCTCACAATTTAATGGTGCTTATCTAATGAAAATTGAGAATGTTAATTTTAAAAAAAAACACAATTATTCCCATCATGATTCATATCTACATCAGGCCATTTCAAATTTATTGGTTTCTAAACAATTCCAGAAGAAAAAGAGATTGACCAATTTGAAGGGTTGTCCATTGTTTCTTCTGAAATATTTCCAATTGAATGTGTTGTATGTCACCTGTAAGTACTCCATCTTTCTGCTGACTTTTGTCATCCATTTATCTCTTCACTCTTCCATGTTTTGTGCATATATATTCAGCCCTGAGATCATGCTTTCCATCATGTTAACCATGAGTCTGGTACCTTGCATTGAATCTTATTTTCTTTCAAGCTGTTGTTCTTTAATTCCATGTTTTCTATTAAGTGGAGCCTCATGAAGTAGTGTTTTATGATTTGGCTGGCTTTCCATCCCTTTCCCATTTCTTGCCTGGTTTTGAGGCTTGTTTAATTCGCTATTCAAATTATATATGATAAAAGGGATCAGAGCTTGATGGTCTTGGGTTGGTTTTATTTGGTCCCAACTTCGTTGATTTTTTTTTACTTTGGTTGCACTGAAACTACTTGGTGCCTCGTGAATGCTAAAGCAAAACAATAGTATTCACAAGCCTTATTTTCTTCCCCAGTGAGTTGGTCAAATCGTTTATCTTTTTTACATGAATAGGATTTTTCCATGCCTCGATCATATTAGAAAAGACATATTTCCTCCATTTTCTTCTTTTAAAAGTATTTTTAATATTGGTTCTTAATGTTAGATTCTCTATGAATTGTAGATTTTAGTAGGTCTTAATAATTGGATTATTTAAAAATTGTCTTATTTCATTTCTTTTTTTGAAATTGTATTAACATATTATATGTTTAATGCATCCAAATCTTTTGGGCAATTTATTAATTGCAATGCACTCTATCATTGTAAGAGGAGTATTGATCAGCCCTAGATCTATTTTAACTCTAAATCTATTAAGCATTCAGAGCAATCAAATCACTTTCATCACTTAATAGATTTGGAATTAAGTTGCATCGAGCTACTATTGATGTTGTTCCATGTCACAAAAGAGGTCAACACTAAGGGGAATCTCTAAGGGATTCAAAAAGCACCCTCCATAATTTTTGGAGAGGTGGTGCTCCTCTATGCCAAGGGTGGACCTTAAATGGCTAATCCTTTAAATGATTGAGAGTACAAAATAGTTAAAACCCACAGATATTTGATGAATATGATTTCCTCATGAGAAACTATTCCCATCAATATTAATTTGCCTGAGAATGGACTATGCAACCAAAACACATCAAAATAAAAAGAAAAAGATGATGATATGATATTTCATCAATTCCATAGACACGTACAATGGCACATTATTATAAAACGAAGATTGACTCAAGATATTTCATTTAGAGGAAATTTGCAAAGGCAACACGAGATTGCTATAAAGATTTACACAATTTATCATTCAGAATCATAAAATTCCAAATGGCTATGGATTCAACATTTCAACCTTTTGTAAAGAAAGCATGAAATGGTAAAAAATAATACAACCATTCAATATTTTCCATGGAGCTTTAAAACAAAACAAAACAAAAATTGGTCCCAAAAATATTGTTCGAGCCTAGAAAAATGCCTTTCAAGTTATCCTTATGTGTCTTGTGCATGCTCATGTCTTTCAAATTCCTGACAAATGTCTCAATGTAGGTAATGCCTTTCAAGTTATCCTTATGTGTCTTGTGCATGCTCATGTCTTTCAAATTCCTGACAAATTTCTCAACGTAGGTTTTACAAAAGTCTTGTTCATTTTGTGATTCCTATTGGAAATACTCATTTCAGGACATGATTGTGGTAACTAGACAAGAGAATTTATTCACCAATTCCATAATTCAGACACTGCGTTCACTCAATCTTCAATTACCTGCTATTATTCTTCTGACCCCTTGCAACAATCTTGAGCCTTGTTTGTCTTGACATATTTCCCAAGCATTTAATTTAAGGAATTGTTGCGTGCTTGAGTGTTCAAAGGTTGTGCAAGGAGATGCACCAGATTCAAAGTCACTTCCAACTTCGCCACCAGTTTTCTTAAAACGATGTTTTCACAAAATAGTTCATTTATAGAATACAATAACATGTCTCCCATATCTTGGTGAATTCTCATTGTTCCTTTAGTTCCCAAAGTCTCAACATCCAATATAGTCTTATTGTTCTCCAATAATTTCTTTCCTCTAACCTTAACTTTCCCAAACTATAATTTCATGATGTGAAGAAATAGAATTATCCTCAAAGTAGGAGGATACGATTGACACCATCTATTTCGATTAACATATCATTTTAAATCCATGTTGTGACCCAAGGAGGAAATTCATTAGCCTAATCATCTATTTCAATGCCGTGTGCATCTTTCTCACTAGTCTCGGGTTGGTCTTTCTTTTGGGATCTCTTTTTGGGATAGAGGAAAGAGTATGTTCTTTCATAACCCCTAGACTCAAAGGATCTATATCCTCATCATTACAACCAACATCAACAATATTATTATGCCCACCATGAGGGAAAGTGACTGAATTTTCTCTTCTAGAGGAAATGACTTTATCCCGAACCATTTTTTATGGATAGCCACCACCATTTCTTGTCCCTGATCCTTCTAGGCTACTTCAAAGGCAATGAAACTTCAATAACTACGATTTACACTCCATTTTCTCTAGGGTTTTTCTTATTGTTATTATTGTTGTAATTGACCAAAATGTACAGGTCATTGTGAATATTTTCTCGCTTGACATCCATATGTGTATCTTAGTTATCACCTTCGGTTAAATGATTAGTCCAAGGAAAATACTTGTTACATTTAACCACAACCATGTGAGCATGGAAAATGCGTTCAGGATCATAACCACATATAGCTTTGGCTCCTTCAACTTGACCATTTGGAGACCTCATGCAATTTCCACCAAATGGATTATGCTTCTTATACTGATACTTTTGTATCTAAAGAAAGTAGTAATGAATTATTTCAATTTAATTCTATTGTAGAAAACTAACCACTCGTGGTGTTGTCAACAAAACTGTACAATAAAAAACCGATTGCAAAAACCTTGTCAAAATGTAAAGATTCTCTTTGAAACTAAAAAGGTGAATATAAGTAAATTGCTCTTCATAGAAGTATTCCCCTTTCCCAAAAAAGAGGCTCTAGGCCTCTAAAGTTAGCTTATCAAGTTCTTGTCCAATGACCATTTTCCTTAATCTTCTCACGAAATCAACACTTTTGAAATCAACATATATCTAATAGGATTTAGAGTTAAATTCTTATGCTTCTTGTATGACACCTCAATCAAGCATCATCCCAACCTATGATACAAATTTATATCTTTGTACCATTCCATTCTAGTATCCAAAATATTGCAGATAAGTCCCTCCTCCATTATCCTTCTAGGGTTAGTAATCACTTTGTCAAATTTTGTTTTGAACAACACTTCAAAAATCAACATATATCTAATAGACTTTAGCTTTAAATTCTTCTACTCCCAGGATGACATCTCGATCAAGCATCATTCCAACCTAAGATAAAAGTTTATATATTTGTACCATTCCATTCTAGTAGCCAAAAGATTGCAGATAAATCCCTCCTCCATTATCCTTCCAGGGTCAATGCTAACGATCAATGGTTTAATCTCTATATCATACTCTTGAAGCTTCATGGGCTATTTGGTCAAACTCCCTTCTCTCAATTGTTGGTTTAATATCATTTTGACTGGTATGAATGGGAAATAAGCCAACACGTGTGTTGACAAGAAATACAGCCTAAAGTATGTGCCTACTTTCACTAAGGTGAACCCTTTTTTCTCAACTGCAGAATATCTAAGCTCATAATCCTACAACCCCTTGCTCATGAATGTGATAGGTAGTTTGTGGCCATGTTGGTTATTCTAAGTAAGGATGATTACGGTAGTGTCTTTGTTAGAAAAATAATACAGTATGAGGTCCTTGTCTAAATCAAGGATGACCAACACGAGCATTGGTAATCATGACCTTGATATTTCCGAAGGCTTCTTGTACCTATAGGGTCCATTAGAATGCTTTACCCTTCTTCAAAAATAGACCAATTTATTCTACAATCAAGGCATAATCAGGGAAAAACCTTTGACCTAAATTTATCTTTCCAAAGACGGATTGGACTCCCTTCCAAACTATTAGAGGCAGCAAGTCACTCATACCTTTGATCCATATTTTATCAATGTAAATTCCCTCTTTTCTCACTACATTCCCCAACAATTTCCCCCCTATGACCATAAACAAGCATTTCTTGGGATTTAATTATATGTACATCCTACACCTCTTGAAAACTCCTTTCAAATATTCTTGTTAACAAACTAACTTTTCCCACCTACCTTATCATAAGTTCCATCACGATTATTCATTATCATTGATGATTTAGGTGGATATTGGTGGCCACCGACCTGTTTCACTGAGTTACAACGATTCTCCATCTTCTTGGCAAATTTCTACTGTATTTTGGGTCCCAAAATTATGGGGGCATTTTTAGGCCCAAAACAATGTTTTTTAAGCCATTTGGGGGGATAGGGGTTGCTATGGCAATTTTTGGACCTATCCAAAAGTTTTACTTCTTAGTTAGTTCTTTCCAATGAGCTATCGTGTTCCCTAAATGATGATCGTATGTAAAATTTGTGCCCCCGGGAAGTTGACTCATAAGCTAGCCACCTTAGGGCCCACAAATCCTTTGTCACTTCATCTCCTAAGGTTAGGTTTTTGGATGTTTAAGGTTTTTTCCGCTTTGGATTTATGCTTATGATAAAAAACCTTTTTTGTTCTCTTTGTAATCAACTCTTGTGAGTGAGCGTACCCGACACATCTCTCTTCAGAGATAAGCTACTATCATCTGAACTAGTTGTATTTCTTTGCAATTCACAGTGTTTTTCCATTCCATTCTTTAACAAAATTTGGCTTTTACAATGCTATTGTGATCTTTGCAAAATATTCATCTTTGCATTTCCATTTTATATTGATTACTTCATTTCGTTCTCTGAGGAATCCACATCAGTGGTATCAAAGCAATTTGCTCTTGTTGTTTCTCAGTGCATGTCCCAACGAGATCCAAATATACGGAGTTGGGTTTTGAAATAATTGAGCTTGGGGGCAACCACTTTTGTCAACCCATGTAGCTCCATATTATGTGATAATAAAAGAGATATGAGCGAGTAGGAGATCATATTAAACTATTGCATGAGGAATCCCTCACACGAAAGAGGAATGAGATGATGGATAACTTTCCTAGATCCTTTGACGACTACCAAATTTGATGATGGAGACACCTTCAACCAGCATCCAGTTCAGAGGTGCGACAACTTTGAAGCTACAATTTAAATTTTACATTCCTTTATTTGAAGGAAAGATAAACATGGATTCTTTGGAGAAATGGTTGTTGAAATATTGTAACATCTAAGAATATTATATTTGTATTATTCCAGAGATGTTTCATTCCTTCGATGGGACTTTATTATGTATCCGGAGATGTTTATTCCTCCGATGGATTATGGTAACTAGGGTTATTAGATCTCCCATGTGGGGGTCGGCCCTGAGTTAATTTATTAGGGGTTATTAGACTCTCTTAGGAGAGGTCGGCCCCATAGGGTAAAAGGTCAGTCGGGAAACAAGTATAAGTAGAGGAGGTTGTTCCTCACTTATCTCACTCTTACATCACTCATAAAGTAGCGCACAAGCGAGAGAGAGGTCTACATAGGAGGTAGAGAAGGATCTCTAGTCTTGGACTACATCTTGTATTTGGTTGATCATCTTATTGAGGAAAGCTTTGCTGGGTTTTCTACCCCATGAGGGTTTCCCAGGGTAAAATCTCTGTCTATCTTGTGATTGTGTTTCTTTCAGTGATCTTGCTAGTCAAATTAGTATAAACTTAACCTGGTATGAGAGCTAGCCTGAATAGGACATCTTTCACAAGGTGAAAATCTCTCTCTCTCCTCCTCCGGTGAAAATTAGGGTTTCTTCAAAAGTTGGTATTTTTGGATTCTGATTGCATGGCTGGATAGCCCTCCTCAAAATTGAAGTTTTGAGCCCTGGATCGAGGTTTTTGGTTGGGTAGAACTCTGGAAAATTCAAACCCTAGTTTGACCAAATGTACAGAGAACCAGAAAAGCTGCACACCTGTGCACCAGTAAACTAGAAAAGCTGCGAACTTGTGCACCAGAAAACCAGAAAAGAGAAGACCAGAAAACCAAAAATTCTATTGCAGATCCGGAAGGTGAAAAGTTGAAGTCTCCAGAAGCAGAACACACCAGATCTTCCAATTCAATCAAGCACATCTCCTGGTAAGTGTTATTCTATCTCTTGAGAAACTTCAATCTCTTTTGACCCCTAGAGAAGATGGCTCCAAGCACTAAGCTTGAAGACAAGCTAGAGGGTATAGAAAATTTCTGGGCATGGAAATACAAAATTGGCCTCATTCTTGAAGAGAATGACCTTGCCTAGTATATCAAGGATGAGATTGCAGAACCTGGAGAGGATGAAGCCAAAGAGAAGTATAGGAAGGATTTGATTAGGGAAAAGAGAATCATCGCTAATTCTATTAAAGACCACTTGATTCCCCAAGTGGCATCCAAGAAGACTCCAAAGGAAATGTATGATGCCCTTTCCAGAATGCATGAGGGAAAGAACATCAATAGGAAGATGAATCTGAGAGCTCAATTAAAGAGCACAAAGATGAACGAAGGAGAATCTGTTCAAGACTATTTCTCAAGGATCTCCCAGCTCAAAGAACAACTAGATGCTATTGGAGATACCCTTGATGAAGATGAACTAGTCATGACTACTTTAAATGGTCTCACTAGACCATGGGAGTCATTTATCTAAACCATGTGTGCCAGAAAAGAAAGCATGAAGTTTGATGTGGTATGGGAAGATTGCATCCAATAAGAAGTTAGGGTTTCCAACAGAGAATCCCTGCTCAAAGAAGATGACCAAGCCTTGGCTACACACACCAAGAGAAGGAGGAATCAATCTTACTTCAAGAAGGATAGTCACAAGGAGTCTCAATCTCCACAAAGATTTCAGAAGAGCGGAAGAAGAAAATACTCTTCTTTCCAATTTTTCAATTTTCATAAAGAAGGACACATTGCTAGATATTGTCCCTCAAAGAAGAAGAAAAATCTTCACCATAAAAGACATCAAGCACATCTTGCAGAAGATGAAAGTGAAGAAGAAGAGGAAGAGGAAGAAAGGCCTCACAAGAAAAGATCTAGAAGAGAAGAATAAGAAGAAGAAAGGCCCCTCTTCAAGAAAAGATCTAGAAGGAATGAAGAAGAAGATGCAGAAGAGTATGTTCTATTCTCTGCACTCTCAGGATCTATAACACTTGGAGAAGATACATGGCTGATTGATAGTGGTGCTTCAAAGCACATGACTGGACAAAAGAAAACTCTTTCAAAACTGGAAGAGAAGACCTCCCCACAAAAGGTGTCATTAGGAGATGACTATCAATATCCCATCAAGGGAATTGGTGAAGCAAGCTACAAGCTTGATTCTGGAACACCATTGAAGATGAAAGAGATATTATATGTCCCAGGATTGAAGAAGAACTTGCTTTCTATCTCAGCTCTAGATAAGAAAGGTTATAGGGTTGCATTCATAGATGGACAAGTACTCATGTGGTCCAAAGAAAAATCTATTGAGGATGCAATTGTTATTGGTGAAGAGGAAGGAGGTTTATACAAACTCAGGGGACATCCAGAAGCTGCCCTTGTTCATGAAGCCATTAGCCCTAATGAACTATGTCATAGGAGGCTTGCTCATATTAACTACAAAGCATTACCTCATGTGAGTAAGGTTGTCATAGGACTACCAGATTTTAAGATTGATCATGATGGCACATGCAAGGGGTGTGCAAAAGGAAAGAATATCAAGAACCCATTTCCAAAGAGTGAAACAAAGACCAAGAGTATTTTGGAATTGATTCATTCAGATTTATGTGGACCAATGCCCTCCACATCTTTGAGTGGATATGAATACTACCTTACATTTATTGATGACTACTCCAGAAAGAATTGGATTTACTTTCTAAAAGGGAAGAATGAAGTCTTTGGAAAGTTCAAGGAGTTCAAAGCCTTGATAGAAAATAGTTCAGAAAATAAGATAAAAATACTCAGGACAGATAATGGTGGAGAATACACTTCAAAGGATTTTTAAGTCTTTTGTAAAGAAGCTGGAATCCACTCCCTATAATCCTCAACAAAATGGTGTTGCGGAAAGAAAGAATAGAACCATCATGGAAGTTGTGAAGACAATGATACATGATCAAGACCTGCCTATGTATCTATGGGCTGAAGCAGCTAGGACAACAATCTATGTGCAAAATAGACTATCCCACAGTGCTCTTGATTTCAAGACTCCAAAAGAAGTGTTCACAGGGAAGAAGCCTGAGGTAAGCCACCTCAAGATATTTGGATGTCTAATATACATTCACATTCCAAAAGAAAAGAGGACTAAGTTAGATCCTTCCAGAAAGAAGGGAATATTTGTTGGATTATATTGTGAAACATCAAAGGCATTCAGAATATACATCCGAGAATTTCACCATATGGAGATTAGTAGGGATGTGACATTTGATGAAGAGACAGCTCTCAAGAAATCTAGGAAGTGCCAATATGAAGAAGTATATGAAGAAGGTGCACCTCCCAGAATTACAGAGACTGCACCCATCTCTGAAGATGTAACACCTGAAGACCATGATATGATAGAACCACCAGAACCCCCCATTTCAAACATTTCAAGGAAAAGAAAGCTAGCATGGGCAAGAGATATTATACTAGGAGCAGAAAAGTATGGAGCTCATGAGGGCTCCACTAGAGTAAGCAAGAAACCAAATCCATTCTCCAACTATATGGCTTTGATGTGTGATCTTGTAGATCAGGAACCTACTAGTTATGAACCGGCAGTTCATAAGAAAGAATGGGTAGAGGCAATGACAGAAGAATACTAGTCAATAATGAAGAATGATGTTTGGGATATAGATCCCAATCCAAAAGACAAAAGTGTGGTATCTTCCAAATGGATATACAAAATAAAGCATGCTATGGATGGTAGCATTGAAAAATACAAAGCAAGATTTGTGGCCAGAGGATTCTCTCAAAAAGAGAGAATTGACTATGAAGAAACTTTTGCCCCAGTTGCAAGGTACACTTCCATTAGAACCATCATGGCACTTGCATCCATGATGAAATGGGATCTACACCAGATGGATGTAAAGACAGCCTTCTTGAATGGTGTGATTGAGGAAGAAGTGTACATAGAACAACCACAAGGATTTGAGGTAGAAGATGGAAGAACCCATGTATGCAAACTGAAGAAGGCCTTATATGGGTTGAAGCAAGATCCCAGAGCTTGGTATGGAAGAATTGACAGTTTCTTGACAAAATTGGGATTTACCAAAAGTAAAGCTGATCCTAATCTTCATCTCAAGGTTATGAATGATGAACCTGTCATATTGTTGCTATATGTGGATGATCTATTTCTGACTGGAAATGAGAAACAAATTATCGAATGAAAAAAGAAGCTCTCATTAGAATTTGAGATGAAAGATCTCGGATTAATGCACTACTTCCTAGGTCTGGAAGTATGGCAAGGACCAGATGGAATCTTTCTCAACCAAGGTAAGTATGCTGTGGGAATCTTGAAAAGATTCGATATGTTGGAATGCAAAGCCATGGCCACTCCCATGGATTCCAACTTAAAGCTATTAGTTGATGACTCTTCAGAGTTAGTGGATGTGACTCTATACAGACAGATTATTGGGTCATCAATGTATCTAACAAATACTAGGCCAGACATATGCTTTGTGGTTAACACTCTGATTCAGTATTTAGTGAAACCAAGACGAGTTCACCTAATTGCTGCAAAGCATGTGATGAGGTACCTAAAAGGTACGATAGATTTTGGTTTCTATTATCGTGGAGATCATGACTTCAGATTGTATGGCTACACAGATGCTGATTGGGCAGGAAGTGTATCAGACAGGAAGAGTACATCAGGTGGATGTTATTGTCTGGGATCTACCATGATCTCGTGGTTTAGCAGAAAGCAATCAAGTGTGGCTCTCAGCACAGCTGAAGCAGAATATATAGCTACTTGCTCTGCTAGTTGCGAAGCAGTATGGCTTCGAAAGTTATTATCAGGATTATTTGACTTAGAGATGGACCCCACTGTGATTCTATGTGACAACCAAAGTTGTATCAAGATGACAGAGAATCCAGTGTTCCATGATAAGTCAAAGCACATAGAGATCCGATATTTCTATATACGAGATATGGTGCAGAAAGGAACTATAAAGCTCGAATTTATAGGCATTGATGAACAAGTTGCCGATGTACTGACTAAACCTCTATCTCGAGTAAAGTTTGAGTATTTCCGAGACAAGCTTGGTGTAGTTCAGAAGGACCCTCCTCGAAAGGGGGAGTGATATGGTTGATAAAGATATCTTTGGGTACTAGTATCGATGTGGATACCTATATCGATGATGAGGTTTCCTATATTGATTTATGAGGATATGTTTTGATGAGGATACTTGTATTGATGAGGATATGTATTGATATGGATACTTGTATTGATGATATGTATACTTGTATTGATGAGGATATTTGTATTGATGATATATATTGATGAGGATATGTATTGATGAGGATACTTGTATTGATGATATATATTGATGAGGATATGTATTGATATGGATACTTGTATTGATGAGGATACTTGTATTGATGATGTGTACTAATGATAACTGTATTGATGAGGATACTGTATCAATGATGTGGCTACTTGTTCCAACGATGAGGTTGATGATGAGGTTCCCTGTTCCGATGATGAGGTCGATGAAAATGGTCCTTAGACTTTGTCTAAGTGGATAGTATGGGGATTGTATCATCCTTGGACTTCAGTCCTAAAATGAGCCACAGACTATATGTCACTGAGAGTGGGGATTGTATCATCCTTGGACTTCAGTCCTAAAATGAGCCGCAGATTATATGTCACCGAGAGTGGGGATTGTATCATCCTTGGAATTCAGTCCTAAAATGAGCCACAGACTATATGTCATCGAGAATGGGGATTGTATCATCCTTGGACTTCAGTCCTAAAATGAGCTGCAGACTATATGTCACCAAGAGTGAGGATTGTATCATCCTTGGACTTCAGTCCTAAAATGAGTCGTAGACTATATATCACTGACAGTGGGGATTGTATCATCCTTGGACTTCAGTCCTAAAATGAGGTGCATACTATATGTCACCGAGAGTGGGGATTGTATCATCCTTGGACTTCAGTTCCAAAATTATTCGCAAATTGATGTCTCTGAGAGTGAGGGGATTGTATCATCCCCGGACTTCGGTCCCTGAATTGATCCGTAGACATATGTCTCCGAGAAGTGGTCCTTAGACGTTGTCTAAGTTGACGAGTGGGCTGCATCGTCCCTAGACATGATATGGTGTTTTAAATGGATCATGTGTGTTGTAGGGTATACTGCTATGATGCTGATGATCGTGAGATGACGATGATGATGATCATGTGATGACGATGCTGATGATCATGTGATGACGATGTTGATGATCATATGATGACGATGCTGATGATCGTGAGGATCCAGATGTTGATGTTACTGTAGCTGTTGAGTGCTGCAGAAGATGAAGACTCAGTATTGAAGATGTTCCAGTAATTGCTTGAGTTACTAATGATATTGAGAAAGCTTCCAATGATTTATAGATGTATCATGTATCATGTAGTCGATGACTCCTTGCTCCTGCAGATGTTGTTATAATATCCTTCTCGTTAAGGGGGAGTGTTGAAATATTGTAACTTCTAAGAATATTATATTTGTATTATTCTGGAGATGTTTCATTCCTCCGATGGGACTTTATTATGTATCTGGAGATGTTTATTCCTCCGATAGATTATGGTAACTAGGGTTATTAGATCTCCCATGTGGGGGTCGGCCCTGAGTTAATTTATTAGGGGTTATTAGACTCTCTTAGGAGAGGTCAGCCCCATAGGGTAAAAAGTCAGTCGGGAAACAAGTATAAGTAGAGGAGGTTGTTCCTCACTTATCTCACTCTTCCATCACTCGTAAAGTAGCGCACAAGTGAGAGAGAGGTCTACATAGGAGGTAGAGAAGGATCTCTAGTCTTGGACTACATCTTGTATTTGGTTGATCATCTTATTGAGGAAAGCTTTGCTGGGTTTTCTACCCCATGAGGGTTTCCCAGGGTAAAATCTCTGTCTATCTTGTGATTGTTTTTCTTTCAGTGATCTTGCTAGTCAAATTAGTATAAACTTGACAATGGTTAAATCTTTTAGAGGGTTATTACTCTCTTCAAAAAAATTCTAACAATGAAAATATCTTTGCACTCCTTAAGTCCCTCCCTCATCTCAAATATTAATGGGATGGTTATTGGCAGAGGCATTCCAAGAGTCTAGAACATATGGGACATAATCCACTTAGGAAACTTCTGTTGATTCCCTTGATGAGGAGTTCTACCTTGTCGGAAACTATGATGACCAATACACAACATGGACAACTTTGCGCCAAGAGAGACACCAGACAGTGTTGGAGTTTACCATTATATTCATAACTTGCACTCAAAGTTGGGTATTGGAGACTAAACAACATATCCGTCATATCCCTCTTCAGAATAAAGCTACCAGCATCCAAGCTAATTGTATTACTTTGCAATTTACAATGTTTTTTCATTCCATTCTTTAATAGAATTTGGGTTTTCTTGTACTATTGTGCTCATGAAAAATCTTTGTGTGTGTGTTTCCATTTTACATTTATACCTTTAGTTTTTTCTCTAAATCATTTGGAAACATTATCCCATATCAAATAGGTCATAGCTTTCCCTTGAAATCCATGATGGGTCACACTTTTTCCCTAAAATCTATGACCATATCCAAAAAGTTAAAAATTGGTTGTAAGTTATGATTGTGCACTTCTCAAGATGAAGTAATGGCTAAAAGTGGACGAACCTAACCGTTAAGGTAAAAAATAACCATTGATTTGATCTTCCAAACCCTAGCTTCCATACTAGTGAATATTCAATGCAATGGGGAGTATTCACATTGGTACCAAATCTTAGGTGTATCCACCATATTTCCTATAAAATATATCCCTCATGGTCACCATTTTCATATATCATACATCCACAATATTATTATGTTTCCTAAATTCCACTATAAATCAAGAGAGAGAACCACCATTATATCCTTCTTTCACAAGCATGGAATCAACCATTTGATCACTTGGTTGGATATTTGGGCTCAAAGGACTTAAAGAACTATCCCTTGGATCAACTGTGGACGTCCCTTACCTTCCACAACCAATACAATGGTGCTATTATAATCTCTTATTCTTTGTGTAACAATAAAAAACACCATTATTTACATGTTGCATTCCTCTTTTTATGGCTAGTTTTCTAATGGATGTTGCATGCATGTTAAAGAGTTGATCTCACTTAGTTCCGTTTATTCTTGTTTCTTTGATATACTACTAGAGATTACACAACCTTCAAGTAGGTCCTTTTTGCACATGTGAGTGAGAAATCACATTACAATTCTAGGTGCCAATTTCTTACCATGGAGTGTACAATGAGATCATCTTGATAGTTTGTCGGTCTGGCCTATAAAATCATGGAAGGAATTATTCATTCCTATTTGGAAAGTTTCACCCTCATTATTCAATATGAATGGCATCTCAATATATACTTAAGTTTCCTAAGGGGCTGTGAAGGTTGTTTTGTGTGTCACCCTTGACCACCACCACTTGGTTGTAACTTGAGAAACCATCCATCATTGACATTAGAATTGAACCCAATTCCTATTGTGGCAACACATTCATATTACGGACTGGGTAATTTTCCTTGAGGGATGTCTTGTTCAAATCCTTAAAATCCACACAAAGTCAAAACTCTCCATTCTTCTTTTGTAGAAAAACTAAGTCAACGATCCAGTATGAGTTCCTAATCAACACTTTGACCCCCACTTCCAAGTGCTTTTCAAGTTTGATTTTGATTAATTTTTTAAGTTTTGGGATGATGTTTCATGACTTTTGTATCATAGGAACCACTTCCTTCTTCAATGGAATATTGTGTTGTAAGATGGATTTATAATATTCCTTTAAATCAATGTACATACATGCAAATATATCTTCAAACCCTTTGAAAAATTGGTTGAATTGAGATATTTCATTTTTGGTACACCCATCTCCAAGATTTAGGAACTTGGGTTATTTAGGAGTGTCGATTTTGATATTTTGTGTCTCTTGGAATTTTCTAATGGATTCTCTTCTCTAGGTATTTCATTTTACAAAAGGTCATTTTTAGGGAAGAGTGACTCTAGTCTTACTAAGCATTCCAAGAGAGTATTTACATCGAGGTTTAATATCCACTAGCTATCATAAACATTTTCCTTAATATGCTCCCATAGATGATCAAGGAATCAACTCTCTATGTCACCTTCCTCAATGCCTTTCGCAATTGTAGGGAAAATGATGAGATGCTCATCATTGTGGAATACCTACCATGTGTTTTCATTGTCCAATACATAGGGGTGAAATATTAACTCAACTAGAAAGGAACCAATTTCCAAGATGGGTGAGGGTTAAAGAGGGAGGTAGACACTGCTAAGGAATCCACTTGGAAGTTTTCATCTATGGGAATAAACCATATATTGAATTAACTAAAGTTCTAGATCAACTCCCAAATCCTTTGGACATATGCTTTCAATGTCTCCTTCTTAATTGTGTACCTCCTTTTGACCTAATTAATGGCTAACTTAGAATCTCCCCATAGAATAAGATATTGAACTTTCATTGCTTAGGAAAATAACATCCCCTACACCAAGGCCTCATACTCTACCACATTAGTGGTACACTCAAACTATATCTTAAATGACTGAGGATACACTTTGCCCTTAGGACTCTTTAAGACCACACATTAGAGAAATTTTGAGGTAAAAAATGGGCCTAAAAAAAAAAGAAATGTACTATAAAAATTAACCAATAGGATTCAAGGTGATGATTTCAACCATGGGGGATGAATCACCATTTTTTGGGTAAAAAGGTAAAAATGTCAAAGTGAAAAAACCACTTCTTCAACTCGTATTTTCAACTTATCTCCCTGTATATTCAATCAAATTTCGATCAGAAGAAGTCGTTGGATGTGGATTCAATTCCGCATCCAACGAGTACCCACATGACATACTTTTGATGGATCCCGCTGCCCCAAAAACAAGAAATACATGAAAAAACGTGATGATAGCCTCCTTTAGGGCGAAGAAGGCCTGCTCCATTGCCTCATTCCAAGAGAAAGCACTCATTTTTAGCAATGATTTAAGAGGAGTTGCAATCTTCCCATAATTATGCACAAACTTACAGCAGTATCCAATAAGTCTAAGGAATCCTGACAAGCTCTTGAGAATTTTGGGGTGGGGATAATTCTGCATAGCTTCCACTTTCTTGGGGTCCACATGACAAGATCTTGAGAGATTTTGGTTGGGGCTAATTCTACATAGCTTCCACTTTCTTGGGGTCCACATGTACACCATCCTAACTCACAATATGGCCCAAATATTCAACCTCGGTTTCCCCAAAAGCATATTTGGAGCATTTCACAAATAATTAGTGATCCTGTAATAATTGCAATGTACAAGCAACATGCTTGAGGTGGATTTCCCAGGTGGGGTTGTAGATCAAGATATCATCGAAGAAAAGCAGGACAAATAATCCTATACCATACCTTGTGAGGTTAGTTCCGAAAAATTTCTACATATAAATGCAGGTTTAGATGAGAGTCAGCAAAAACAATTATTAAAAGTTCTCAAGAGTCAAACTGGAGCATTTGCATGGGAATACACCGATATGAAAGGTATACACCCAGATACCTGTATTCACCACATTTACACATATTCAAACATACCTCCTGTCAGGCATGCCCATAGAAGAATGAATCCAGCCCTAAAGGATATAGTCAAAGATGAACTACAAAAACTCCTTAACGTTGGTTTCATCTACCCAATTTCTAACAGTAAATGGGTGTCTCCTCTCATGGTAGTTCCAAAGAAATTTACAGGGAAATGGCGTATCTGTGTTGACTTTCGAGAATTGAACAAGGCCACCCTTAAGGACTACTTCCCGTTACCTTTCATTGATCAAGTGTTAGATACCTTGTTAGGGAAACAATATTTTTCTTTCCTTGATGGGTATAGCGGATACAACCAGATATTAATAGCACCTGAAGATCAAGACAAGACAACTTTTACTTGTTCTTGGGGGACATATTCCTATAGAGTGCTGCCATTTGGCTTGTGTAATGCACCTGCCACCTTCCAACGTGCAGTCTTAGGAATCTTTGTTGACCTTATACATGATTGTGTAGAATTCTACATGGATGATTTTACAGTTTATGGTAATACCTTCCAAGAAGCCCTTGATAACCTTGAAATAGTTCTTATTTGGTGCCAAGAAACGAACTTAGCCCTCAGTCACGAAAAATGTAAGATGTTGCTAACCTAGGGCATAGTTTTGGGACATAATGTATCTCTTCAAGGTATCAAGGTGGATCCTTCCAAGATATAAATAATTGTTAATCTTCCTCCTCCAAAAACTCCGAAGGAAGTAAGAAGCTTTCTTGGCCATGCAGGCTATTATAGACGTTTTATTGAAAACTTCACTGAGATAGCCGCACCTATGTTCAAGTTACTCATGAAAGACACAAAATTTCAATGGACTGAACCTTGTCAACATGCCTTTAAAACCTTGAAGGAAAAGCTATTAGTGGCACCAATACTTAGGGGCCCCAATTGCTCCCTTCCCTTCCATATATCCATTGATGCTCCCAACATAGCTATAGGAGCAGTCTTAGGTCAAAAAGAGGACAAACATCACATGCCATCTATTTTGCTAGTAAAAATTTGAACCCTGTAGAAACAAAATACACCATTACTGAAAAAGAGTTTCTGGCAGTAGTCTATACCATCAACAAGTTTCGTCATTATATCACGGGATATGAAGTTTTCGTACACACAGACCACTCCGCCATTATATTTTTAATGAATAAACCAATCACCAATGGCAGGGTGACTCGGTGGCTTCTCTTGTTACAAGAATTTAACATTATTGTTGTTGATCGTCCCGGTCAAGAGAATGTGGTGGCATATTTTCTCTCTCGAATTCAAGTTGAAAATAATGCCAGTCCTCTCGATGATAGCTTTCTAGATGAACATTTGTTCGATGTGTCTATTCGAACCCCTTGGTTTGCAGACATAGCCAATTATTTAGCAACCGGAAAGCTACCAAACCATCTCTCCCCACCCAAGAAACGTAGGATAATAGTCCAGATTTCTAATTATTCTTGGCTAGAAAATGATCTTTTCCGTACTGATCCTGATCTGATTATTGGACGATGTGTATGAGAGGATGATTTGGCAGAGATCCTTCATGCATGTGATGGTGGACCTTGCGGTGGGCATTTTTTTGATAAGAGAACAACATACAAAGTGTTGCACTCTGGATATTATTGGCCAAGCATTTTTAAAGATGCTGCCAAGTATGTTAAGGGATGTGAGAGTTTCCAAAGAATGGGTATACCTATGCCATCTGATGAGATTCCCTTACAACCCCAAGTGATGATTGAGCCTTTTGAGAAATGTGCTCTAGATTTTGTTGGGCCAATTTCCCCTATGTCTCACAAGAAGAAGTACATGTATTTTGTACATATTATGTCACTAAATGGGTGGAAGCCAAAGCCTTATTTCGAGCCACAGAGAAATCTGTGGTGGAATTTATTTATGAAGAAATATTTACCCGATTCGGTGTACCTAGGGAAATTGTAACTGACCAAGGATCTCAATTTACCTCCAAGTTAATGAAAGAGCTTACTGAAAAATATGGTATTAGACACTGCAAATCTTCACCATATAACCCGTAAACAAATGGTCAAGTAGAAAGAAGAAACAAGGTATTATAATCCATCTTAACTAAGACTATCCAATTACACCACAAAGACTGGGAAGATAGGCTCCCAGAAGCCTTGTGGGTTTATAGAATAACTTGGAGGAATACCACTGGCCACACACCTTATGAACTTGTCTATGGTAAACAAGTTCTTCTACCCATTGAATGTCAAGTCAAAACCTTTCGAATGGTTGCTCAGTTAGGGATGAATCTGGAAGAAGCTGAGAGACAACGAATCCTGCAGATAAATGAATTAGACAAGATTAGAAAAGATGCCATTCAACGCACAATTCTAATACAAAACCAATGCAAAACACACAGTTTTAAACAAAAGCAATTTAAAACTGGAGACTAGGCTTTAATTTTTTATTCATGGTACAAAAACTTTAAAGGTAAATTAACTACTCGTTGGATGGGTCCATATGAAATTGTTACAGCTTTTGACAATGGATCTGCTAAGATTAAGACAATTGATGATTCGCAAATTTCCTTTATTGTAAACGGACATAGACTAAGACTTTATCATCAACCAATATCTAAACAAGACTTTGTGTAGAATGTCTCACAATAGAAGGATATGGAGCTGGTTGAAGAGGAAGGCATTCCTCCTTCTCCTGGTTCTTGAATTATTTTGGGTTATCTTCATTTGTAAATATGTAAATATGTTTTTCTTGTTTCTTTAAATAAATAAGAGTTATTTCTGACAACTGATTGTATTTTCACAGGAATTTCACATTTGTGATCATACTTTATCAATCAAGAAGGGAAGACTCTTTTTCTTTTCCTAGATTTTAATAAAATTCCATATAAATTTTCTCTGTATACATATGTTGTTGTTTTGAATAAGTTTGAATCATTTAATAAGTGGTTTGCAGTTGATTACAAGAACCTTATATCTATAACCAGCTCAGGAAGGACATCATTTAAAATGGGAAGTGCTCTAAATCTTTTTTTACATCTTGATCCTTTTCCCTTGATTATTTTTAAGAACTGAAAATTTATAGTGAGAAGATAAATTGTTCTATATGTCATTTCTGACCACTTGATTCTATGATTCCTTTCGATTGATTTTTATTTATTTATTATGCTTCTATATATGGTATTTGATTCAAATATGCAAATTCATGATTTATCATTAGGACAGTTGCTTAAGGCCTACTTTAATCAACATGTTTTTGAAAAAGTTCATCTCACACCTATGGAATACTAGTTCATCCCAGACTCATTATCAAAACTTGTCTGTTAAGCATTCTTTAAAAGGTAGCTCAAGGATAAGTGATATTTCTACTTGTGGGGAACACTACTGATCTTTTATGAAGAAGATAGACTGAGAGGTCAAGGGACAAGTTTAGGTTATTCTCTTTTGACATGATCGGTAATGCAGGCTATTATAAATAAAGTTACTCATCATGTTCGCTCTAAAATTTTGAATTATGTGTTTAGCAAGATTAATACACTCTAGTGCCAACCGGCTTCCACATGCTAAAATTATTATACAAAGCAAACCCGCAAGGATACTGAACAGGCTCGCTGGAAGCGGGTCCATGCTAAGTAAAATCTTAAACAAGGAAGCTCGGTAAATGCAAGTAAACCTGTCTGAGTACTGAGCAAGATCGCTGGCAGCGGGGCTATGCTTGCATGGTACAAAGATAAACCCGTTGGGGTACTGAATAAGCCTGCTGGAAGCGGGGCAATATCGGGTAAAAGAGATATGGTTAATGTATTACTATGCACATGGTTCATCTAAAAAAACTGAGTACACAAATACATGTTTAGGCCAATTATTTATACTATCATTAGAGAATGGTTGTAAGTTGGACTTCGACCCTGTCATCTAATTCAAACAATATCTAGGATGTGTTATCCTAGAAGTGGGACCCATAATTATAGAAATGTAACGAACTCCAGGTGAACCTTATCTATATTCTTTGGATGATAAGAGATCTTTAAAATGAGTCAAGGATGACTGGTTTTCCTATGGTATTTTTCGCATCAACTACACTATCATTATTAATATGGTATTATTAAGCACTGTTATTTATTTTCGATGAATTTGTATGTATGAATCATTTCCATTATTAGTTAGTTTTTCTTTTTCTTTTAAAAATAACAGCATTATAGAATTATTGGTTAAACTATTAATTGAAAATATTTGAATACCAATCAATTTTTCTTTGATGGCTTGAGGACACGCCATAATTCTTGTTTGGGGGAGGTTCAGAACTGTCTTTATTTTTCTGATTAATTACCAAATAGTTCATTTATCTCTGATAAAATGATACGTGTTTAGGGAATAATGCAAGTAGCAGAAGGAAGATTGTTCTGATCAAATGATAAATAAAGAAGAACGTAACTAAAGTTCCAGAAAAAGTAGGTTTATAACATCTTTTGTCTGCTAGCAGCCTCATAAATTCCCTGCAAAATCAGCATCAGTCAGGTCCAAAAAAATATCTTGTATAGATAAAAGGTTTGTATGAAGGGTTGAATGAAGGGTCGAATGACGATCCAAACGACATGACGAATGAGGCGAATGAATGACGATCCAAACGACATGACGAATGAGGCGAATGAATGACGATCTTAATGAAGTGTTGAATGATGATCTGAATGAAACCATAGCTTATAATGTCATTATTAAGTATGCTCAGATATTTAAATTTTGATGTTGCTGATAAATCTAATTGACTAAGGGGTTCGATGGCAAGATGGCCAAGGTTGGCCATCTCACTTTTCCTGTGACGGAAGATTCCATTGCGTTGGCCACGAAGCTTCCCAAGGAGGGTGCCCAATGGCACAAACATTTTTTCCTTCCACGGACAACCCTTGAATTCGCTCTCAAAGCCGACTACCAACATGTTGCAAGCACAAAAGGGTTTCATAGGGAATGGATTAAACCAGAATATCTCGTGCCCTTGACTGTCATCATCTGGTTGATTACCTATGAAGTTAAGTTCACCATTTTCAAATCCTATCACCTTAAATTACTAGCACATTTCGTTAATGATCAGGCTCTTAATTTTTCCTTCTACTTTCTGAAGAGTTTGGAGAAATGTCAAGTTAGGTTAGGAAAAATACCACTAACCCCTCTGGAAGCCTATATCACCAGTGCCTGATTAAAATCCCAATCACTCACCAGTTGGAAGAAAAGGGGCAAACCTAGGAGCGCTTTGTCTTTGAAGTCCTGAACCCCCACTTAGTTGAGAAGCCTATTGTTAAATCCCCTCCTTCTCGTAAGTGTCATCGTTTCCAAACTCGTGTAAACGAGCCATCCTAAGCCTCTGCCCAAGCAAAAAGGGATACCAAATCTATGTGGTTTGATGAAGATGCCACATGAGAAATGCACCTTGTCCACTCATCCTCTTCTCCTGGACTTGTCCACAAGGACTCGGCCACGGAATCTCCACTCTTTTCACCGATACCTACTAAATCGAGGAAGGAAAACCGTCCTCAGACCGTCATTCAACCCGTCGTTCAGCTGCAGCGTTTGGACAATATTGACAAACAGTCGAATGACAATACCCTTGAAACACCTCTTCTTGTGTTAGCAAATGTATCCACCCATTTACTTGAAACCCCTACTTTTGAATTTTCTCCTGCACACAATGAATCCAGGGCTCTTGAAGAACATATTGTTAATCCTGAAATATTTTCAAGAGAGTTGAGTCCTCAAAAGGATTCCGAACATCATACAGAACAATCCACTCCAAATTAGCAGGAAGTGGATAGGTTGACCCAAGAACTAGCACATCTAGCAAACCAGAATCGGAGATATGCTGAGACAATCTCTAGCTTCGTGAAGAAAACAAAGAATTGCATTTGCAAGTAAAAAGCATTGAAGATTTTAGCAACGCCAAAACAACTTCCCACACTTCTCTCCGGATGAGGTATGATGCCTTGAAGGATCAATTCAAGAGGCTTTAGGCCAAGTCTACATCTTCCTCGTCCAAGTCGAAGGCAGCTGCTACCATAGCTCGACCTTCTTCCTAGATTTCTCTCTTCTTTTGCTCAGTGGGACCTGGCATATCTCTGGTTTTGGGGAATGTTGGTGTCCATTTTGTCACCATTTTTTATCAGTAAAACCACTTTGACTGGCGTTATTTTCACTTTTTTGATATGATAAGTAATTCTTGTTTCCATTCAAACTGTCAATCAGACCCAGGTATGGACATATTCACATATCACATGAATCTTGGTTAAATATCGTCATATTGTGATTTATTAACGTTTATTTGACATTTCTCGACTTGTTTGGAAAATAGATTTCATTCTGCAGGCTATGGGTTTCAAACGGACCTTCATTCAGACGCGCGTTCACGTTGCAAACATCCAACCGCATTCAGCCCTTCGTTCAGCCCTTCATTCACACCCACAGAATCGTTGGTTGGAATATTCCGAGGCATTAAAGTTAAAAACCGTGATATGGGTTATGTTGGGGATGTGTCTTGCATCGTTTGTGAGCCTTCATTCCAGAAGATCCATCCTCCTGCTCGCTCCAACTGACGACACATTCTCTGCCCATGTTAACGTTGCCGAAGATACTCATCCTTCCACGCCTAGCTTGCCAATGCATCCTCTTCCCACGATTGAAGAGAACTAACGCAGAGTTTTTCGCGTCAAGGAGAATCAATGCTGTGGATTCAGGAAGACGGACTGTGTGCTATCGTGAACCACCTTGCAGCTGTTTCTTAGCCATTAAACCTCCTATTTTTAGAGAGGTCGACTACGTCGACCTTCTCTATTATTGTAAAACTTATATAAAGATGTCTCCTATGGAGAACGTGGCATCAAGTATATGTATGGGTAGCACATAGACGATAGAAGAAAAGTTTATATAGACATTGTGTAATTTTTATCAGTTAATGGAAGTTCCAGATTCTAGCTATTGATGTTCTGTTGTTGGTGAATAACTTGAGTTAGCTTCAACCCCCTGATTGCTGATAAGGGCCCCTCAACAACCAGAGGTTTTACTGTATATATCATGCATTTCTTTTCTGCAAATTAATAGCTTTCATTTCCAGTATTTAACTTGTTTCCTATACATGTCAGTCCTTTATTTCATGTAGTTTATATCTTGCTGCTAATGTAATTTATATTCCTAGAAGTTAAATGACCGGTCATGCATCCTTTTCTTTAGTTTGCTTTCAGTATTTTTATTGCAGTTAGATAGAGTTTAACTAGTTTAATATTTCAAGTTCAATTCACAGTTAGAATTAGTTTCTATAGCTGTAGGTTAGTTTCATTTCATCTTTCTGCCCTGTTTTGCCATACAATAGGAAATAACTTATTTTCCTTAGATAGTGAGTAGAGTAGTTGTTTTCTTTTTATTTCAATGATTTAAATAGTTTATTTACCGCTTTCCTTGCACTGTAGGTTCATATGCACTTACCAGCTGGAGTTAAGATCATTTAGTTTGCTTATTTTCATAGTTTATATATTTTTTTCCATTCGGACTGTCATTCAGACCTTCATATTTACTGTCTTGTTTTTATGCTTATTTTGAATTCAATTTCTCAAGTTTTTAAATTGTACTGTTCCCTGTAATTGATCAGCATTTATTTATGTAATTAGGACCTTGTTTTGAAATGCATAAAGTTTCAATTAAGCTTCACATCCATTCTTAGTTCTTGTTTAAAGTCGATTTTGGATTGAACTTGGTAATTTCATTTTCAGACATACATTAGTTTCTTATGGTTTGATCATAGCTTTCAAGCATAGGATTTTCTTTCTCATTTACATAGTTAATAAAGATGCTCATAGGATAGGATTTGATTTAGGAATAAAATATCTTTATTAAGTTTTCTACTTGCTTCTAAACATAATTTTATTAAGTTTTCTACTTGCTTCTTAACATAATTTTATCAAGTTTTCTACTTGCTTCTAGATCAGATTTGTTTCCAAGTCAATTGCCCATGCTTAGATAGAATAGATGTTTGTATATCTTCCGTTTCAAAGTATTCCTTAGAAAGACATGTTTCTAGTTTCTTGTTAATCATATCTCATTTCGAATCAGTTTTGAATAGCTTAATTAGAGATTTCCAATGTTAGTTGCTTATGGATAAAGAATAGATTACAATGTTTAAGATTAGTTGCAATTGGTAACTTTTCAGTCTACATCTCTTTGTAGAGGTTAAATTATATTTACTTCCATTATGTTTCTTTGTTACATTTGAAAGTCATTTTGATACATTTACTCTTGTTCTTGTCACATTTGATGTAAATCTTCAGATTCCTCAGGGAGAATGGAATTAGATAGCTTAGTTTGATTTTCCATGTATTAGCAGTTTAACTGTTGAATCTAAATAGTTTTGTTTCCTTGAATAGTATATTTCTTTGCTTTCTCATAATTAATTGATGAACTAAATTGTTTCATAGATTAGTGTTTTGATCGTCTCTACTTTTGTAGATTAGTTTGGTTTTGTCGAAGTTTCAATATTAGCCTTTCAATTATTGTCCATAGAGTAGAGTAGTATAGCTTGATACTATTATGATCTATTGGTTAGGTCTAATTAGCTCAGTAGTTCTATTTTTGAAGTTTGACTCGGTTTTTCATTTTGAAAGATCTTTCGATCTTTTCTCTATTAAACATTTCTAAGGTTTGACAAGCCGAAAACTTAGGTACCTTCTATCTCAGCATATACTTTGCCACAACTCTAAGATTACCAACCCCGGTTGATAATTAAATATTTGGTGATTCCTTAAGACAGTAAATACACCCAACGCCAACCATCTTTTCCACCTGTTTCACATTTGGTCGGTTCTAGACCTCTTTTGACCTCAATGACTAAGGGGAAACCTTCAGCCACTGTTAAATTCGTGACTGGAACACATCCTTCGATAAAAAGTATGATCGGAAGCCACCCTCTGGTTAGTGGTCAAAATATGGCCATAGGGAAACCTATGGCCAGTGGTCTAATTATGGGGAAAACTTCGGTTGGTAGTCAAAACCTAACTGGGGGGGTAACCTCTAGTTAGTGGTCAAAAACTAACTGGAGGGAAACCTCTAGCTAGTGTACAAAACCTAACTGATGGGAAACCTCTAGTTAGTGGACAAAATCTAACTAAGGGGCAACCTCTAGTTAGTGGAAAAAATTTAAGTGGAGTAAAACCTTCATTTATGACTTATAATATGACTGGGAGTTCACCCCAGCCATGGGACAAATCTTTGTGGGAACATCACACGGGGGGACCATCTGTATGGGCCCAACCCGCATGGGCTTATACATATCCGGGTAATCACAATATGGAAATGAGTCAAATATATCAAACTGCGCTAGGAAACCTTTATCCCGGAGTATCTTACGCCGGAAATAAAAACACCCAGTGGGGTTAACATAAATTTCTGCCGGTTGGACCTCCAACCAATGACCCACCCCCTCCCCCACCACCAGCCCCATGTCCACCTCCACCACCTTTCCCACCTCACCCCCATCATCCAGACAACCCCCTCATTCTAGAGGATCCCTTCATTTGGGAGGAGCACGGGAGGAGAAACCCCATCAAGTCCACCTCCTAACTTGGGAGGACCCCGCCCATATGGCCAACCCTCTATGGGAGGACCTTGCAATCAATCGATCTATGGTCCTACTGGTACTCAAATGACGTATCAATACTACGAATACTCGCAACCAAACCGACATTTACCATTTTTCGCTACATTAGATCTGTCGGACCTATCACGTTTGACCAATGATCCCATTCAACATGGCCTGAATTGGCCACCCATTCCTGTAAAACTGCCATTGCACATACCCAAGTTTGACGGAAAACCCGGCGAGGATCCAAAAAACCACGTAATGACATATTACTTGTAGTGTTCCTCAAACTCATTAATAGATGGTTCTATTTGTTTGAGGCTATTTCAAAGAACCCTCACCACCAGAGGCGCCAAATGGTATATCAAATTACCATCACATTATTTCGTAGACTTTCGATCCTTGGCTATCTCCTTTCTTATGCATTTCCAATTACTAATCCACTAGGAAACCAACACAGATATTTTAACTTCGCTCCAACAATCTACCTCCACTCATATTTTCGATCATATTCACAAATGGAGGAGAAGACGTCGACTTATTAAGGCTCCCATTCCAGATCAATTATTGGCTGATTGGTTTACCAAATCATTGTTTAGTATAAGAACCAAAGGTGTTGCTATGGGTGGGGAAGTTACAGAAGAACAAGCCATTGCACTTGCCCAGTACTTAGAATTAGTCTATGCTCAGTATGGCCCTTTATACAACATCATTCCCAATTCCCCTCCCCCCACATAGGACCCAAGGAAACCTTCCACGGGATCTCATGTCGATGGCATAATTGGTTTTGTTAGCACCCAACCTTCCACCCAATCGATTGAATCACAAATCCATATGGTTTCAAATCCAACTTGGGCATAGGTTGGTAATAGCACCAACCATTCACCTAGTCCTACTCCCACTACAGAGGTGAATTTAGTCCAATATGCTTCATCTCATAAATCCAGTGGTAAGAAGAAAAACAAAGGAAAACCCAATAAATCTTCTAACTACCAGGAACAAAAAACCAATCCAAACTCTATTGATGCCAAACCGAAACAAAAGGCTAAATATCCATGTTTATTGTGCGGTAATGACCACTTCATGAAAGAATGCCCACATCGTGAAGAAGTCCAAAAATTCCTAAAAGGAAACCCTTAACCCGTATTTTTAACAGACCCCTTCCTCACACAACAAAAACAGATGGTTGCACAACAACCAACCCCTTCGCAAGGAGAAACATCCATGATTGCTCATGTTCTCATGATGCGTAGTGAAACGATTAACCTATCTGCCAGGGCACATATGTACGATTATGTTCCTGACAAAGAATCTAATGGAGGTCATGCTAAAATATTTTCCACATCTGCATCTACTTTCCCTCCTACACAAGGTCCTTTGACAATACTAAAACCTATATAAGATACAGTATTGCGTCCACCCAAAAGCACAATCTGAAAAGTGATTTTCAACCCCAATGCTCGGGCTACTCAAAACTACAACATTGTGGAAGATCTAGCCTAGGCACCATGTGCTATGTTGACCCTTGAAGTCTTACAAAACTATCCTAATCAACGTAAGAATATGCTATTGGAGAAATGGATCCATAATCATCTAACACCATCATGTTTAGATTGGAATACTTTAAACTGGGGCTTTCCCACCAACTGGCATTCCAAATCATTACAAATGTCACTGGGAAAAATATCCATCGTACTTTTTTAGACGAAGGAGCCTCTACTTCTATAATGTCCTTGTCCTGCAAGAGAGCCATTGGCTCTCCTGAACTGAACTGTTCCCCTACCACTCTGAAAGAATTTGATAGACGTGGATTCTAACCACGCGGGATTTTACAGTCCTTATTCATTGAATTAGGAGGCAATACTGTTTCCATTAACGTCGAAGTAGTCATAACACCATTCACTAGCATTTTTTAACCCAAAATACAATGACATAGATGTTCAATTTTCGACATCGTGATGTCGACCATCCGACAATCATCTTCTTTTTTAAACGTCAGTGGCACTTCGGTGAATATCCGACAGTAAAATGAACTCGTCAGATATCCGACATAATCCGGTCGGATATCCGACAATGCTTCTTTTAACATTTCCGTTGCATATCCGACACCTCTCACTTTATATGAGCTCGGATATCTGACAACACTTACTTTATAGGAGGTCGGATATTTGACAACTCTTACTTTATAGGAGGTCGGATATCCGACATGATTGACATCAATTTCTGTCGCATATACGACACCTCTCACTTTATAGGAGGCCGGATATCCGACAACGCTTACTTTATAGGAGGTCAAATATCCAACAACTCTTACTTTATAGGAGTTCGTATATCTGGCATGATTGACATCAAATACCGATGCCTTTAGCCGTCGGTGGTATGGCAACGACGTCAGATTCTTTGGAAGTGGCCGTTGGATAACCGATAGTATTGGAATTGTAAGAAGTCAAAAATATGACGCCTTTAGTCATCGATGGTATGGCAATAGCATCGTATTCTTTGGAAGTGGTCGTCGGATATCCAACGGTATTTGAATTGTAAGAAGTCCGAAAGCCGACGCCTTTAGCCGTCGGTGGTATGGCGACGACGTCGGATTCTTTAGAAGTGGCCGTCGGATATCCAATGGTTATGTGGAATTTAAAAAAAAATACAGATATCCCATGAAAAATATATGAGCTTCATATGTTTAGCATGTCCAATGGACCTCATGCTCAACAGGTTCTCTACTACACCTATGATCATTCATCAAATTCCAAACAAATGGGTTGTCCTCTTTTAAAAACCAGTGTATTTTCTTAGTTGCAATCTTGCTAAATCCCACACAAATTTTGATGGTGAAACAAAATACTTGAACAACATTCTTATCTGCCACATACAAATTTAAGTCTTGGGTACTTTATTCAATCAAGTGAAGAAAATCCAACTTTTCTTCATTTTTGAACTATGTTTTATTGCACATATCTAGAATAGTATAACTTGATGTATGCCTTATTCATGTCTCACTGAGCACTAAAGATAATACAAAAACAACGTTTTGGCTATCTTTGTATCTTCTTCCTTTGGTAGTGCCTATGGAATCAAACAAGTTCTAAAAATTCATCCCTTCATCATGGTCGGAGCACACACACTCAAATACCAACATGACCCCTTCTTCTTGAGTATGCATCGTCTTACTACTAAACTGTAGAATTCAAACTTAATCTTCTTTGATATCTGTTACACCTAAATCTCTCCATCATGAATCCCATGTTAACTTAGTGCATTAATCCCTGAAGTTCCCTTGATCAAGCAAGTTAGTTAGAGAAAGTTGATGCCCTTTGTCCACATTTCTAATTGGGCTGGCACATGTTGTCTTGGAGCAAGAAGCGTCGGCACCGAGTGTCCTCTGTTGAACAACGCCAACGGCACAGAACACCTGTGTACAACCTGCGTTTTCCCTATCAGGTGCAGGTTTCCTTCATACAACTTGCGCCGGAGTTAGTTAAATGGGATAAAGGTAACTTACAAGCGATTTCTGAAGTTGGATGAGGTGTATCTCTATCCCTAACTCCTAGGTGAGCTGGCCTTTGGTTCCCTAACTTTGAGAGAGGATCCCTTATCCCACTCCCCATGATTCTCAACCTACTATATCAACTTGGTCCTATAAATACAAGGTCTCTCTCCATTCCAAGGGGAGGAAGTCTATAGCTCTTACATGCTGGTGAAATTATATTAGGAGATCCCCATCCATCTATTGGGAGACTCTCACTTCCTTTGGAGGCATGGCTTGGCTTGTTGGAGGAGGATTGCGGCGTTAAGGCTTGGGTTGTGATCATCTATGTACTTTGTATTTCCCTCTTTTATACAGTAATATAAACTCTTTCCACAAAAGTTATTGTGTTAGTAATGTTTGTTGTTTACTTCCTTAACTGTTTACTTAGATCAGTTATTGTTTAGACATATTTGACTGCTTGTATTGTTTCCATATGTTTTGAGAGGTCTTGCAGCTAAATATTTGACGACCGTGGGACTTGGAGCAACAATGAAGAGAAAGATATACAATCTGAAGATAAGATGTCTAAATACTCGATCTTTAACTAGTTCTAGGAAAGTATCTTTGTTTTATGTCTCTATTTGTTCTAGATTCGCATTGAACTAGGGATATCAGGCTCGCATCCGCTCGAGTGGATTGTCCAATAACAAACCGACGACCATACTTGGAAATTCTTCTTTTCATTACTACTTAAGTACTTTTCAGTTTGAAAGAAATAAAAATCTCTCCTTACCTTAAGTAGTTTTCATTGAAAAGGAAAGGAAAATGTGCATCGTCATGTATCTAGGATTTGCATTTTTTTTACATTTCCTGTCTATACCTCATGCATCCACTTAACTGCATAAGATAAAATTAACTCTACTTTAAGTTAAAAACTTTTAGCAACTTATGTGTTAGGTTAGTGACGTGTTCCATCATCGTTAAGCGTGGCAGTTGTCGTTATTTTCCTGCATTGCATCCTGGGGGCACTATATTTCTTCCACGTACCAACCGGTATATCGAAGGCTCTTTCACGTACCAACCAGTATATCGAAGGCTCTTTCACGTACCTTAGGGTATATCAAAAAGAAATTCACGTACTTGGTAGTATATCGAAATGCACTTCACGTACTCAGTAGTATATCAGAAGTCTCTTGTCGTATGGTTGTGCATTAGACAAGACCACTACGGATTTGTGTTCCCACGTACCTTGAGTATATCGGGAGACCCTCCTAGGATTCCTGAAACCATCCGAGCAAACCTTTTGACCGTCTTGTTGTCTCAATACACCAAGAACAACACTCGGGGATATTACTACGCATGTACTGTTAGGTAGTCGGGTTATACGGGAAAGGGTACGGTCCCAATCCTCTGTGTCGTGTTTTACTGTTGGACCCTGCGGTATATAGCAAGCTGTGGTGCCTTGACAATCCTGTGAGGATCCTGACCTTTTATCCACTCCTATTCACACAATTTTCTTGTTGCTTTTAGACTTGAGTAGTGTTTAATTTGTGTGTTACTTTAGAGACTCTTAGGAAGTTTAGATATGGAATACCCTCCTGGGACTACCAACCAAGAGACCCCTTTCTAAGGTATGTCTTTTATAGCTCCCCCTTGTGGAAGTGTTGGTCCTCCCTTTATGGCCACATTGAGTCTTCCTGGATTGACTATAGGATTACCTATGTGGTTATTCTCCAATCCCATTGTACCAAGTGCAACATTTGTGTCGGATCATGGTCCTTCACTACATGAGCATCAACCTCTTGTCGATCCTTCTCCTTCCTCGTCGAATGTTGAATCGACTTCCATTTCTTCCTCTTCGCCTATTGAAAACTATGATGTTAGTAAACGGGTGGATAAGAAGAAGACAAAAGGGAAGGATAAGAAGAAGAACACTAAGCATAAGGTCACAGTTCCAACCTCTGACCATCATGTTAGGAACCCACCAGCTGCTAATCATCATGCTAGGAATATTGATGTACCTGTCTTGATTCTGCGTAAACCTAAGTTCCCTTGCAAGATTTGCAAAGGACCCCATTTTCTTAAAGAATGTCCTGGTCTTTCCACGGTCTTAGAATTGTGGTCGCAAATTTCAGAACCACCTTTGTCATTAGTCTCTGGTCTTCATGCTGATGATGCTCCCTCGACTAGTGACTCTATTGTGAAGAGTCGGAAAGGTAAAGTCAAGAATCCTTGTTTGTTATGCAAGGGCATGCACCTTTATTACCTTTATCCATGCATGGATGAAGCTTCACAATTGTTGGAAGACATTACTGTATCTCATAAACACCTTCCAACTAGATGTCATAATTGGTCCCTTGACCCCCCATTGGTTGATGAAGTGGTTGATCTAGCCCCATCCTCGGTCGATCCCACTCTTTCTTCAAAGAGTGAATTCGAAGTAGTCGAGTCGATATCACATCCACTCGATCCCACTCTTTTATTGGAGACTGTATAGACTGAAGTAGTCACCATGATAAAATATTTGTCTCATTCTAGTCTTCCAGATGAAAGTGAATTGGAAACTGCTGATGTTTTCCTAGTCAGTTCATATTATTCTAGGCAAGGGGAAATCCCGTCCATTTCTACAGGACCCCCTCCAAGTATTGAGGTCATTTCCTTTGATTGGAATGGTCTAATAGAATCTCGTCTTCCTTTGAGTGTTCCTTTCCAGATATATGTAGGAGTTTCCGATAAGGAAATATTTCGCACTATTGTTGACAAGGGATATTCTCTTAGTATTGTATCCTCAATTGCTTGGCAAGCTATAGGTTCCCCTCAGCTTGTGCTAGTCACCGACAAGATATTGGCTTTTAATAGAAGGCCTATTGGACCTTTAGGGATCCTTCCTCGATTACCTATCACTTTAGGAGGGAAAAATGTCTGTATTGATGTTATGGTAGTCGAAGGTCCCTTAGATTTTAATCTACTCCTTGGACGAGACTATGTTTATGCAATGAAAGTTGTAGTGTCCTCACTCTTTCGAGTGACTTATTTTCCTCATCATGGGAATATGGTGACCATTGATCAGCTTTCCTTTATGACACCCACTCATCGCATGACTCCTAGTCATCAGACCTCCCTGAATGTTCCACATGTTTTAGTGGTTTCCTCCCCCTAGAGATGGGGAGCATGTCTCCAGCCTTTGGACATCATGCTGGAGTTATTCCCCTAGCTTATTATGCTAGGGGGACACTACCAACCTCTAGACATCATGTTGGGTATGAGCATAGTTCCCTTTTTGTGTCAAGCTCGTTAAAAAATGAAACAGGTTCCCATGAGCACATATTAGTCTTTAATTCCAAGCTCATTAAAAACTGGAATAAACCCCCATGAGCATAGTTCCATTTCGATGTCAAGCTCATTAAAAAATGAAACAGGTCATACGAGCATGGTTCTATTCCTATGTCAATCTCGTTAAAAAATGAAATAGTACCCCATGAGCAGAGTTCTATTCTTGTGTCAAGCTCGTTAAAAAATGAAATAGATCCTTTTCCATTGAGTCGAGTATTTCCATAGACTTAGTACCTGAACCTTCTATTCATCCTCCTATGTCATTTTGATCTTCGTTCATCTCTGGTGAACATCTTCTTATTAGTAACCAGAAGTTTAATCGAGTGAAGATGTAGATTAGGAGAATGAAATGAAGCTTGGGGGGCACGTCTTCAACCTCTGGACGTTATGTTGAATTCAACTCGATCGCCTCTCCACACCATGTTGGATTTAAGTCACTTACTTCTAGCAATCATGTTGGGGGAATGTACCAACCTTTGGATATCATGATGGGAAATAATCCACCAATGGGTAATATTTTCGAGCATACTTTCTTTTGGGTTTTGAGCTCGCTAGACCATGAAAATAATCCCAAAGCATAGTTCATTTTATGCTACAAGCTCGTTAAAAAATGAAGCAGACATCATGAGCATTCTTTTCACCTGTCTTGAGCTTACTTTTCACCTTTTCCGTGCTCTAGTTTAAACATGAAAAGTGGTTTGAGGTTACTTTTCACTTTTTCGTGCTCTGGTTGAAACACGAAAAGTGGTTTGAGATTAGTTTTTACTTTTTTGTGCCCTGGTTCAAACATGAAAAATATTCCGAGTGCTTTTGATACCATTGTCGTGCTCGATAAAAATTTGAGTAAAACGGTGTGTCTAACGAGTATAGGTTTATCACTTTATCCAACCTCGCTAGACTATTTACGGAAAAGGAATCGTGTCGAGTTTACTTTTTCCTTTGTTGTACTCGGTGATCAACCATGACAAAGTTGTACATGGAGTCCTCTTTAAGCTCTTTTCAGACTCCATAAATATGAAAAGATCGCCAAGCAAACTTGATTCTTTCATGCTTGTAAAATTATTTGAAAAGTCGTCCTTCTGGTGATAATTTACCCCTTTTTCGAACTAGGAGGTACTATTTATGAAAAAGGAGCACTCCAGCCAATCATGACTGGAAGAATCCTCTCGTGTTGTTTTACCCTTTTCTGGGTGAAGAGGCTATTCTTACGAAAAAGGACCTTTGGAGTCTTCTTTAGTTCTTTTCAAACTCTCTAAATATGAAATGACACCGAGTTTACCTTCTATGGACTCGTTCAAATTTAACCATTGAAGGGCCCATCATGGGACGAAACCCTCCTTTCTCGGGTTCGAAAAACATTTGGGATTGAACTCATCAATGAGATGAGCTATACCAAGCATCTTTCTACCCTCCTCAAGCTCATTAAAAACAAGTGAGGTACTCATCAGTCATGATGGGGAAAAATGAAATATTTTGTGTTACGCTGTATTTACGAAAATTGCATCGTCACTCTTGAACATGGTGCTCATTTGCATTTGCATACAACACTTGGGTCATCCGTTTGTCTTCGAGTCATACTGATTCCATGAGTCATGTCACTCCTTTGGTTCATCAGAAGAATGTCTCCACTATCATTTACCATTAGGGGTCAACACTATTCTCGTCATATCAATACTGCCAAGTCATGCCATGCCCATGTTCAAGATATGTCCATTGCTCATCATTTGTAGTCAGTACACCTTCTACCATATTTGTCTACCTTGAGTCAGTATTGCACATTACTCTACCGTCCGATCTACTCCAAACATCTGTTATAGAGTTTCGTGTCGTTGATGGGGGATTAATCACGGCCCTCCTTCCATGGAATCATCCTTGTCGACTTCAACACATCATCCGGGGACTGAATCTAGAAACCAATCGAGTACCTTGGGCCTGCATGCCTCAATGGTAGGTTACCTCGCTTTCAACATGATTTTACATCATTGGCTCTTGATTGAAATATTTCATTGGGTTTTCAACCTCAACTCATTGATTCACGCTCGGTGATATGTACTATGATACCTTGGGAATCATTGACATTAATGGTGATTTCCCTCGCACTTGTTAATGGTATACATTAATGACCGGTAATCAAGTGGTTTCTAGGCCATGTTCGATTCCAAAACATTGTAATCACATGGATAGATTCGTATCATTACGGGTTCGACTTGAAGACCCTGGGGAAAATCATATCTTACCCAAGTTGCGATGGAGATTGTTTGAGTCATATTACATGGATCCACTTTGTATTGGTCGTGGCTGTATTATCATCTCATCATGGATCTGCGATTGTATCTAGTAGCCATGATTTGTTCAGTTGGTCTTTACTATCATGGATCTGCAATGTATTGTTTGGAATCCATGTTATGAGTTATGTGAGACTTGTATCTCAGAGTCAATTGTACTGCAACAGCATCCTCCATCCAGCAAGTCCTTGCCATTTATCTTTCAATGCACTTCACCTGTCTTATTTTAGCATCTCCATGCTTTGGGGGGCATTCTGTTACACCTAAATCTTGTCATCATGAGTCCCATGTTAATTTAGTGCCTCAATCCCTAAAGTTCCCTTAATTAAGAAAATCAGTTAGAACAAGTTGATTCCCTTTGTCCACATTTCTAATTGGGATGGCGCATATTGTCTTGGAGCAAGAAGCGTCAGCGCCGAGTGTACTCTGCCGAACAACGCCGACGGTGCAGAACACCTGTGCACAACCTGCGTTTTCCCTATCAGGTGCAGGTTTCCTCCATACAACTTGCGCCGGAGTTAGTTAAATGGGATAAAGGTAGCTTTATAGCGATTTCTAGAAGTTGGATGAGGTGGATCTCTATCCCTAACTCCTAGGTGATTTGGCCTTCGGTTCCCTAACTTTGAGGGAGGATCCCTTAGCCCTCTCCCCATGATCCTCAACCTACTCTATCCACTTGGTCCTATAAATACAAGGTCTATCTCCATTCCAAGGAGAGGAAGTCTATAGCACTTACATGCTGGTGAAATTTGCTTAGGATATTCCTATCCATCTATTGGGAGACTCTCACTTCCTTTGGAGGCATTAGATTGGCTTGTTGGAGGAGGATTGCGGCGTTAAGGCTTGGGTTGTGATCATCTTTGTACTTTGTATTTCCCTCTTTTATAACGTAATATAAACTCTTTCCACAAATGTTATTGTGTTAGTAATGTTTGTAGTTTACTTGCTTAACTGCTTACTTAGATCAATTATTGTTTAGACATATTTTACTGCTTGTATTGTTTCCATATGTTTTGACAGGTCTTCCAACTAAAGATCTGATGACTGCGGGACTTGGAGCAACAACGAGGAGAAATATCTACAATCTGAAGGTAAGATGTCTAAGTACTCGATCTCTAACTAGATCTAGGAAAGTAGCTTTGTATTCTGTCTCTATTTGTTCTAGATTCGCATTGAACTAGGGAGATCTGGCTCACGTCCGCTCGAGTAGATTGTCCAATAACAATATCTTGGTGACAAGCTCATATATTTTTTCAACATTGTATTGTTAAGTTGACTATTTGAAACTTCCCTTTGATATTGTTAACATATTTCATATATTTTAACCATCTTGGGATGATATACATCATGCTTGGATTTTCATGATTAATAGATGAGTTTTGTTCAAAATAAGAACATTGCATGAATTCACGTTCGAGGATTGCTAGCAGGTTTTGTTTTAGGTCATAGGAGGAGGTCAATTCCCATTTTTAAGAACTTATTGGCATATAAAGGATGCAACTTGACTTCACATCCTATATCATACCAGTGAATCACTCAACAACATACAAACTAGCTGTTGCAGGATCCCATTTCGTGTTGATGATTTTGTGACTTGTTGTTGATTTGTGTGACAACAATGAAAGAATTTCAAGTTATATCCTTTATAATATACATTCTAAAAATTAGATGTTTTTCACACAAGTGGTCTTATTGAATCACCATGTGATGGATTCTAGGTACTCCCTTCTTGTTCATGCTCTTGTGGATTTTCTTATGATTTAAGGAAGTTAACCTAGTATCCCCCTTATTTTTTAAACAATTTCTCTCTTTGAAGAAGGCTTGTGTCTTTGCACATGAATCCACATGATGATCTTTCAATCCAAAAAGGATTATATATCATAATACAAACAATCTATTACCTTCCGGTATTTCTTCTTGCAGCAACAATAAACAAGAGGTGATCTTCCTTATGCCTACCTATTTGGTTTTCTCTTGTTATTTCATGCTTACTTGCTTGCTTTACCAAGTGCCAGTGTAGTCTTATAATTCATGGTCATATTATTTATACCCTTCTTCAATATTGCACAAGATTGCTAGAGTAATGGATTATTGCATACTCTCTTTGATGTTGTCTTTTCTTAACTTGAAGTGGCAATTGATTTAGTCTCTTTTTACTTGATAGCTTGTAGTATCATATTATCTTACAAAAAAACATTTTAGAGATTGGATTTTGCCTCAACATGCTCACAATCTTCCATATCTTGGAGCATTCACCCATTTCCTATTTATCACAAAACACTAATCCTTCATGCCATGGAATAGGGTACACTATAATAAGGTATTTAATCCCTTTCACATTCTTGCTAAACTCTTGGCTATTTTATCCCAAATGTTTTTTTTTTAACAAAAACGGTTAAAGCTTTTATATATAAAAAGATAAATAAAGATTACATAGTTCTGAAGATAGGTTGTTCCCAAGAGAGGACTACATCCATGACTCCTTGATCATCTACAACCAGTCTTAACTTATCCTAATACTTTCCTATTCTATGGAGACTGAATCTTCTAACATACTGCCCAAGAAGGAACTGGGCTACATTTACTACTAGCAAGACCAAAAAATGTTGTTGTCCTACTTCTTACAAACAACTCAATACAACCCAGAGATTAACAATATGAAGTTTGTTGGCTTCTTGTTTTTCTTAGAGAAGTTAAACTTTCTTTTGGTTTCAAAGAGGGTGAATCTCCTCTTTTCTTTTTGTCGACTTTGATCCGATCTGATGGTTCGACAAATGCTTCGAGAATGGGTACTGCATTTTTCGGTGCATCCTATGGGGCTGGAATTTTCGGGTCCATCAGTTGGATAACATTATCCCGTGGAGCTACAGGTGGATCTTTGTCATTGGCGGGGATCCTTTGTTCTTATGGAGTGTCCTCTGTTTTAGCTTGAGAAGATTCCTTAGCTTGTGATGGAGCCTCTTTGGGTAGATCTTCATTTATGCTTACTGTATAATGCTTGGAGTTTGCTCCTTCCCACCAAGTGGATTTGCGATGAATCTTTTTGGATTTGGGGATCTGAGAGGCTTTTGGGCAATCTTTTAGAAGATTCCTGGTTGCAAATCAAGATTTGCATCTGAACATCACATTTTCATAGTCTAGCTTTTGCACCCACACATAATCTATGCTGGTCAAATGGATCTCAACAGGAAATCCAATGTTAAATTCCATTTCCACACAGATGCGAGCATAGGTAGTTTTGAGGTAAGCCTTTATTTCTAGACTTCGATCGTAGAAGGATCCCAACACATTGCCAATAGCTTTAAGCGAGGCTAGGTTCCAGAAATGCAAGGGAAAATTAGGAAGTCGAACCCAAACCAGAGCAGATGAGATCTGGTCAGTAGATGGGTCAAAAAGAGGGCTCCAGGGTTTCATAAAGAGCCCCAAACTTCCCCAAAACCATGGACCAGAGTCAAGAATGATCTGTTTATTCATAGGAGAATCGAAATCCACAAGAAAAAAACCTCGAGCAAAGGGGTAAATAGAAATTTCCTCAGAAACAAGGGGTTTCCATACCTCAGAGATACACTTATGGAGAGCAACCAGGCAATGCCAGAAGCCATTGAAGCGACAAACCAAAGTAGACTTTGCGAAATTCCTTGCTTCGATCAAAGATTCTTTAACCACCGCTGTGGATGGTGCAGGTATTTCCTGAACAAACAAGGGAGGCTGGCCGCGGGTTTCCTTTCCCCCATTGGAGATCGAGACCGGGATCGAATCCCCAGCCGGAAACGAACAGGAGGCGCAGACAACAGAGGCGTAGATGGCCGTCATTCTGCTTGAACACGCAGAGGATCCGAACAGGGACCGGCCGAACCCTGGTCGTTGCAGCAACCAGAGCAGAGGGAAGCTGGGAAAGCTCGCGGCGACTGCCGAGCCCTAGCAACGTCGAATGCTGGTTGTCGTCAGTCTCAGTGAGAGCGATTGAAAAATATTTAAAATTGATGTGTAAAATTCGGGTAGAAACAATCCATGTAATTAATGTGGCCTAGCTTGGTAAGAATTATGTCTTACTAAAAAATATACTATACGCCGTTGTCGGGGATCAGCTATTTTGTCCCAGATGTTTCATGATAAGTTTAGAACCTATTTCTTTGATTTGTAATTCAAAACTACCAAAATATTCTTCCGATGAATCAAAATGACAAAGGTTTTTTGTGGACTTGCTTACCATGTTTTCATTGGTCACTGCACAAGCATCTACTATAGAAGTGGTATATTTTCTATCTTCCTTCATCACTTGGAATTATACCTAGAGTTTTGGCAAATTCTCCTCCTCAACTGCCAATTATTATTATAGTTGTTCAATCATTTTATACACCTTTCCTCTTGGTGATTATCCAATTGATTCAACATCTCTCCCAACTACATGAGATGAATTGTACACAATTCTTATCTCACCATAACATTGGTAATGGATTTTTGGTGTCTCACTAACTATTTCCTCATGAAAGTAATTAAATATTTTAATGTCTAGAGTTCTACAAGTTTGAAAATCTTCTCTCATTGTCATAGCTTCTCCCTTAGTTGTATATTTTGATATTGAATATGCTCATTTAAAATAATATCCCTACCCATAGATGAACTACTTAAACTTATAATGACTAAGGATACATCGCTTTGATATGAATATGATTCATAATAGATTAGCCTATTGCTTATATTGTTAATCAACACAGATGCCATTAAATTTTTAAATGGGGAAATTCATGTTTGTCTCACCCCCCAAAATATTTGTATTTTTGAGGCACTACATTTCCATTGGTATAATTTGGACCAAATGTAATAGAATTTTGAGCCATGGTTTCAAGGACATAAAATATACAGTGAGTTTGATCTTCTAAGTTAATAACCTGTAAGTGAGGAAAGTGGAATTACAAAGATGGGCATTTCTGTAGAGGTGTTGGAAGAGTTATCAATGAAAAGTATTGATGACTTAGGCCATCTGCTCCTGAATGAAGACAAATTACAACAAGGGGAAGAGATAACATGAATATCTTAGAGATGAAACAGGTTATAAACTTGATACTCCATTCAAGTGCCAAATTAGTTATTACTTGTAGAAAAATGACATAGAGGAGGTTGAGAAAGCTAAACATGAGGAAATTCCATCCGAAAATATAGATGGAATATAAAAAAGGTGAGGTAAAGTGGACGAAAATGAAATAAATTGAAAGGTTTATGGGGAACATAGAAGAAAAAACTGACGATTGATGGAAAGAACTGTATTCAATTATAGATGTGAAAAAGGTGGCCAGACAAGGTGGAAAGGATGAGTTAAAGTATATGGTGGAAACTACAAAAGATTTGTAAGATGCTACTAATTGCACATGACATTGTCTTATCCTTGACCGAAGGATGGATTATCCATAACTTCTTTTTGTGCTTATAACAAGTTCGAGTTGCCAAAGTTCCAGGTGGCCTTATAGAATGCACACAAAATACCATCCTATCTCAAAGACTTAGTCTTGACCATATCAATTAGAGTAGTTTCCAACTCATCCAAAGTGATTGCTTACACAGCCTTGTATGGGCTTCATATATTATATGTAGGCCCCCATTGAGACAAGTCTACATGGCCATTCTACATCTCTAATATGTGAGAATTCAGGACTAATACGTTGACCTATAGTGGTAGACAAACTTTTTCTCAATCTCCTACTTCATTAGTCTATCTTATGTGGTGTTTTCTTCATTGGTCAATATCTATTGCATAACTAGTGGAGTTGATTTTTGAGTTGGGATCATGGGAGAACTAGGGGAAATGAAATTTGAGTTGTGACCAAATGATAATACCGTTAAACATCAATCTCTCATCTTAATCCCAAGGTTAAAGAACAATTGAAAAAGAAGATTAAGGGAAAGATGGTTATAGGTCTGATATTTCCTATAAAAGAGTCTATTTGGATTAATCACATTGTCATTTAGAGCAAGAAAGATATGGATGGTATCAAGGTCTGTTTGGACTTTATAAGTTAGTTATTCATTTATGTGGGAAATGAAGTGTGCTCTTTTACATATTTATTCTTTGAATACCATCAAGTCAAGATGAAAAAAGAGGACAACCAAAATACCTCCTTTACCATTGAACGGAGTTTTTTTGCTTACAACGTTATGCCTTTTGGACTCAATAATGCACTAGTAGTCTTCTCTATAATTGTGTACAAAAAATTCCAATAGTTCTGAAAGAACTATGAAAATGGATGGCTATAAATAAAAATGTTTTAAAGCAGCTAGAATTTAAAAGTATGTCATATTGCATCATTGCTCTTACCCGTGTCCTGTAAATACGCATCGATTGTCGATACTTATAATTTCTTGGAACAACTTCCCTTGATTTGTGGAGCTTGACAATGTCTACATTTGCTTTACCTTTCAAAACATCTTTCAACATACTACAAATATTTTCATGTTGCATAATTTCATGGTAGGACCCCTCAAATAAATATTTGCTTGTTTATGAAAATAACAAAATGAACCTAAAAAAAAGAGTCTCAGAAGTCTCAATGAAGAAAAACAACATTAATAATGAGCATTTTACGTTTGATGAACATTTTAATTTAATAATGTAAATTACAATAATATTCAAGTAAAATAATGGTAATAAGAGTTCACCTAAGGAAACATGGAAAACACCAAATCAAAGTATATAATACCACCGATCACATCAAAACGCCAATTTTTCTTCTGAAATTTCAAAATGTTTGCCAAGGCTATCTGTAACAAGTTCCAAGGGATGAGTGAAATAGCCATAGTAAAATTTCAACACTACAATTATACACCAGAAGAAATTTTATAAGCCATGGAATACATGCTATGACAATAATGATTCAAATAAATAATTGTGGGAAATTGATAATTCCTTACCTTTTTAGAGGCTTGGAAAGTAGGATAAGATGCTTTAGTTTCATAACAAGCGCCAAGAAATTGTCAAAATTTAGATGATACGCGAGTGGGTTGTAGAAAGGAAGCACCCACTTAGCCATTCATTGAGATCCTCTCTGTTTCGAGAATAATTTAATATTCTCTACTAAATAGGTCCAACCACGTGAAGGTGGAAGCTCTTATGGCCCCTCGCCCCCTCACATCACTCTCAATTCCCCACACCCAATGCATAAACTTGAAAAACAATTACGTGCAAATTCATGCAGATTTCATCATAAACAAACATTTACCATTCATTCAATAAAAGCTAACATTCATTAAACCATTCATTCATTCATTGATCACATTCATTCAATAAAAGATGACATTCATTAAACCATTCACTCATTCATTAGGCCAACAATCATGTAGGACATAATATTATCAAATAATTTTACACAATATTTTTTCAATCACTTCTTTCAAATTTTTCTTTTGTGTACGAAATCAACAAGAAGCTCATCTTCTGGAACTTGTCCTTCAGTTCTTGGTGCTTCATCAACTTGTCGTGATGTCTTCCTCATAAAGTGCTCGCGACATGGATTTTGTGGAAAGGGGTTTGGATTTGCTGCAATAATGTGAAAATGTTACATCGATATATTTTGTTATTATAATGACAAGTATTTCATTTAAAAAAAACATTACAAAGGTGCTTTTTTACCTATTGTGGCCACATCATGTTCTTCATATTCCTATCCAGTCTCAACCTATACAATGTGACCCTCTACATGCTCTACAGTTGAAATATGGAGAAGTACAATTAATGTTCACCATCTGCAATGTTATATATAAAATTGTAGCATATGAATAAATTCATTACCAGGATTCGAAGCATGATCTTCGATTTGTTGTTGTCCCTCCTCGACATTAAGGGGATCATTGCTTTTATGCTCAAAACAGAGTCAATATTTTATGGCAATTATTTATAACGAATAGGTTGCACAAGTAATAAATCTTCATTAAACTATATATATTTTAGATACCTGTGCACCAGATGGATCAGTACCAGAAGATTTTATTTTCCCAGACAAGCTTTTTCGGCATTCAACAATGGCTCCAAAGCCATGCTGGAAGCCAAGCTGCAAGTCTTCCTCAGTGGACACTTCTTTGAATCGGTCGGCCTGCATATTTTCATAGCGTCATTAGTTTACATTTTGCGATGCAATAAAATGAAAATAATTTGTAATTTATTATTTGGATGCATTATTGATTTTTCGATACTTACAATTCATGCCGCCAAATTCGAATAACCACCAGGCCGAAGCTTGTGTTGACCAATTTTTTCCAGTCTTTCCTTTGTGGCCTTTGATGTGTCTCACAACCTATGCAAGTGTTGAAATACGTTAAATGTTCCAAATTCGATATAAAAATCAATAATAATAATAAGGTTTAGAATTACATTATGGAAAGTATTGTATACTTCCCTGTGCCCGGTGGTAGCTTTCCTTATTTTCTCAGAGCCCTCTCATTTCCATCTTCCACTAGATATTTCCACTCTCTTGTTGGAATCATCGGAGGGCTCTCATACCTAGGGTTCCTTTCTAGGTGAACCCTATATTGGTCTGGCACAATCTTCATATGTTGTCCAACCTTTTTCAGGACCGTGGCTCGATCGAAGGTCTCATTGCCGAATAGGCCAACCAACCAATTAGTGAGCTCATCTTTTAAATTTTTGTTTGTCTATCCCACCTTGTGCGAATGGTGGGCCCGAAGATATCCAAGGATAAATCATTCAGATGTTTATAAAAAACATCATTTCCTACAAAACAGTCATGCCATGATCAAAATTAATTGAAAAAAAATGTTTTATCGGTATATTACAATCAAATTATAAACACTAACTTGATCAACGTATAATTACTTGGTATCTTCTCTATCTTTATTGGAACTAGATCTTTGTCCACCAAAATTTTTGTCTCAATTGTACCCGTGCTAGTGACATGGGAAGATCTAGGAAATGTTGCTTCAGCAATATCAATACTAGGGGGCTCGGTTTCGACCCCTTCTTCTGCACGATCTGGTGTGCATCGATCACTAGCTATTGGTGCACTCACAGCTGGCATCAGGGATGTTGCGGAACATGTTGCCGACTATTTAGTCGAAAACAGTGGCGAATGAGTCGATACACGTGGAGTTGCTTGCTCATGTGACGTCTCTCCATGAGCATCACTAGGGACAACACCGCCTTGACCAATAGTGTGTGGTAATGGAAAATACTATAAATACAAACCACATTTTATAAGTTCACTATCATATAAAATTAAAAATTTTAAAGTTCTAAATGAATTTATTTTATGATTCAAGATTCCACAACTTACTTGCAAGGCATGAGATCTCTTTACCAAAACATCAACCTTGGATTTAATCTCATCTATCTGTGAAATAATGAATAGCAGATGAAGGATATCCGCATTAATTTTTTTCAAGGTTTTCTCTATCAGATTAACCGGGTCTAGAGAAGAACCAATGTCAGCATCGCCCAACAACTCATCCATTTCAAAATCTATTGATTGATGTGATGTTGTTTCATACACCGAATCATTGGTCTGCAACAAAAATATATAAAACATTACTGATGTGAAAGTAATAGATTGAGGAAAAAAGTATATTAACAAAACATATCTATCATGATAGATTCCTAAAATTACAACTAGGTTTACCTTATTCCTGGATGATGTCGTCTGATCCACAGCTAGGGACTTGCCCCGATCATCCCCCTTCGAAAAAGAAGTAGAAAACATTATCATAATGACACTAGTATACACACAAAAAATACATAACAAAATAAACATTATGCTACATATTATATTGGTACAATTCCAATGAATTATACTTGCTGCCTCAAGGATCGTGATCTACTCATCAGATCAATGGTTATAGGTGACCTACCCCGATCTACTAATGGGGAGGTTCCCCTTACAAAACCATGAATCAAAAACATAGAAAAAATTACCTAAACGAAACCAAAATACTCAATGAAACAATATAATAACAAAACATTTTGACGTATTTAAATTGTACAATTACAATCAGGTTTACCTGTTTCCCCGAGGTTGTTGTCATCTGATCAATAGCAGGGTGGCTTCCCCAATCAACACTCTGCATCAAATATAGATAACATTATATAAACCAAACGAATATGCTCATGAAAAAACAAAAAAAAACTCTTTTGTCATATTATATTTTTACTATTACAAAGATGCATACCTGCTGCCTCGAGGCAGGTCTGGTATGATCTACTGCTAGGGAGGTGCTCCTTAGAGAACCGACCTCCATCAAAAACATAGAAAAAATTACCTAAACGAAACCAAAATACTCACTGAAACAATATAATAAGAAAACATTTTGACGTATTTAAATTGTACAATTACAATCAGGTTTACCTATTGCCCCGAGGTTATTGTCATCTGATCAACAGCTGGGTGGCTTCCTCAATCAACATTCCGCATCAAATATAGATAACATTATATAAACCAAACAAATATACTAATGAAAAAACACAGCAAAAAAAAACTCTTTTTTCCTATTATATTTTTACTATTACAAAGATGTATACCTGCTCCCTCGAGGAAGTTGTACTCCTCTGACCATCTGCTGGCCGGGATTTTCCCCAATCACTACCCTGCGAAGTATATATAGAAAATTTAAACAAAATAAACTAACAAAAAATCCTTAAGATGTTAAATTCATTAATAAAAGGTTGGGTAAATTGTTAGATGTACCACTCCCATAGTAACTGTGTTTGTATCTACTTGATTCAAATTGTAATTAATAAGAAACTCTTCCCCTGCAGCTATTGATTTAATAGCGCATACAAAAACATGGTTTCCTTCACACCCCTCAAATTCCTAGTTGGGTTGCTTAATAGTAGACCCTAGTTGTGTATTGTTTATAAGCCCCGCAATAATCCCTGTGGCCTTTCGCCTTCCGTCAATGTACAACGTTGCTCCTTTATTTTGATCTTTGTCTTTCAACTGTAAATAGTTTGCTAACAATCCATATCTATGCATACTTCGTATATATTGGACCAAGTGCATCCAATATTTGTAGTTGTAACAGGGTCCAACATACTCCATCAATTATGTACATCTGTTGTAACCGACCTTTATGCCATCCATGCAAATCAACCCCAAACCATGTAATGACGACGGTGCAATTCGATATATCCTCTCGTTCACACAAAAATTTGTGTTCAGTTGAGGAAGATCCTTGGCTACCCATTGTTTCACTATATGTTTGTACCTCAAGGGAACCTTGATGTCGCCTATTGTCTCATCATCATAGGAACATGACCCCCCTTCAACGAGACAAACTTCCATGCGATTATGGAATTTTCTTCTGATCTTTTGACATCTAGTTGATAAAACTCTTGTAGACCTACTGGATGTCTCACTTTCCTCTAGCCTTCCTAAACCCCCCTCGTTCAAGGAAGACAGGTCTGACAAATACCTGTTTGGTTCTACCTGCACCATGGGAAAAAAGTTCAAATAGGACATCAAGGCATAGTGCCTTTTAAAAGGTGACGTATAGTGCCTTTTATAAGGTGACGTGTAGCGCCTTTTACAAGGTGACGTGTAGCACCTAGGTGCAGGTGTCAGTTAAGGGTTGCACGTTAAGTTTAGGGGTTATCTGTTCAGCCTCGGGTCCTGGGATTTTAGCTGCAGTTTTTGGCAGTGAATATCAATTTTAGGTTCATTTTTATGTTTCAGTTTCAATTTCATTTTTAGTCTCATTTTTAGTTTCATTTTTAGTCTCATTTTCATTTTCTGTTTTAGTTTCAATTTCAATTTCATTTTTAGTCTCATTTTCTGTTTTTGCTACTATGGGTGAAGAGAGGGAGTCAGGGAAAGGTTGGTCTTACAACCTTCTGCAACTGATAATAGTACGGCTCCAAAGTCGCTTCACGCCTCTTATAAAAGGCGCTACAAGGCATATGCATAGTTCATATTAGAAAATTACAATTCATTAAGGCATGCATTTTCCACTATCATCATACGTAGTTAGCATGCCTCCACCAAATGTAAAATCCTTTCTTTTATTACATATAATAAACAAGTACCACTGAAACTAAATAAAACAACAATAACAAAACATAATTTTCATCTCTTTCGACTTTTCCACATTAACACTACCAGTTGGATCATTGTGTTAAAGTAATCTTCAGTAACATGTAATTTCTAACAATAGTTAATCAACATTAACATGAGTAAAGAGATAGGTTTAGGGTAATTACACCATAATGTGGAACCTTCTTGTCAGGTACTCATAATTATTACTTTCAGTGAAAATTGTACCTCTCAGAGGTCAGCCAACACTAGGAACCCACTGACCCTACTAAAGGGTAAGTACAAACCAGAGAGAGAGATAGAAAGGTTGTATGCAACATTAGTTATAAGACAAAGACAGTTACATTCATAACAGAATTTAAATAAAGCACAAAGAATGATTACAGCAAAAGTCCTAGTGCAAGTAAAAGCTTAATAGAAAAACACATAACTCATAAGTGGGGTACTAGGGTCATTTAGGGGACAAACAACCATAGTACCCAAAGGACCAAAAACATTAAAGGGTGATACGAACAACTCAAGATGGGATAAATGACCCTATCAACCACACACCAAGGACAAGGTACCACAAGACCAATAAACAATAGGGTGTAAGGACCAAAAGTAAATCAACCGTTGTGGGGAAGGTACAAATAAGGTCAAATATATATTGCAATAGCTCCTTGTAACTACCTCTTGTATGTAATAGCTCCTTGTAACTACCTGTTATTTGACATTCAAAAGAGATAGAAAGTCAAATAATGTCAAATATATGCAATAGCTCCTTGTAACTACCTCTTGTAACTGCAATGCATGAGTGCTTTCCAATACAAATTAGTAGAATTAAAATCTTGTATGATAGTGTGTGGGGACTATGCCTTTCACAATATGAAACATAAAATTAGGTATCTTAGAAAAGGAGGTTATGATGCAATGTTTAAGTCAGTATTTGACACTAGAGAAGACTTGATTTTGACAACCAATTCTACAAAACTATTGGCACAAATGGTAAACGACTTTATTTTAAAAGGATGCAATGGGAATTGAAAAGTATACAAAGTAAAGCGCAAATAATGATTACAACAAAAGTTTTAATGCAAGTAAAAGCTTAACAGAAAAACACATATTTGTTCACCAACAATTTTGTCTGACAGGACAAGTCTTAACTACTTAATACAAAAAATAAAATTCAACTTCTCACCTTTAACACTACCAGATGGTCACTGTGTTAAAGTAATCTTCAGTAACATGTAATACTAAACTTGTTTAATTTACAAGAAAATAAATACGTGAAGATACTTACCTAGGTGTAGACGTTTCCTGTAATATACTCATAAGAGTTACTTTCATAAATGACTGTTCCTCTTAGAGGCCGGTCAACTTTAGGAACCAGGTGACCCTATTAGAGGGTTAGTACAAACCTGAGAGAGAAAGAGAGAGATGACTGGGCTATGGTACAATCAATCAAAGAAAGTCAATGACTGTCAAAAAAATCAGTACAATCATAATAAAGATCAGCCCTTAATAAGTCTTAACATCACAAATAAAACTCAACAAATATATATATATATATATAACCACAGATCAAGAACTACACACAAAATTTGAGCATATAAAACAAAGGTCAGCAAAAAAAACAAAATAATTTAAAAACTCAGTCCAAACTGCCCATACAAAATTTTGGCTCTCATAGATGAGCTAACAGCTAGCAGACTAAGGCCAAAGAGACTCACATCCTCCACATATGAGTACACAGAAGGGTAAAGAAAACCCTTAAGACCTCACAACCCTGACTAAAACAACCAGCATAGAAAAAATAGGATCACGATTGAGTCTGAGTGTCACAACCTCCCCAACAGGCAGAAGGAGAGAAGATCGAAAAACACAGTAGGCAGAAAGGTTACCAATCAATTCTCAATAACCTTCAAACTTCAAAAAAAGATCTGAAAAATAAAAGATAAAAAAAAAGTAAAGTAGAATGTCTTAGGTGGGTACCAAGGTTACACAATTAAATAAATAGGTGAGGGTACAAAGACCAACTAGTAAGGTACAATTCAAAAATATAAGAGTGGGTATAAAGACTCATAACCCTTAGGATTAAGGGGGTGTACCTCAAATGTGGACAAACTACCATAGTACCCATAAGACCAAAAACATAAAAGGTGGTACAAATCAAAAGATAACTCAAGATGAGTAAAAGACCCAAAAGGTAAAATGAAAGGTACCACAAAAAAATTACAACACAATGAAAGGACCAAAATTCAATCAACCAAGGTGGGGTACAATCAATAATCTCACTCTCAAATGTACCAGTGTTCCATATAACCTGAAAGTTCATCATCACTGTAAAAGGAAAAGTCCACACGGATGATGTGATCACGTGGTCCTCTAGACTGCTCCTAAGATCAAGCATTAGTGGCTCCATCAAGGGATGTCCATTCCCTTGAGAAGACCATCTAACTCAACCATCTTGAATACCTAGGAGAAGAGGACATCACACATCATCATATTGGTAACTGACCGTGTAAGAACTCAAAAACCCTAAAGCAACCGAGCATGCAGAAGGGAAGCCAGAAAAAGAAGAGGCGCACAGGCCAAAAGAAAGCTCTAAAACTATACTGAGACCGATGTTACAGCAAGTGAGCTACAACAAAAAGGCTAGAATGTCAACAAGCAACACTCTAAAATAAAAGACCATCTAAAAGGTATGATAGCAAGCAATATTCCTAACTAAGGTATAGAGACCTCAATAGATCGTATCCTCCACAAGGTGATGAAATCCAAGTCGAACAATATGAAGTGAGAGACCAAAATGGAAGGATACCCCTCTACTGAAAGGGATCCTGGGTAAAATTTCACTAGAAGAAAAAAAACTAAGCTACCTCGTTCATGACACGCCCGAGAAGGTTAACCGAAGCTTCTGCCTTTGAACCCTTGTACAACCAATATGGAAAATACAAGGAAGATAATGGATAGGTGTCCTTAGGTGCTAAGTGGAGTGTGGCATTCCACAAAGTCCATCTGGAACCAGTCCTCACTGCTTACTCTCGTAGAACGGGGGGCCCTCTCAACAAACTGGTCGATGACCATGTCAACAAATACAAGAGGATTTTAGTACCCTAAAGGACAACAACTATGTTTCAGATGTAAAGCGACAAGGGGGAATTATTTGGATTCCTATCCCCGGTGTCCTACCTAACTAACAGATTATTTTGTATCCTCAAGTGAGGTTAAAATGTGTTGAGTTAGGGAGATCAATTTTAATGGTTTGTTGTCTTACTCAATCGAGTAGCGGAAGTGGAACTCAATGGTCTTATGACTCGACTCAAACCATGCATAAGTGAATGAATCAATGCACTTTTCTTTTTGATGAAAAACTAGCTACAAGAAGGAGAGAGTTCTTCGATCCAAAAAGCAAAATAAACACAAGCACAAACTTTTCAAAGAGAAAAACTACACATTTTTGTATTTTTTCCTTTTATGCCAAACTAGAACTACTCTTTCAAAGTAAATGAATCCAACATTGACATTATTCTACTTCTAATGAGTAAAATGCATGACAAGTAAATGGAAATATGGCTTCTATTGGAATGAAACTTGTGATTTTTAAACAAAGGAGAGGATAGGGTTGGAAAAAAATTTCTAAGCCAATTGTATGAATTGAAATGCAAAGAAATCTTTCCAAGTAACACAAATTTCCAATACTTCTTTCAAGGATTCGAAATGGATGTAACAGGTCTGCCTTGAATTTTCAGTAGAAATCACTCTTGCAATATGATATCTAGAAGGAAAATAACATATGTGTCTTGTCACCTATACTCAGTTTTAATTTTTTGACTTGAATTCAGTTTTCATTTGGATGTGGCTATTTTTTTACTATAATAAGGGGTGGTATATTAAGGAGTGTGGGGCTCTTTCCTAATCTTAAATGAGGGTTGTGAAGATCTACCCATGTCTGAATAAAATATCTAATACTAGTTGCTGGAGGTATTTCATTATGACCTACAACGGTCCTCGTCTTTTCAGAAATTTGGATACTACTATTGTTGCCTATAGATGAGAACTACCCCCTTCTACTTGTCATCAATTATGTTCACTAAATCCAAGTTAGAAGTTAGCATTGTATGATTCTTAAATATTTATTCAAGTATAGTGATCTCATCCCTCACCCAAAGGGTGTCTCTAAGCTCTAAGTATGCTTTCAATTTTTCCAAATTGCTTCATTCCTCAAAAACCATTTCAAAATTCCTTTTGCATGTGGTTTTGTTTGTTTTTTACCTTATCCAACACATATTTCACTAATATTTTCCTTTAACACAAATTTAATTTGTCTTATTTCTATTTATTTCTTAATAAGGCTATGGTCAATTTCTGTATCTTTGTGCAGATTGTAGACATAAAAAGGATGCCATGGAAGGAAAACATCCAAGTGGAGTGAAATTGGCATAAATATGTAGTTTTAGCAATTTGAATGAGCTAATGCCTTCATTTCAGACAAGTCCAAGTTGAGGCAGGCATATTTTAATTTTAAAATTATATACAACATGGTTTTTTCTGATTATATCTACTCCAAACATAATGGATACAAATACATCATTTTTTAATGTAGGGAATGCATTTTGCTGCTCTCCTGTATTGGGATTAGTATTGCAACCCCTCTTTTTCTGATCAATGCTTAGAGGATTCATTCACTAGACAATCCGCTTGTCTATTTTGATCTCTTAAGACATGATATATTTTCAATTTTTTCAAAGAGACTAGATTCCTTTTTAATCTATTAAACAAATCTAGCAAATTTTCCATCCATTACATCAAGGTCCTTTACATATAAGTTATGACAACCAGTGAATATCCTATGACAAATTACACTACAAATTCTCCTTCCATCCATTATTCTAAATCCTTGAGAGAGAGTCGTAGATTCGGCCTTATTATTTGTGGCCCTTCCCAATCCCAATTCAAAACTCTCTTCTAGATTTCCCTTAGGGTCAAAGATGACCCCCCCCCCCCTCCCGAATAACAAAATACAAAATTGCATTCAAGAAATACACTTAATACTGTATCCAACATATCAAACAAGCATTGATGATTGTACAAATATACTGGTATAAATACCTACAACACATTCTTGTAAAATATGCTATAATATACTTGAAGACCTACCACCATACTACAAGATTACTAACATTCAAATCCATATTTGGGGACCTGCATTCCTACTACAAATTCATTGTCAATCTCATACAAACTTCTATACCTACGAGTATGTCACACTACAATTTTCCTACATACTTATACATGTCATTATATACCTACAAATATGGCATGCCACGGTTTTCTAACATGCTGCTACAAAATTTAACACCTATAGGAAGCTACAGACTTTTGCATTTCTAGTTGCAAGGATTTCTTACATGGAAGGAGTTCACTACAAGTCTTTAATGCAAGGCATTTCAATCTTCTACATAATTTATTTTCAAAATAACTTGAAATAAATTGGCATAATCATGAAACCTTATCAAATTTGTAGCAAGGAAATCAAGTTAACTCAGTGCACCCAAAGATTTCAACACATATAATCTCACTTACAAAGACTACCAAGTATTGTTATATTCACTTTGAGATTAATTCAAACTTTATTTAAATGTGTTATTAATGCCATCTAATGGTTGTTAACCCAAATTATTCCCATCCATCTATCAAACCCAACCATCATTTAAATTACATTTTAAACATAGTACTCTGAACATGAGCTGGTAGGAAAGTGTGATACCCATACATGAATTTGACCCACTCCAATCCATAATTAGAATGAAATTAAATATTCAAATCAAGGCTAATGCAAAAAGGTGAGCACATTGATACAAAGAGAAGTAACCATTATTAAATATGGTAAACTCAAGATGACAAGATTACAACTCCACGGGACGCATTTCAAAATTTATTTTGAACCCATTTCAAGCCCATATCCAAGCATTCCTCCTCCATATCATGTTGTAGCATATGCTTGATCTCTCAATAAGTGATAAAGAAGTAAATCCAACATAAATTAAAGGGAATACATTAACTCAGAGCCATAGTAGAAAGTAAAGGGAGTGTATTGTCTTGATTCAACTTCTAAGTCAATTGTCCATCTTCCATATTACTCCAAATATAAATTCATGCTCTCATAAATTCAAACATAACAGTAGGTAGATGCAAGTTCCTTGCTTTAAAGGTAGACTATGATTGTTCCACAATATCACGTGCTTAATTTTTTTAATATTAAATTAGAGTCACCAGTTCTACAGAGCTTGAGTTCAAATATTAAATCCATGTCAAGCATAAGTGCGTACACCTCAAAGAATAAAAAAACTAAAGCCAATCACAAGGGGAGGATTTAAACACAATAATACAATATATATGAACCTATTATAAAGTAACCCTCGGGTAGTGGAAAAGTTTCAAAAAGCTAGATGGTTTGAATATCAAACAAGACTCCAAGGGTTTGATGATGACCTCACCATGGAGTTTGTTCAAGGATTTGGGACTAATGCCACTATGGGATAATATCATGGATGTGTTTCCATAATCAAAGAACTAGAAGTTCAAGTAGGCATAGAGACAATTGCAAGAGTTGTAAGGATACTGGTTGAAAAACTATGGGACAAAGATGACATAATCTTAGCCCAAGAAGCCAAGTAGGATTTCCTCTTAGCATGTTAGACTATGGAGGCACAAAGAACATGGTTAAATTAATTATCCTACTAAACCTTTTGGATGAATATCCTCTTCATATAATCAAGTGCATTTAATGTGATGGTAGGAATAGATTAATGCATTTTTATCATTCATATTATTAGGTCAATTAAGGTATTTTTCACTTTTAAATCCTAGAGAAAACTTGAGCATTCCATATTTATTGTTCCATAAAAGATATGAGAACCAAGGTTAAAAATAGGAAGTCAACAACCTTAGCCCCTGATGGGCTTGTGAATCTTGTCATTTGTGATGCCCTAGCAAGGCAGTCACATAGGATTTCTTCGTAGAATTTTTGACAAGTAGTGATGAGGAATTATAATCTCTACTAGTTGTTAATAATTGGATGAATACCTTGTAGTAGGGAAAAAAAGGTAAAACCCCAATAATGGCCGGCATAAACCCAATAAAAAGGATAGATGGTATTTTTTTATGATACACACACAATAGCCAGCGCAGTATTGAACGAAACTGAAATATACACAATAGTTCAGCGTTATTAAGAGATCACCATGCATTACATAATTTTTCCAAATTAAATCGTTGGCCTTGGATGAGTTTATCCCACAAGGGAAAAGGCATAGGCACCATAAATAGGGGTTACGGATTTAGGTATAGGAAAAGGCGAGCCAATGAAGGTTAATCAATTTAAATGGGCACATTCACTGTAACTTATTAAAAATTAATACGGATTCAAAGAAAGTAAGCAATTGGGTGTTTTAGTTTGCTCTGTCTTTGTGGGTGTATGATTGCTAGTGTATGATAGAAGGACTTTATCTTGTGCACAGAATAATGATGATGAATTCAGCGCCGAGTGCCTTCTTTCTAACCCTAGTCTACGCAGTGCATTTCCAAACCCTGGTCTACGCAATGCATTTCCAAACCCCCAAATTGAAAAAATTGCTTCATGCCACTGGTCAATAGTTCAACACTCAAAACAAATGTTCTCAATCTGCTCTGTAGACAAAGAATTTTTTTTGGATTAGGTGTTTGGGTTGATGTTCAGACTTACCGAAGACATATTGGCCTCCTCTACAATGGTATCAATCTCCTCCAGAAACAGAGGTCTGTGGGTCTCCTTTGGGCGCAGAAGTCTATGGGTCTTTTCTGGGTGCGTCGTCTCAATCTCCTCCGGACGCAGAAGTGCTTCCTTGCGATTTCGTGATCTTGAAGACTCTAAGCAGGTTGAGAGTAGGGTTCATCCGATTCCGTGAGCTCCAAATTAAAATCGAGAGCTCTTGCGATTCATGCGATATAAGGTTTATATATATATATATATTACATATAATAATGTTTTTTTTGTTTTTTAATATAATGTTTTTTTTTTGTTTTTTTTAGGTTATATATATTACATATAATGTTTGTAAACTAGTAGACCTGTCTATGGTATCATAAACCAAGTGGAATAACATGGGTTGAGGCTTGATACATGGTATTTAAGCCATATAAGCCTTCTTACTACATAAGACCATAGGATTCATCCTACAATAATTCCTTAGGAAAGACATGTTCTTTGTGTCCTATACCATACCCCACTTTTTTTAGGAATTGTCTTATTGAAAATAAAAAATAAGAAGACCAGGTCTAGACATAAATATAAAATGACATAGTAACTCAAGGAGTAATTGAAGAAACAAGAACATTAATACTTGAAAAAATGCAATTGCACCATATAAGCATTGTTATTCGATCAAATCCTAAATCACAATAATCATGGTGATGGTGGTAATGGTTAACTCCATGTTTAATATGGAAAATATGAATACAAAATAATAAATTAGTAATAAGACTAAATAATTAACTAAGTTTAAAACTATTTTATAAGTTAAGCACACAATACACACGTTGCTTAACAAATATAAACTTAAATAGTCCAAATCCAATACATAGAACTTGGAACATGTATGCAAAAACAATAAAAAAAATAATAGCAATAAATATTTAACTAACTTAGGAACTACTATATGCATGATGCTTGACAAATATAAAGTTTATCCCTACCAAATATATTCATAATACTTGACAAATATAAATTTTATTCTTACCAAATATTTATGTTGCATATTTATTTAAATCCACTTTAACCCTATACTTATCTATCTTGAGACATTAAATTCTCCAAAGTGAAAATTATGTTTATTAAAAATACTTGAGGAAAACTTCAAACCCAAAAGATTTTATATGTTTCATAGAGGAAACATGTGCACATTTAAATGTCTTATTTTGTGCAATAAAACACCACTTTGATTTAAATAGAAACTCACATCCCTATGTAGGTCGCATATGACCCAAATGGCACTATCATTAACCCCAACATTAGTTTCATTACCATCTCACCTTTATTTCATATTATTATTATTCTTCCATTAGATTGTTGCTTACTATTTTGGGTTTGTTGAGCCAAATTATGACTAAATTGATCAGAAGGAGGAAGTTGAACCAAGCTAACATTGGATGAAGGAAATGGATTAGAGTTGCAAGGTGCCCCTCCGATTCTTCCCGCAATCAACCACCACATAAATCTTGCTACAAAAAGATGTGGATGCCTATGAAACACTTAGAGAATATTGTGCATTTGGAGACAAAGGGTGATGACGACGACAACGATGATGATGATGATGATGATGA